>CM074966.1:9855107-9867265 GCA_037577455.1 Pangasius macronema | reverse complement strand
GCTACTCACTACTGAGTCCTTTTTTTGACACTTTTAGTTCTGTTGTGGGTATTTGTGGGCTATGGTCTTAAACTTTTAATCAGCTGATGAACAGCCTGTTTGACTTTAAATGCAGTTTTCAATAAATTGCCAATCTCTGTTTTTTTTTTTTATCTCTTGGTTACAATCCACCAGTGTGAAGTGTGAATACTTGTAATATTTTCCCTGGTCTTAAGATTTTGATCAGGAGTATATATATATATATATATCTTACTTATTGAGATTAACTGTTGGGTTAACCTGTGTATTTATAAACACAACTGTGTGAAATATCTGAAAAATTATACTTGCCATTCAGACAGGAATGAAACCAAATACAGTAAAAACTGTAAGAGAGACAAAATATAAGCTTAATACACTTCAGAGTTCTTGTCAAGTTTGCAGAAGAAAGAAATGAACAAGGTTTGTGTCATGTCTGAACTACTACTCCTTAGGGAAATAAATATTACATAAAATTAGATGAAAGCTCTTGGGGAAATTTCCTACTTTATGCATATGATAAAATGAGGCAACAATAAATCATTTACCATCTACCAAATATGTAGATAGGATAAATACTGGAGTGAACTAAAACAAGGTTAAAGCCAAGGAGAAGTGGGTCTTGGTGCACAGTGATGACTTCTGACTTTGATAGGGAATGTCATGTGATTCTGACTCCACCCCTTTCTGGTTTCCATGACCATGAGCAGCCAATTACAGCACAGTCGAGGCACAGAGATGAAGAGAATGAGAAAGCATAGATCAAAAGACCCTGAAGATGAGTCATAACATACACACACACACACACACACGCGCGCACACAAAACGACACTAAATGCTGAAGACACAAGCTAAATGCTATAAATATCCTCATACAAATGCACACAGAAAGAAATAGAGACTTACAGAGAGTGAACACTGACAAGACGTTATGTTATGATTCATGTAAATGTTATGGTTGCACTCCTACACACACAAACACATGTGTATGTATTTTACATGTGACAATAGCTGTAAGCTGTTGTCAGTGAAAGGGTAGCAATAGCTTTGAGTTACATATCCTATAATTATCTCTAAATTAATTAAATCTAAAGTACCTGTCACCTAAACTGCTTGATACACTGCTGAGGTTTAGGGAAACAGTAATGTTATTGGTGAAAAAGGCCAGAGGAGAATGGAGCCAATGGCAATTCTAGTGTAGATGGATAGGATTCTAGTGTATGCAGGACTATCAGGAACCTTTTTGTTCAGTTTTAGAGATAATGGTTAAGTTACAAGTTAAGTTAAATCTTACTGGGTTACAATGTTCAAAGTTCTTCAGTAAGAATACCAATTAATATATGATTGAGATTTGCAGACTGATTTGTTTGTATCAATGAACTCCTCGTGTTTGGCATAACTGACTGTATTCATTGGATAAGTCTATAGAAATGTATGATTGTGGAATTGAACACTGGCAATATTCTTCAATATTTGCAGTAACAATGCTCTCAGGTTGTTACAGTAACATCACTCTATACACTACTCTTTTGTGATGAGGCACACTGATGTGTCTGTATTGCTCCGGGAACAGGCATATAATAACTGCAATTCCAAGTTCTTTAGCATCTGTACTGATGAAATGTAGTATAGTGTATATAATGTAATATATATTATAGGAATTGTGTAGTACAATACTTTTAAAGTACTGATAACCCATGGAACTTAGATCTTAGATCTTGGTCACACATAAATTTTAAATTCATCTTAGAAAAGATGGGCCACGTAGAAGGCGGTGCGTACACATCGTCTTCATATTAGTGGTTATTTGCCTAAAAATCACCTGTATGTTCATTCGATTTTAACATATGACAGGCAGTCACTACTTAACATCAGTTATGCGTACACTAACTCTGTTTCAAACTACGTTTTCGACTTTGACCAGTTACCACTGGAGCTAGTGGGGAAGTCGCCACACAGCAAGCCCCTTGTTCCGATCAGAAGAGTCCAGAGCCGGCGCAGAGACCATACACAAAAACGGGGGAAACAAGCTAACCTAAGGATAAATCCACACGGACCAGTACTTCCGAGTGTTTTTCTTGCCAGTGTTCGGTCCCTGACGAACAAACTGGACAAGCTCAGAATTTGGACAGATTTTGGAGACAGATTACGGACTGTAATATAATGGTTTTCTCGGAAACTTGACTTAACAACGGCATCCCGAACAGCGCACTATTTTCAGGGCTGATAGAGAAGCAGCAGCCACAGGTAAAAACAGAGGTGGGGGCTTATGTTTCCATGTAAACAAAACATGGTGCACTGTCTATCACTGTTGGTTCCTGTTGCTCTGCTGATCTTGAATACCTGATTATTGAGTGCAGACCCTTTTATTTACCACGCAAGTTTACATGTGTTGTTGTGATAGCAGTGTATATCCCCCCGGATGCAAAGGCTAATATGCCCATGAAAGAACATGGTGCTGCTATTAACAATCTGCAGACTGTGCACCCTGACTGAGCATTTATCGTCACTGCAACTTAAGATCTGTTCTGCCAAAGTTTCAACAGAATGTTGCCTGCTTCACTAGAGGACACAAAACTCTGGACCATCCAGCTTTAAGTTCCTTGGGGTCCACATCTCAGAGGACCTCACCTGGTCCCTGAACTCCTCCTTTCTGGTTAAAAAGGCACAACAATGCCTTTATTTTCTGAGAAGATTGAAAAAGGCCCACCTCTGCTCCAAGATTCTCATGAACTTTTACCGCTGTACCATTGAGAGCATAATCACCAACTGCACCGCAACAGACTGAAAACTGGCACTGGCACTCAGCTACCCACCATCGAGAGCATTTACAATAAACGCTGCCTGCAGAGGGTGAAACGCATTATCAAAGACGCCTCTCACCCAAATCACGGACTATTTACCCTCCTCCCATTTGGAAGGCGCTACCGGTGCCTTAGCGCCCGCACCAACAGACTGAGAAATGGCTTCTTCCCTGAGGCTGTTTCCACACTGAACTGCTGATCACACTGCACACTGTAATATCTGTTTTCAGTTACTTACTTCACTGTTTATAATGCGGTTTTTGCACTACTGTACTTACATACATATTTTATATATATGTGCATACATATAAAATATGTATGTATGTATATATTCATTTGTATATCCTATTCATATTCCTGTTATATTCTTAACATGTCTTCACCACTGTACACTGATTGTACATACATATACAGATCACATTTATTCCTGTTTATAATACCTACTGCACCTCTTGTACATAAGTCATCCATTCCCCTGTACATATCACCTCATAGCTATATATCCTTATTTGTAATTTATTGTAAATATGCCACTTATGCACTTCTGGTTAGATGCTAACTGCATTTCATTGGCTTAGTATATGCATTTTGAACAATGACAAAGTTGAATCTAATCTAATCTAATTTAATCAAACAGAGTTAACTGTGTGTTTGTGTCTGTGTGTCTGTGTGCTCTGAGAACAAAACTATTTTGGGCATTGTAGATGAAGGCTGAAAATGCATTCAGGACTCATTCATTACATAGAACTCTATAGCTTGTCTGTGCATCTTCTTCTTTCCTGTTCTACTTTCTCTTCAGAGCAGGAAAGTTCTTGATGTCAAGGGACATTGTTCTTCTGTGTAAATTATTGAGCACCCAGTGGATGACATTGTCTAATTAATCTTTTCATATACACATCCATACTAAAAGTGATGAACTGGTGCTCAGATTGGTCAATATAAACCATACTCAAACTGTCAATTGCCAGCTGTGGCATTTTGTACTGGTTTGGCTCAGCCAATCACACTTCATGCACTTTAATTAGCATAACAATGAAAAGTAGCTCTTAACAAAAAGAGAAAGAACACATCACACAACAGCTACCAACTAGGGCGGGTGAAGGCTAAGGGCTGATTTATACTTCTGCCCTTGCACAGGGTGAAGTCTTTATACTTGCATGTAATATGAGCGTGTCCTCTAGGGAAATTTCTGAACGTGATGAGGGAAAATTTAATTGTTTACACATTATTGTTTAGCATTGTGTTGTTACTTCAGATGCATCTTGAACAGTATCACTCTGAATTAAACAATATTAATGTAAATTTGATTAAACCCATGAAGAAACGTTACATCTCAACAATGTCGCAATGTCTCATCAAAACATTTCCAGGTACACAACCATGTTAACACAAAAGTATAAAGCAGGCTTAACACGTGAATTGTTGATTTGGCTACTCCTAAAGTTTCTGCTATCTCTCTGATAGGTCTATTTTGGTTTTTTTTAGCCTAATGATGGCCTCCTTCGCTTGCATCAACACCTCTTTGGACCGCATATTGCGAGTTCCCATGAACAGCTATCAAATGCAAATTCAATGCTTGGAATCAACTCCATACCTTCTATCTCCTTAATTTGTCATGAAATAATGAGGAAACAGGCCACATCTGGCCATAAAACTGCTTATCATTCAGTTGTCCGATTACTTTGGAGCCTGTGAAAATGGAAGGACTCGTTAAAAAATGGCTGTAATTCCTAAACGGTTAATGCAATATTTCTGTGAAACCCCTTGAATTAAAGCTGCACTTCAATCACATCTTGATTTCTTCATTTCAAATCCATTGTGGTGGTGTACAGGGGCATACTTATAGACCTGATTGCATAAAAATGTATAAATTTATCCCAAATGAGCAAGTCAGAGGCAACGGTGGCAAGGAAAAACTCCCTGAGACAATATGAGGAAGAAATCGTGAGAGGAATCAGATTCAAAAGGGAATCCATCCTCATCTGGGTGACAATGGTTAGTGTGACTGTAAATAATTTCCCTTCTATAACCGTACACTACATAGTCAAAAAGTGAAATTGTGTAACCAGGACCTTATGCGCTTATGAGCAACTTATGAATATGAGCATCAGAGTTATTTTGCAATGTCACTAATTCTGTGTCCAGCTTCACCCCCCTGACCAGTAATACATTACTCCATCTTGGAAAAGAACATTTATATGGTTTTACTGTGTTTCTTGTCAGTAAGTTTTTTTGAAGCACAGAGTGATTTTTTTTTTTCATATAGGAGAATTACCTGGCTGCACTAGGCACATGCTGATTGTAGACCGAGACAGGCCGGAGTGAAGGGGCATTGGAGAGTGTCTATAAAATGATGGACAGGAGGCCCATCTAAACACAAACAAGCCTTCTAGACCAGAAAGCAGTTTTCCAAATGGGTTTTCTCAGCCACATAACACACGTGTGCTGAGGCATGGTTTAAACCATTATTTTTTATTAGTTCTACATATTTTTGCATATTATTTATACTATTAATAAAATAAAATCGACTATTGCACCTTCTATTTAATAATTATTAATTAATGTATGCAAAACGCTCAAAACGCTGGCAAAAAAATAAAAAATAAAATAAACATGGAAATACTGGTGACTATGTGCAAAGCACTAGCAAGAATGATTTAATTTAATGTGATTACTGTGAGTACTTTTCTTATTATAATGATTAGTACTTCATTATATCAGTGTTTCCATGCTCATATTAATGTTGTGCAAAGTTTAAAGCATATGTAAAATAACAACATATGGATAACCTTGAAAAATATGCATAAATAAAAGCATAAGTAAATTAATTTACTCTTAACAAATTTCATATTTACTGTCTCTTATGGTAGACATCTTCCAAGTTTCTGTTTTCCATGGTTTCTCAGACTGAAATGCACTGTAACCAATCAGCAATGTGATATTTAATCAGGACTTAAAATTTCTGTTTTGTGTTAAGGTTGATGTTTCTAAATTTTGTTGTTTCATTTTCACTTTTGTTGTGGTGTTTCTGGTTTTGCTGTTATGTATTAGATTTGCTGTGCGGTTTTTATTTATTTATTTATTTATTTATTTATTTTTGCGTGTGTGGTGTGTTTTCAGTTTGTTAAGGTGTTTTACAAAACAAACAACTCAGATATCAATACCAAGTTTGAATGTGTTCGTTTGTCTAAAACAAAAAGAAGATGCAGGAAGGGTCTGCTCCAATAATCTGCACAACAGTGCACCCTGCAGGCTATAAAGCCAATTTACTGAATGTATAAACTCCTAAAAAAATAATTAAATAAAATAACATAACATAAAATAACATAAAATAAAATAAAATAAAATACAAACTTAGTCATGTTTAAACACCCAACAAGAATTCAGAACCAGGTGACCAGGCAGCCATATTGACAGTCATGATTTCACCAATTGTCATATATTAATTAACTGAACTGCTGAATCTCACTGGGCTGCATCATGCAGCTGGCCATAATAACCAGCTATGTGGTAAAGGAGAAATACCGAAAGAATTACCCAAAGCCGTAAGATAAATTGCTGTCTATATATCTGTGGCTGTGGAATAATTGTATTCTAAACAAATATAACATGTCCAAGAGTTAAATTCTGGATCATTTGGATTAGGGATTGTGATATAACAACATAATAATCATGATAAATTACATCACAATATTACTTTAACAGGTATCAGTACTAGTACTTTTATAACACTATAATGTTTTACAAACAATAAGAAGGAGATTTAAAAAGATTAGAAAATTAAAATCTGATGTGTAATTATTCCTCTACTTATGTTTTATTTATTATAATTATAAATATTAAATAAAAATTCCCTTTATTATTTAAATATGGCACTACTGCTTTGTTTGCACTTATTGTTACATATTGTATGTATCATTGAAAAGCCTTTAGATACTGTGTGGTAATTTTTTAAATATCCCACACCTAATCTAGATGATGAAAAACCTTCACATGGCTACATGTTGAAAAATCACCTGAATTTATTCATATACAGCTGAGTGCAATAGCTGGCATGCCCTCAGGATAAAATGAAATGAAATGTAATATATAGCAACAAGACATTTACTGAATTTATAATACACAGTATTTAATTATTATCACAAGAAACAATGTTCTCAAAATAGTGTATGCTAAAACCAGCATGTGTTGCAAAAGGCATACATTAAGTGGAGACACACACACACACACACACACACACACACACACACACACACACACACACACACACACACAGTTAGCTGCTGGTTTCCCAAACAAGGATTTTACCTCATTTTCTCTTAAATACCAGTGGTATTGTCATTTGATAATTCATCCAGGCTTTAGGCTTAATCTGAATCTGAGAAACTGGCCAATATTAGTACTTAGTCTTTCCATGGCTGACTAAAAGAATTCATTAAATCCAGGACATTAGGATTATGGAAAATGTTGTGTGGACGAGTATTGGCTTTACAAAAACACACACAGAAACACAGTATCAGTGAAGGAGAAAATGAAAATGAATAGAGATTTAAATTATAGTCACATCCTTTACACTTGACTCACAATTTCCATTACACTTGACTCACAACAAGACTGACATTGGACACTGGAAAACGTATTGGTGTCTCAGATTATACTCCTAAAGCAATTACATCCAAAAAATTACATACTGACACAGTTACTTGTGTTATAGTAGAAATCCAGTAAAATCAGAATGATTCTGAGAATGATTTAAACCTTTAGTATAATGTTTTTCATTTGATTTGCAGTGAGGAGGCTTTATCCAGGTCAATGACCCTCATGCCCTCTTGATATTGACACCATGATTAAAAGCTTTTAAAGTACAGCACTTCAGAAACAAAAGCCAGTAGTTAAGTTTAAGTATGTTACTTGTATAAGTAGTATTTTCACTACCACAAACTAATTTGACACTTAATTTGTATTAATACTGGCACAGAGAAGAAGCTTCATGCTTCATGTATCATGCTTTCTGCCCACAACCACTTCATGTCTGCCTCCCTTTTGCTATTTCTCTCTCACATTCTGTTGTATGCTCTCATTCTAATATTTCATGCTGCACTTGTTTTGTTCTGAATGTGAAATGGTCTCATCTAGAAGAAACAAAGATATAAGAAGAATAGAAAGAGAGAAAGGCAGAAATCAACAGACTTTCATGGGTGTGCAAAATTCACATGGGAAAAACATGGGGCATCTTTATCCTCTGCAGGACTGAGAAAGAGCATTAAATCCAAGCAGCAGATTTCTCCATTGGAAACACTTTAGTGTTACATAGCTATAAAAAACATATAAAGATGTAATCTTTGCAGTTTGCAAAGGATTATCTATGGCAAACATAAAATTTTCAAAGATACTTTAGGAAAACTGATTTCACACACTCACTTTCAGTGACCGCTTGGCCTGAAGTGGCCACAGTGCTACCCAATGAGCCATTGTACCTCCCCATTAGAAAAACTGATTCACAATAGTTATATAATAGATTTAATTTGTTTATTCATTTCAGGCTTCGGCTTAGTTTTTCTCTCCCAATTATTAGATCCTTCCCCCAGGCAAAAAATACAACACATATAACCTATTTCTTTAGATCTCAACTTGTGTGTAGTCTAAGCAGAGGAGTGTCAGTTGTGGGGAAGAGGAAAGGCTTGTAAATATTTTTATTGTAATTTCATTGCACCTTATAAGCAGAACAGGGCTCTAAATATGACAAACTTTTGCTTTAATAGTAAATCTATTAACCTGCTATTAAACAAAGATCATTTATTCACTTAGTATTCTAAAAAAACAACAGACCTGTAGTAGTGTCCACTTTAGTTTGTATAGACTCTAAGGTTCTAGCAACATCCCATTTCAAACACGAAATAGCATAGCTGGAACCATGGAAGCATGACTGCAATCTTTCCTGAAGTAGGTAAAATCAATTTTCAATTATATTTCAGCAAAGAGAAAAAGAATGGGAGTATGATGGCTTAGTGGCTAGCACCACTCCAGGTTTGGGGGTTTGATTCCAATCTCTGCCCTGTGTGTGTGGAATTTGCATGTTCTTCCCCCAGGTTTCCTCTGGTTTCCTCCCCCAGTCCAAATACATGCGTTGTAGGCTGATTGGCATCTCTAAATTGTCTGTAGTGTGAACAAGTGTGTGTGTAATTGTGCTCTGTGATGGGAGACTGTCCCCAGCCTTTTGCCCTGAGTCCCCTCTGATAGGCTCCATGCTCCCTGTGACCCTGTGTAGGATAAGCGGTACAGAGAATGGATGGATGGAAATAGGAAAACAGAGAGCAAGTTATGTGTTTCAGTTGACCAAGGAAAAGCATAGCATAAGACTTTGAGAAAGGCAGACATACGTATTAAACCTACTAGGTTTTTGGTTTTGGACAAAAATCTCATCAGACTAGTTATGTTGTGTATGTGGTGTGGGTTTGGCAAAATGTCGCTGACCGCTCTCTGACCATGGTTATTGAGTATGCTGATTGCTTTGTTGAGGAAACAGATCCATAAATACTCAGACATGAATATGAGGTGGAGTTGGAATGCTGGAAAAATTAGTGGAGGGGTAAAAGACTGTTTAAACTGTGGCTGTGGGATCTATAAGGTGTGCCATAGGAAGCCAAAGAGGCTGGACTTGTGTTATAATCTGTGATGGCTGGTCCGAACATTGAGTGGGACGGCTAAAATAAATTTTATCAGTACACTAACTCACCTGTCCTGCTATATAGTCATAGGCATTAAACTATCGCATACACATGTGAATATACACAAGACAAATTAACCTCATCATGGGCATGTGCCTCACACACATGGAAACATACAGACACACACACACACACACACACTACATCCAAATGCATAGAAAAGGTACACACTATATTATAAAATTGTGGTAAAATACTTTGATACTGTACTTTGTTCTATACTTTACTCAAGTATAAATGTTGTTGTTGATCTTTACTTTTACAGAACAGCAAGCACTCACACCATATAGGTGAGTTATTTACAGTCCTATGCAAGTCTGGCTCAATATATCAGTAGGGTAGTCCATCTAGTAACTTCTTCCTCGGCATCACAGAAAAGGAAGTTATGTGACAAACTGAAGTAAACAACTCCCAGTGCAAATGACACAGCAATACTTTTTACCTCACCAGAGAACACACTAAAGACGACTTTACTAAGACATTAAAATGAGATTATTATTATTTTTTTCACTGTTAATCATTCTTCCTGTGTCTTAAATAACTGCAACATTAATATCTAAATAAGGAAAAAGTCTGACTATATTTTAACAGTTTTCCAATTACATAATTTTTCATTATGGGCTGACAAGTGACAATACAAATCTCTCAATAAATGTCCGATCTTTTTCTACCTTTAATGTGATACAGCAACCAAAACAATTTAAGTAAAAAAAAAAAAAAAAAAATAGAAACTTATGGGAAAAAAGGAAAAAAAAATTGTGCTGCATGTACACACCCTTTTATAATGGAGGATATGACTGTGCCCAGAATTAAGCAATCATACTCCAACTCATGTTACAAAATAATTATGGTACACCTGTCATCAATGAAGTGATTCTGATTTACCCCAGAAAAAAATATCATCTGTTCCTGTAGGATTGTCTTGACACCTTCTTAGTTTCATCCAACTGCTGAAGCCTTGGACCACAAAGAGTTTACAAAGCATTTACGGGACCTCATTATCGAAATGTATTGATCAGGATAAGGGTACAAAGGAATTTCCAAAATATTAGATGTACCATAAAGCACTGTCATCATCAACAAGTGTAGAAAATGGGGCACCACACTGACATTACCAGGAGCAGGATGAAAAAAAATTGATGAAAGGACCAGAAGAAAACATATCAGGGAGGCTGCCAAGGGGGCTGTGGCAACATTAAAGGAGCTGCAGGAATATCTGGCAAGCACTGGTCAATCCCAGTAGAATCATCTATATATGCTGGGTGCAGTTTGCCATGTGTACAGTGTGAGAGATGCTGATTAAAGCAAAGCTTAATGTTCCACATCATTCACAATTTACAGTGCATCGAGGAGAGGCATACTAAGATGAAAGCCATAAAGTTTGGACTTAAATACCTCATTCATATATATTATTTCCTGCATATTTAGGTGGCAGTCTTCTTCTTTTGGCTTTTCCCTTCAGGGGTCGCCACAGCGAATCATCACTCTCCACCCATCCCTATCTTCTGCATCNTACCTCCATATACCTCCTCTTTGGCCTTCCTCTTCACCTCCTGCCTGGCAGCTCCATGTCCATCATTCTCCTACCAAAATACTCACTCTCCCTCCTCTGAACATGTCCATACCATCTTAATCTGGCCTCCCTAACTTTGTCCCCCAAACATCCAACATGAGCTGTCCCTCTAATGTACTCACTCCCAAAGAGAACCTCAACATCTTCAGCTCTGCCTCCTGTCTTTTCCACAGTGACACTGTCTCTAAACCATACAGCATGGCCGGTCTCACCACTGTCTTGTACACCTCCCCCTTGATTTTTGCTGATATTTTTCCATCACATAGAACTCCCGACACCTTTCTCCACCCATTCCAACCTGCCTGCACGCACTTCTTCACCTCTTTCCTACACTCACCATTACTCTGGACTGTTGACCCCAAGTACTTAAACTCCTGTACCTTCTTCACCTCTTCACCCTTTTACACACATTTTCACTTGTATAAAGATAAATAAATCACTTGGTACTCGCAATACTTGGTTTTGATCACTGACTACACACACACCTATTATTATTAATCACCATGAGTATTATTCCCCACACATCCCCTAGACCATTGGGGACGTAACATGCTCTTTCGGGGCATGAAGCCATAGTGCTCACAAATCTCCACTACCTTCCTTAACCTAGCTTCCAATACTCTTTCCTATAGCTTCATTGTATGGCTCATCAACTTTATCTCCCTATAGTTCCTGCAACTCTGCACGTCACCTTTATTCTTAAAGATCGGCACTAATACACTATATCTCCATTCCTCAGGCATCTTCTCTCTCTCTAAAACCCTGTTAAACAAACTAGTTGAAAATTCCACTGCTGCTTCTCCTAGACACTTCCAGACCTCCACCGGAATGTCGTCAGGACCAACTGCCTTTCCACTCTTCATCCTCTTCAAAGCCTTCCTGACTTCATCCTTTCTACTCTTATCTACTTTCTGTTCCACTGAGGTCACCTCTTCTACTCTTTTTTCCCCCTCATTTGCCTCATTCATCAGCTCCTCAAAGTACTCCTTCCATCTCCTCTGTACACTCTCCTCACTTGTGAGCACCCTTCCATCT
>CM074966.1:9832369-9849693 GCA_037577455.1 Pangasius macronema | reverse complement strand
GGCGAAGAGGAAGGCCAAAGAGGAGGTATATGGAGGTAATAAATGAGGATATGAAGCTAGTGGGTGCAAGTGTTGAGAATGCAGAAGATAGGGATAGGTGGAGAGTGATGATTCACTTCCCCTGAAGGGAAAAGCTGAAAGAAGAAGAAGAAGAATAGCTAGTATTGCCAGAGTCCTTTGCACACTGCCCACAATGTACACTGTCTTTAACCATTATGTGACAAGAGCTTGTCTAATAATCTGTGTTCTCTCCACTCCCTACTCTCTCTGTTGAGCTAAACATGATCACAATACCAGTGATTCTGAACCCTTCTGCTTTCTGGACCTGCCAGATCCATCCTGATGCCATACTTTGTTTGGCGTTCTCATCACCTGAAAATCAACCATTGCTGCTGAGGATGGCCCGCACATGGACAGCCTAAAGATCACCAAGAGATTACTGTGGATGGTACCACATAGAAACCATAAAGATGGCTATGGATGTTCTTTCTTTGGTAGCCTTAGGGCTTCAGGAACTCGAGCTGCGTTGAACCGCTATGGGAACACCTTCAGCGTGACCGTTCTCTGAATCACGTGTGTAATCAGTCCAATGGATGGGTGAGATATCATGGATGGGGTGACGTAATGACCCGGAAGCTTAAAAGCACGAGTGGTGGGCACCGTGCTAGCTTTCTGTCATTTAGCAAGCACTCTGTGTGATTGTTTGTCTATTGTCTGTCTATTTTGTCTATTTTGTATTGTCTGTCTGCGGCAATGTCTAAAGCCAAAGACAAAATAAAACATAGGATAGAGAGCAGACAGTGTTTTAGGCTGTGTGTTCCTCCCTGGCCGCGTTATATTACGGGCAGGGATACACACAGCTTATGCGTTTTCTGCTTGAGAGCGGAGCACGCAGAGTCGGCTCTCGAGGGAGCTGGCTGCTCACATTGCTCACTCTGCGCTCTGCGGTTTCTTCCCCCCCGGAAGTGGGCTCGGCGCTCTGCCTGTCTTCCTCCGAGGAGGCTGATGTGGTGGGCACCGACTGTGATTTGCCGCAGTCTCCTCAATATGAGGAGCTGCTGGAGGTGGTTTCACGGGCCGTCGGTAAACTTAGCATTCACTGGTCTGCTGAAACACGGGTTGAACCGAAGGGCGGTAAGCTGAATGAGCATTTCCTGCGCAGTAAACCGCCACCTCCACGCCAGAGCCTGCCTTTTTTCCCCGATCTCCTCACCGAGGTGTCGAGGTCATGAGGGAGGCCTTTTTCGGCCCATTTACTCAGTCCCACCTCCTCTTAATATGCTAATGTGGCGGGGCTGGACCATTCTGGCTACAGTGCGATGCCCATGGTTGAACAGATGCTGGCTAGCTATCTGTCCCCTGGCACGGCATCATCCCTGAAGGCTCCGGCACTGCCCTCCAAGCCGCTGCGGACCACCTCAGTGCTGGTGGGCAAGGCATACACAGCAGCAGGTCAGGCTGGTGCGTGCTTGCACACCATGGCGGTGCTGCAGGCATAGCAGGCTGACTTGCTCAAAGAGCTGGATGAGCATGTGGAGATGCCATCTGAGCATGTGACTGAGCTCAGACGGGCTGCTGATCTATCTCTCTGCCCCACCAAGGAGACCGCCTGTGCTATCAGCAGGTCTATGGCAGTCCTGGTGGCGGTGGAGAGACACCTTTGGCTTACTCTGTCCTGTTCGGCGATGCCATTAGCTCCATCATCGACAGATACCAGGAGGCTCATACGCAGGAGGTGTTGTTCCAGCAGTTTCTCCCTTGTTGTTCTCTAGCTCTTGGGGCTGCTGGGCGGGGGCAGCCCCCTCTGTATGCCGCCTCCTCACGTAGGGAGGCACAGAAACAGAGCGGGTCCCTGGGTTGGGTCCCTCTGGTGAAAAGACGGATCTGAGGCCCATGCTTTTGTCGAGGAGGGCCGCGGCTAAGAAGCCCTGACGCCTTTGGCCCAGGGCTTTCGAGGGTGGGCCCCTCTGGGACAGAACGGTGTACACCTCATTATACGGTGCCCATTTCGCCTCAGTGCCCTTGGGAGGTTGATCTGCCAACCCTGCAACCTATGGTGCTTCAGGGCACAGCGGTTTCCAGCAAGCGCATCTCCCAGTTTCTGCCTGGGAACGTAGTGGTACAGGGAGGCTTGCTGCCTCTTTGGAGGCCTCCGGAGCAGCTAGTTCAATTGTTCCCTGCCGGTTCGCTGCTTCAGGGCACCGGGCTACCCGTTCTCATTGTACCAGAAGTCAGTCTCGAGAGGCTGATTCCCTTAGTGAGCAATCTGGTAACATGGAAACTTCTGTCGAATGTTTCTCATTGGGTCCTGCATACTGTAGAGAGAGGTTATTGAATCCAATTTGGTTCTCCTCCACCTCATTTTTCCTGTATTCTTCCCACTCTGGTGGGTCCCAAGCAGGCTCTAGTAATGGAACAGGAAGTACACACTTTCCTGAGGAAGGAGGCCATCGAGGTGGTCCCTCCTCGCGACAGAGAGTCTGGGTTCTACAGCCGGTACTTCATTGTTCCCAAGAAGGGTGGAGGGCTGCATCCCATTTTGGATCTGTGGCATTTGAACCTCTCAGTCGCATGACTAAAGTTCAGGATGCTCATGGTCAAATGGGTCGTGTCTCAAATCAGCTTTGAGGACTGGTTTGTCACGATCGGCCTAAAGGACACGTATTTCCATATCTCCATCCTTTCCCAACACAGGAAGTTCCTGAGGTTCGCTTTCGGGGCCGTAGCTTACCAATATTGGGTTCTCCCGTTCGGCCTAGCACTCTCACCCCGCACCTTCACGAAATGCGTGGATGCTGCTCTGGCTCCTATGCGACTCCAGGGCATCCGCATACTGAACTATATTGACGATTGGTTGATATTCGCTCAATCGGAGCAGATGTCAGTTCGGCATTGAGATGTTGTTACCGCCCACATGAAAGAGTTGGGGTTAAAACTGAATGCTAATAAAAATGTGCTCTCTCCAGTACAGAGAATCACTTATCTGGGCGTGGTGTGGGATTTGACTATGATGCAGGCATGGCTGTCTCCTGCTCGGATCGAGTCAATCCTCACAGCAGTCGCGAGAGTAAAAGGCCGATCACGCATGATAAGGGTCACACGGCGGTGCCTACGTGCCTTAGATATGTGGAGGGAACCTTGGTTCTTGTCCCAGGGCCTGGTGTTGGGAGCTCCTTGTTGCCGTGTAACGCTAGTGACAGATACGTCTCTCACTGGATGGGGAGCGGTCATGAGTGGCCGCTCAGCCCGCGGTCTGTGGAGCGGCTGCCATCTCTCTTGACACATCAACTGCCTGGAGATGCTAGCCGTGTTTCTAGCACTGAAACACTGTCTCCCGGACCTAAGAGATCGCCACATGTTGGTGCGCACCGACAACATGGCAGTGGTCTCTTATATCAACCACCAGGGAGGTCTGCATTCGCACCCGCTTTACAGGCTGGTGTGCCAGATCCTTGTGTGTTCGGCCGAGCTCAGGTGGATCTGTTTGCAACTCAGGAGACATTGCACTGTCCCCTCTGGTTCTCTCTGACTCATCCAGCTCCTCTAGGATTGGATGCTATGGTACAGATGTGGCCGAGGAAGCATCTGTACGCCTTTCCCCCGTTCTGGAGAGAGTGGTCCACCTGTTGCGGGGGATGGGGTCCGCCTGTTGCTAGTAGCCCCGTTCTGGCCGGGCTGAGTATGGTTCTCGGACCTGATTTCCCTTCTCGATGGCTCTCCATGGGAGATTCCCATCAGGAGGGACCTCCTCTCACAGGCAGGGGGCGCTATCGTCCACCCCTGCCCCAAGTTGTGGAAGCTGTGGGTGTGGCCTCTGAGGGGGCACCTGGTGCAAAGACAGCCGGCTTGACCCTGTTCACTGCCCAGTTGGTACAGTGCTGGAGATCCTGCAGGCCCCTTTCTCCACAGGGTTGACCCACTCCACCCTGAAGGTTTACGTGGTGGCTATTGCGGCCTACCATGCCCCTCTCGGTGGTCAGTCTGTGGGAAGACACCCCCTGGTTACACGTTTCCTCCGTGGTGCACTGAGACTCAGACCTCCGGTGCAATCTCGGGTCCCTCCGTGGAACCTGGCCGTGGTACTAGAGGCTCTTTGTAAACCCCCCTTCGAGCCTATAGAGGAGATTTCAGACCATCTCTTGATGTTAAAAACTGCCTTTCTTTTGGCTATTTCCTCTCTTAAGAGAGTTGGGGATCTTCAGGCCCTCTATGTGGCCCCCTCTTATTTGGACTTTGTGCCCGGTCTGGCCAAGCATTTTTATACCCTCGAGCAGGGTATGTCCCGAACGTTCCCTCCTCGGCACCATGGCCGGTCATACTGCAGGCCTTCTGTCCTCCTCCCTGTTGGGAGTCTGACCATCGGAAGCTTAATTGTACGTGTCCAGTGCGAGCACTGGTTGCGTACGTCCACAGAGCTGCCCTGTGGAGGAGGGCGGACCAATTGTTTGTGTGCTTTGGTCCCCCTAAGAGGGGTCTTCCTGCTACCAAGCAGACCCTCAGCCGGTGGATTGTGGATGCCATTTCCTTGCCCTATGAGTTCTCTGGTCTCCCCTCACCCTGGGGGTCTAGGCTCACTCTATGTTTGCCAGGTTCTATGGCCTAGATGTGCGAGCCACTCCCGGCTCTTCTGTCCTCTTGCCCTAGCTGTGCCCTTTCCACACTAGGCAGGAATTTGTAAGTCTGGCGGCGTGGGCATACTCATTCCCATAGTGTTTCAACACAGCTCAAGTTCCTGAAGGGGAACGTTTCCAGGTTACGCATGTAACCGTGGTTCCCCGAGGGAACGAGATGCTGCGTCTCAGTGCCACACTTCCGGCATCCCTGCTGCGCCTTCCTCATTCCTCAGAAGCTAGAGCAGCACCCACCGCTCGTGCTTTTAAGCTTCCGGGTCATTATGTCACTCCACATGTGACGTCTCGCCCATCCATTGGACTGATTACACACGTAATTCAGAGTGTGGTCACGCTGAAGGCGTTCCCATAGCGTTTCGACACAGCGTCTCGTTCCCTCGGGGAACCATGGTTACATGCGTAACCTGGAGATGTTTTCCACTCAAGTCTCCATCACTGGACAGTTGATAACACAATAAATTTCAAGTTAAAAGTATAATGAATTCAGAAATGAATCTGATGCTCATACTCATAAGTTGCTCATAATCTCTTTTTGAGTATAAAGTTATAGAAGGGAAATTATTTATAATCACAATATCTGGAGTCAAATGAGGATGGATTCCCTTTTGAGTCTGGTTCCTCTCAAGGTTTCTTCCTCATGTTGTCTCAGGGAGTTTTAACTTGCCACCATCACGCCTAGCTTGTTCCTTATTTTTTTTATTTTCTGACAAATTTGTCTATATATGTCTAAAGTCTACCCACTGCTCCAGGTGTGTGTTCACTCTGTGTGTGTGTGTGTGTGTGTGTGTGTTCACTACTGTGTGTGCACTTGGATGGGTTAAATGCAGAGCACAAATTCCAAGTATGGGTCACCATACTTGGCCACACTTCACTTCATTTCACTTCACTTCACTTCAATGTATACAATATATTCAATTTTCTGTTACCTCTTGAATTGAGAACTGCTCCATGGTTATCGATCAGTCATTATACAGACAGTTATAAAGCAGACTGCAACACGTGTACAACTAGGTGATTACTTTTACTCAAGAAAACACACATGAATTTGTGAAAGTTGCTGAATGGGGAAAAACAACAATAAATAATTAAAAAGATATGTTTTTGACTATGTGAGACAAAAGCTAAAGACAGAGATAAAAAATGGTCATAAATTGTGTTTTTTTTATGACTTCATCTCTATCTCAACATGACCCGAGAAGAAAAATCTCACCATTGGAAAAGTAGATAATTTGTTAAATCGTTTTTGTTTCACCAACATACAGAATACACAGAATCACTCAAACACACACACACACACACACACACACACACACACACACACAGTCACCTGAGACGATTCTCTTCTTTCTTGCGCAGGTTCATATCTCTCCGTACCACTCTGAGTACATGTTCAGCCTCATCATCAGTCAGTCCTGAAAGGTCCAGTTTTCGTCCCATCACTGCAGCCAGGTCAAAGGTTAAGCAATCTCACCAAGATATCAATGGGCAGATATCTCAGAAGAAAAGTCTTCCTAAAAAACAGCAGCAAACATTTTGAATTTACTTGGCATTTCAAATGTAAATTTAACATTCCTCTTAATTTTTTTGGTATTTGAAAATTATTAGTTCATAAAAAATACTGTAGGCAATGTCATAGTGTTACAATGTGGATCACATACACTACATGGCCAAATGTTTGTGGACACCTAAAAATCACATCCATATCTGCTACTCCCCCTTTGCTTTTATAATAGCCTCCACTCTTCTGTGAAAGTGTTCCACTAGTTTTTGGAGCGTGGCTGAGAGTACTTCTGAGGTCAGGCATTGATGACAGGTGAGGAGGCCTGGGGCACAGTCGGCATTACAGTTCATCCCCAAGCTGTTAAGTTGGGTTGACCTCAGGGTTCTGTGCAGGCCACTCGAGTTTTTCTACTGCAACCTTGGCAAATCATGTCTTCATGGAGCCTGTTTTGTGCACAGGGGCATTATCATGCTGGAACAGGTCACGTCATGCTGGAATAGGTCATGCTGGCCCAGTTTCAGTTTTGAATCTCTACAGTTCATATCACACTCAGTTGTTGAATATGTATAAAATGTTACAAATTAAGTTTTTGTTTTTAAAATAAGAAGGCAAACACACTATATTGCACTGTTCAAGTGGTTAAAGTAATTGAAACATACAAACAAGCAGGCACTAGCTAGTGACTAGGACTATAGTGGAGACAGCCATTGTGGAGTCCAAGACAAGTCTAAGACGAGGACTACCTGAGATCAAGACAAGAACTAGTCTTAAGGGGGTTGAGACCAAGCCAAGATAGAGTCCAAATGAAAGCAAGACAGAAAAGCAGTGGACTTGTGATGGGGACCATGAGCTTGAATCACTGTTGGTGCCTTATACATACACAACAACATGAATTTAGAACTGTTATAACCAGAAAAAAACAAGGCTGCTCTAACACAAAACAGTAGGGACTACAACAAAAAAGCTAGCATTCTCTGAGCAGTGACAGACAGAGGGAGGCAAAATCAACCCTTATGGACAGAAACTAAAGCTCAGAACTGAATGACAGATTAGAAACAGAGAGCGATGTGCAAATGTCATAATTAACAGAGAATACAAAGACACAATATTATACAGCTTGTTTTTGAGTAACATTGTCCACATTGCATAAAATATAATGGTGACATGGGATTAGATGACAATTTATGATATAATAGCAACTACTGAGCCATTCTCATATACTAATTGTATCTAATTAAAATGTTTCTATATCTTGAGAGGTATCAATTACTAATAATTATTTAAAAATCTGTTGTTAATTACAAGTACGAGATTAAATATGCCCAAATAGTGGATGTTGTAGAAAGCACATTTTGTTGTACGGTTCCTGCATTTCCAGTTCTAAACTACACTCGTAAATATGATATTTTACAGTAGGTGTCTGCAAGAGCTCTTGAACTTAAATGTCACTGATGTTCATCTGATATCTACGAACATGTGTAAAGCCCCTTCAAGCAAGCTGGAGAAAGGTTTCACACTGTATGCTGTATCATAAATACACAACTATGAAGGTAAGATAAGACCTATTAGCAGAAATAAACAACCAAGCTAATGTTAGCCCAAACAGGTCACTGCAAAGTAACTTATGCTGTTGCTAATGAGATGTCTTCAGTTGAAACTGGATATAGCTCATGATATTAGTTTCTAGACACACACATTAAATTATTACGTGTGATTATTACGTCTTTGAAAATTTATCTCATCAGTCCTTTTTTTTAACCATAATAACCCGTACACTATAAAGGTATATTGCTAACGCCTGTTAGTCATGCTATCAGCATGCAAAACTATGTTTAATAATAATAATAATAATAATAATAATAATCATTCAGAACAAAGTTTCTTGTTATTTCTAAGTGTTTGTTATTAGCCAGTGCCTTTCTCTCCCACACACTGGGCTGTGGTGTTTGAATACACCACTTTTTCCAGTCTTCTCCAGTCCTCAGTGGTTTTGGTTCAGCTGATCTGGTGTGAAATGTCTACAGACCTTCGTATGGATAGAAGTCAATGACTGTATATATGAGTGTACAACATAGTGCCATTCATTCCTATTGTGCTTTTTAAAGCTTTTTTGAGATAGAAAAAGGAGTTGCTGTCTTGCAAAAATTGGAGGAGTCTGCGAGCATGAGCAGTAGGTACAGCTGGACAGAACTGATCTGCTAACTAAAGATTTCCTTTTTTGTTGATGTACTCATTTCCTTAGGGGTGCAGATTCTGATATGAAGCAGACAAGGCTGCATAATGGAATTTATTCATAATATACAAAAAAAGGACACCAGTTTAATATTTGTAGCCTAAAATGTAACACAATGTTAATTTGAATATGACAAGACACTATGAAGGTTTTTAATTTGTAAATGTAATTTCAGAGAAATAAATGACCTCTTTAAGGATGCTGTCCTGTTCATATTCCATTGTGGTACCTAAATAGTAAATAACGGCAGGCCCTGTCCTTAATGGCAGGCTCTGTGGGGTCTTGTAGTGGTGGGGGGCTGTTTTTGACCCACCTCATGGGGGTGACTGGGGGACCTACTTTACACTTTACACATTTCCTCAATGTTGATTTACACATGTCTGGCAAAGCGAAATGTGTTAACTACCTTTGGTGTTGTGCTTTAACCAGGTTGGTATGCCACCACATGTTACTTAAGAGTTCTACTGCCACAAGAGAGGTACCAATCAGGTCCACTGCAAAAAGATTGACAGCAAATTAGAGTTTTTGCTCCAATGCTAGGGTGCTAAGGTATTGCCAGTGTGTGTCCACCCAAGGTACTGCCATTTTGAGGGTGACGTTTACAGCCAATATCAGCCAAGGAAAACCTTTCAGAGGCAGTCAAAGACATAGTAAGCTTACAAAGCCTTTGACAAGGAACAGAAAGGAACCAGTCACTGGGCCCTGCTGATGGATATGAGCTCTAGTGCCGCACAGTATCAGTTCCGGAATCAACAATTTCAGCTAAGCCAGGCTGTCCATATGCCTAAAAATGACTAATGTCTTTCTTGGCTTATTATTATGCTTATCATTCATTGCTGGATGTGGGCCTTTACAACTAGCAGTTTGATTAGGCTGCAGTGTTTGTCTCAGACTCGACTCTAAATCAGAGACTAAATCCACCACAGGATATATCCAAAACAGACACTGCCTCTGTGAGATGTCAAGGCAGAGGCAGCAAGCACATAGTGCAGGCTTCCAAAGCTTTTAGACAGTGTTCGAGCTGCATGAGTGTGAGTCTTGCAGCACCGTTCATTTGATCACATGAAGGAACTGAGAACAGTATGTTTGTTATGATGGGGGAAAATGATTCTCAAGCATTCTGGCAATATGTAACCACCAGTTTTTTTTTTCTCTGAATAGAAAAAACACAGAGGAAAAAAACTGTCCAGCATGAAAATTAGTTGCAATCCAACTAATGTAGCAAGCTCAATAGTGAACAACATGCCATAAGCACAGCAAGGGAATTAGTGCTTAGCCACAGGCCCTGTAGTCAGTAGAGGGTTGGGTAATCTGAAGAAAACACTGAGCAGAAAAATCCTCAAATGAGGGGTAAACAGAGGGAAACCCAAACCCAGGCCCTGTGCTACTGTATATATTAGCAGATCTGGCTAATGTAGCATTACTAAGAAGACTAAGATTACTAAAATTAGGATTGCCCATTTTTTCCCTGTACGTGTGTTAGATAATGATGATCTGAACTTTCCAACCAAAATCAAATCAATCAAAGTCACTTGCTTCTGATACACAGATGATGTTATATCTATTCAAATGCCTGTATGTCTCATTTCTGTATGAAGGCTGGGTAATCTCCTGCTCTTTCTTGTATACTTCGCTTTCTCTCTCCAACTGCAGATTGTATTGCTTAGTCAAGTGCTGAATTGATCAGTCTATAGTATGTTAGTGTGCAGGCTGGAAAGGCAGGCTGATAAAGGTCAATATATAGTCCCCTCAGAAAGTATTGGAATGGCAAGGCCAAATCTTTTGTTTTTGCCAGACACTGAAGACATTTGGGTTGGAATTCATAGAAAGCTGAATATGAGATGGTAGATCAGAATTTCAGCACGTGATGACAGAAACATTCTGAGAACTGTAGAAAAAAAACCAAATACAGCAGTCAGTGAGATCACAAACAGCTTCCACAGGGCAAGAGTGAAGGTATTACAATCCACCATTCGAAGAAGACTTCGAGAGCAGAAATATAGAGGCCATACTGTAAGATCCAAACCACTCATGAGCAGTAAGGTAATGTCATGGCTTGGGTTTGCATGGCTTCTTCTGGTATGGGCTCACTAATCTATCTTGATGATGTACTGACAATTCACATGATTTAATTTGGCAACGTTTTACGCTGGATGCCCTTCCTGACGCAACCCTCTCTATTTATCCGGGCTTGGGACCGGCACAGAAGTCACTGGACTGTGACCCCCATGGCTAGATTAATGAATTCACAAGTCTAGAGAAACATTTTGACTGACAATTAGAGAGAAATGCATCTAATTAGGCAGGCTAATTAGGAGGAACTTCAGGCATCAAGACAATGACCCAAAACACACTACCAACACAACAAAGGACTTCATCAGGGGACAAAAGTGGAAGGTTTTAGACTAACCAGACTTTAACCCAACTGAGCATGCATTTCATCTCCCAAAGAGGAGGCTGAAGGGATAAACTCCCCCAAAACAAACAACAATTGAAAGAAGCTGCAGTACAAGCTTGGAACAGCATCACAATAGAAGAATGCAACAGTTTGGTGATGTCAGTGGGTCACAGGCTTTATGGAGTTATTGCAAGCAAGGGATATGTCACCAAATATTAAGTGTTATTTTCTTTAATTTACTTAAACACTATATGTTCCTATACTTTTGCTCACCTAAAAATTGGGTGATCTGCCACCAAAGGTGCCATGTTCTCAGTTGTAAATATCAGGAAATAAAAGCTGAAATTTGATATAGCATCTCATTTTCATCTTTTGATCTCAAGTCTTCAGTGTATATCTAAAACAAAAGAATTGACCTTGCCATTTCAATATTTTCAGAAGGGATTGTTTGAGGAAAATATACACCATTATAATGTAGAAGCCCTAGGGAAGTTATTAGTCAAAAGGCTTTTTATAGGCAAGGGGAAGTGCAGAAGGGTGGGAGTCATTCAGTTTATGGAATGGAATAGGGAATGGCTAAAAGATGGGGGTGGAGATTGAGAATGAGTGTGTGTGTGCATGTGTGTGGGGAGGGTGAGGACTGCTCACTGAATGTATGAGAGATTTGATGGTGAATGGGGGTGGGAAGTCAGGAAGAGAAAGAGACAGAAATGACACTGAACGGTAAGCTTCAAGTGATGACTCAGTCAGCTGTGCTCTTTAGCTCCACCAATCACGTTACACTGAACCTGTTTACACCATTATGTTAGCCAACACATCCACATCCACACACACCCACCCCTCATACCTTGGATTTCAAACAAAGGTTTAGGTCTAAAAATTTTTGTCATTAATGTCCATGTAGGGTCTTCAAATAAACTCCCTTCATATCCCTCAACATTCTCATTACTCAAAAAAGGTTAATAAAACACCTAAGCCTAAGCAAACAGGCCAGATGACAAAAAGCCTAATTTAGATTTAGTGTGTTTTCAGCAGCTCAAGGTTAATGTATTCATGGTGAGAGCAGATCTTAACAAAAAGATATTTTCACTGAAAGACACTCTGAGAATGAAAGAATCAAATTGCACTGACTAGCTCTACATATCAGCTCTTCTGAAAGGGAAAACAACTGAGGATCCCACATAGTTTATTTATTGTATATTGACATGTTATGACAGCAATACCTGCTCATCCAAAAATCAAGTTATTTAAAACTGTTACTTTGAGTTATTTTTAAAAAATATTTAACATCTTGATGCATAGCACAGTATCTTCAGACAAGGAAATGTGAAAACATTTGAGAATTCACTGCTGCTTAGATTTTTCTGGAGTGAATGTGGAAGTTGCCGCTGTTGAGACCCATGTCCCAAAACCAATGCAGAAAGAAATTTTGGACGTTTTCACCCACTATGCTGGTCAGGGTCATGGTGGTTCTGGAGCCAGTCCTGAGAACACTGGGCAAGAGGTGGAGACAAACCCTGAATGGCACACCAATCCATCATAAGGCACCATGCACACACATTCACACATTCGCAACTATAGGCAATGTAGCCAGTCCTCCTATCAGTATGTTTTTGGGAGGTGGGATTAAAACGGAAAACCTGGAGGAAATCAACATGGACATAGAGAGAAACTCAGAAAGACAGTAGGCATAACCTGAACTCAGGACCGAACTAGGGACCCTGGAGCTGTGAAGCAGCCATGCTACTCACAGCACCTTGGGGTTGCCATCATCACAAAAAAACCTAACACCCTAAAAAGGGTACTCCAGTTTTCCCCCTAGACATAATCTGGAATCTTTTCTCTTTCATGAAAGATTCCAAGAAAGAAGCTGAAAGGCAGAGCTTGTGAAAATACATGAGTATATGTTTTAAAAAGTGACTCTTCTTCCTACTTCAAGAATTCCACATAATTCAAAGTCAAGCCCACTCAGAGCTGCCCTCATTTCTATTGATTGGCTCAGTGACACGCCTAGCTTTCCATAAATGCACTCAGAGACATGTCTTCTGTGGTGTATGACATGCAGAGATACCTTTAATATAACTGTCAGATACTCATTTATTTCAAATAAATTATCATCAAATCTCAAATATCAAGTGAAGTTCCAGTGGACATGACCCCGCTGGTAACTATAGTAACCGGAATAATATGAAATGCAGGCAGGATTCTCACTGGCCTGTGTGGTTTAATACATCTATGTCTTTAAGCGTAACAAAAAAAATGTTAATTTGACCAGCAGAATCTCAAGAACCCGAGACGAACATGCGGGTTATTTTAAAATACTGCAATGTAACCGCACCTGCCTGGGTAAACTGGGATACATTAGGCTACATGATTCTTTTTTTCCGCCTTACATTTCAGCGGTGCAAACAAACACTTCACACCTGGACAACACCCCACAGCCCGTCTTAACAATCAAGTTAAAAAAAAACAAAACACATGGATGCACCTGTTCATAATCTTCTAATAAAAATAACGACTACCGGCGGTTCCGCATTTGTGGGGACACGCGGTCCGTTTCCCCTTTCGTGTCCTGATAGTGCCACGTCCTACCATTCTGTCTCACACAATCCAGGTTTACATCAGCGAGCGTCTGCATCCTAAACTTTTGTTCATAATTAATTCAAGCACCCCATCATCTTTAGGTGCCCCATTTCTTAGAAGCATCCTAAATAACTTACGCAGAATGAACGGGCGCCGGATGCTGAATATGTCTGCAGATAGCAAATTCCCGTCTCCCGTACATACATTTGGCTCGGTGAACTTCCGCTCCTATCTCACTGCTGCTTTCAACCTGTTTTCCCACGCCGCCGCGATCGGCGTCACGCGGTTCGATTTAACTGCGCACCGACTGCCTGCAAGCCGATTTGTGGGGATTTGCGTCTGCAATATGTGCTCCGCGTTTTGAGGTGGAAGCTAAAAAAAAGGTTCCTGTCTCAGGATGGAGGGTGTTGATGATGAATACCGATAAATTATTTGCTGGATCCCAAATCACTAGGTAATCGCTGTAGAAGTACACTTCATCAGTATAGCATAATAGAGACTAAAGCCTAGGTAGTGCCTCATATGTCCACTAGATAGGCAGTGGGGAGCCACTCCCTTTAAACATCCTGCGGCTAAATCTGAGCACCTAAATTTTCTAAAATTCATCCGGCCACTATGCTGTTGTCCCACAGCATGAACTCGTGTGAATACTATGTGCGTTATGGTAAAACAATTAACGTTATTTTCCATAACATTACTATATATTTCCTTAAACATTACTATATACACGGATGCTGTGTTCAGTTTTCATCTGTAAAACAATATAAGAAACTCAAAAGGCAGGCAGGATACAGAATAACTGAGTGGTCGATTCAAGGTTTTGTTCACATCTAACATAATTGCAATTTATTGAGACCCTTTGAAATTATATTTCACATGCTGTGTTTGCGAAGTATAGCTACTGTATGCACACTGTATATTCATGTCACTACTTCTGTAAATAAGCACAGAGTAACTTCAGATTATGTAAATTTTTTTTCAAGATGTCCTAAATTAACAACTATGGTTCATGTTAATGGAGACAGTCTTAAAATACAGTAAGTAGAAAGAAGGAAATTAAAGGGATATAGTGAATGGATGAAACCCCTCACAACTATGGTTAAATGATGCATTGATGGATTTTATGTGTGGGAAACTGGAGAAACTGGAGGAAACCCAGGTGAACATGGGGAGAATATACAAACCTCTGCACAGATTAATTCCTGAACTCTGGATTCTTTGTTAAAAAAAGTTGCAAAATGGGCACTCTTCCACTTGTGTAAAATTAATTGCCTTGCAAAGCACAAGTAAATAAATAAATAAATAAATAAATACACACACACACACACACACACACACACACACACACACACACACACACACAGTTACTTTATGTACTCAACAGATGGACTGCACCAATAATGGCCACCTATAGATTTGGATCTATAGATGTACCCCTGAAATAGTTTTAAAGATCAGAGACCAACACAAGTTTTGTGCACAATTAACATGTGTGCATGGGTGCAAGAGAATACATTACACAAGTTACATGTTGGATTCACATCTGTGAAAAATGTCCAATGAATGCAGTGTACAGTTTTACACTGCATAAGGCCATGTTTTGCACAAATTGAAGAAGTATGAACTCTGTGAAATATAGAATGCCAAGCTGTTTTGAAATGTTTCACCTACATCTTTTTTCCTAGTTTACAGTCATGAAAGGCCTCCGACCTGTACATTATAGGCTAGATATTTTGCCTTTAAAAGAAAGTGCTTGCTCCATGAAGGAGTTACATGAATTAGACAAGGGCAAAACTGGAAACTGAGGCAATGTATTTTGTACAAAATCTCTGACCTGAGGCTATGAGAAAAAATTGTTATTAGACGGCTTAGAGTTGTGCAAATGCTTGTTTGGTCTACCCCTTTGTGTCTGAGCTGTTGTTATTAGACATTTCCACATCACAAAAACAACACTTACAGTTGACCAGGGCAGCAGACAGTGCCACACTGAAAGTTACGGCGCTCTTCAGTACAAGTCGTTCAACTGCCATTTATTCTTTATGGAGAAGGTATGGTTGTATGCTTGATTTTATGCACCTGTTATAATGAGTGTGGCTTAAATAACCCAATATTAATCAAAATGGATGCCCACATGTTAGTAGGAATATTGAGCCCCATAACATGTCAATGCATTGTCCTTCACTTCCACCCTCACCCTCAGAGAAATTGGGGGGTCCCCAAAGGGACACTACTACTCTGGACCCCTGGAACCATGCCATCCTTCCCTTCTTTATGGTAGGCCTGCATTCGGTCCAAAGTTAGCTCTGGAGCTTTCATTTAAATTTTTTTTTTATTTTCCTAAGAATGTTATTGAGGAAAAGTCACCTATAAGTCTAAGAGTTACCTTAGTGTTGCCACAGCACCATGACCCAGAACAGGATGAAAGCAGTTATTAAAACAGTAAATAACTACATTAATAAATTGATAAATGAATGATAAAATACAGTACAGCTGTATTTTGTAAGATCATGTATGTAGCTATAAACGTCCTTTAATAACTAAGCCTCCATTAATAGTTAGCAACATTAGCTTTGTAGCTCTGGGGAAAAATTGAAGAAGCAAAATTTGGAAATCAAGCATGTTTAGGCTTATTTGCTAAATTGGGTAAGTGGAAACTTGTGTGAAATTCTTTTTGAACTATTCTCAACACATGGTTAAGCTGTGAGAAAATCGTTATTTTGTATAACCATTGTTATTGGCGTATGGTTATTTTTACAACAATCCAGTGTTGTTATAAAATTGACTGGCCAGTAAAACTTTTGGCACCATGGATAACTAAATGATGTGCTTTTGAAAAACTAATGAAGGAAAAGAGCACATGCACAACAGAGACAAGCTATTATGAGACACAATTGAAAAGCTCTTTAGCTTCTATCCACAGAATGTCTACAAGTACAAAGCTCTAATTAGTAAGAATAGGGGAGAATAGCTGATTTAGTTACATAAGAGCTTGTTTGTTTAGTGCACTAATAACTTCAGAACAGTGCTAATCCCATCTCCATAATATCTTGCAGTTTATTTTTCAAAAAAGCTTAATCATAGCAACAGTACTCCAGTATTTCTGTTTATATAAAAGTTTATGCAATAATTCAGAACATCTAATACTCCTTATGCCATAACTGCAGACCAGGGTTGCCCAAGTCCATCCTGTAAGTCCAGATCAGTGATTTTCTTGCTTATGAATGGAGTCATTGACTGAACTGTGTTAGGGCAAAGAAATACTCAAAGTGTTATCATCTCCAGCCCTCCGGGTCCATTCATGTAACCTTGTTGTAAATACAGTATAACTATTAGCATTTACTGGGCTTCATTTCAGAAGATGAGTGAGGTAAAACACCTCATCTGGCTCAAGGACATTTTCCTCAGTCAAACTTTCCCTTTCACCTTTTGCTTGATATAGCATGGAGAGTGACAGTGAATGTGTTACCAGAGAGACCAATCACCCATATCATGAGTAACCAGGCAACAGGGTTACTTTCTGCAGGAAATATTTTGAGCCTTTAAACAGGTTAAATATCCCAATAGTGAGGCAACCATCTGCCAAGAGCAGCATGCTTCTAAACTGGGGTTCACAACAATTAAAACAACCTCCATACCACTCTTTCTTGCTACCTTGATAAGACATCATTACTACTAATATTCCTCCTTAAGCCAAGAACTGAGAAATTGACTGTTCCAATAACAAATGGCAGACTGAGTCTTAAATTCAGAACTTGAATGTAAAACAAAACTTTCATTTTATAGCATGGGGAATTAGAGTTCTTTCAAAGAAGACTGGAGGGTTCTGCATAAACAAACAAACAAAAAAACAAACAAACAAATAAATAAATAGGAAGTGCATTCAAATATATGCCTTATTGCACATATACAGTCGTGGCCAAAAGTTTTGAGAATGACACAAATATTGGAAATTGGAAAAGTTGCTGCTTAAGTTTTTAT
>CM074966.1:9807570-9827441 GCA_037577455.1 Pangasius macronema | reverse complement strand
CAATGAAATTTCAGCAAAATGGACTAGCCTGCTGCACAATTTTTTTACTTTGATTTTCGGGGTGTCTTCGAATTCAGCTTCAGGATGATGACTCAAGGTTTATACCGCAGCTTCTGTTGTTTGTTTTAGGGGGTTTCTGCCTTCAGTCTCCTCTTTAGGAGGTGAAATGCATGTTTCCATTGGGTTAAGGTCTGGTGACTGAGATGGCCAGTCAAAAAGCTTCATTCTGCTGCTATCATCATGAGTTACATCATCAGTAAAGATTAGTGAGCCTGCTTCAGAAGCAGCCATGCAAGCCCAAGCCATGACACTACCTCCACCGTGCTTAACTGATGAGCTCATGTTTTGGATCATGAGCAGATCCTTTCTGGCCTTTCCACCAGTTTGGTAGAGATTAATCTTGGTTCCTGAACATTTGACTCATCTCTGTTACTCAATCTTGCCTTCCGATTGTTACTGCTGATGAGTGGTTGCATCTTCTGGTATGACCTCTATATTTCTGCTCTCAAAATCTTTTTCGAATGGTGGAATGTGATACCTTCAGCCTTGCCCAGTGGAGGTTATTGGTGATGCCACAGACTGTTGTTTTTGGGTTTTTCTTCACAGCTCTCACAATGTTTCTGTCATCAACTGCTGTTATTTTCCTTGACCGACCTATTCGACGTCTGTTTGTTAGTATACCAGTGGTTTCTTTCTTTTTCAGAACATTCCTAATTATTATATTGACTATGCCTACTGCTTGTGCAATGGCTTTGATTGATTTTCCCTCTTTTCCCAGCTTCAAAATGGCATCCGTTTCACCCATAGACAGCTCTCTGGGCTTCACAACAAATGCAGTCTTAACAGGCAAAACCCAGATCTCAAACCAAGAGTAGACATTCAGAGATATTAATTGTATAAACAATCAATCTAACAGGGCACACCAGGCAACAAGATTTTGTCATTTTGATCACTTGAAAAATGGGTGGAGATGTTTGAAAGCAAATGTTTGAAGAAATTGCAAATGTTAAAATGTTCCTAAAAGGTAAACTAATATGCTGTGCAATTAACAATACAAAATAATGTAATTATCCATGACCACATTTCATATAGGGTTAGGGCTGAACAATAAACAAGCTTTATATAGAAATAGCAATTTGAAAGAGTGCAATTTTCAAATCACAAGAGCTGTGATTTAAATTAGTTAATATCCTTATTGTTATCTCACCATATTGCCAAAAGCTATGTGAGATAACAGACACTAGAAGTACTTAGCTAAAGACAAACTTTATTTGTGATAGCTCTATAAATCATGACTAACAATAGAGAGAGCTCGAGAGCAAATGAGACTCTTTTTTCTTTCGGCCACTTTACATCTAGTCTGTTGTGTTAGTGCCCTCTTTCTGACCGTTTGACAAATAAATCAATCAATAAATAAATAAATAAATAAATAAATAAAAATCATTTGCTAGATTTGGCACATAGGAGATGTGGTTTTCAGTGGGGGATTCTGGTGACTTTCAAACTAAGCTCATTCCAATAAGTATAAATCATTAAAAAGTTAGTATCTCCTAAAACAAAACAAAAATAAATAACCAGAAATGTAAATTCACCTAGTAATAACTTAAAAAAAATAATGCTTTTGTTGCTCTCTCCTGATTATCCTAGTCTCCTAGTATTTTCTTTGATCATGACACTATTTTTAATGTTCTGCTTCAGCATTCAACAATGGGTCTGCTTCAACAGTTGTTCTAGTAGCGACTGTGTGTCATTTGAGGACCTTGAGGATCTTTTCATGGAGATATTAGTTTGTAATCATGTCTTGTATAATGTAAACCTCTAATACAGGCCTGGAACCTTGAATAGAAAATATCACGATTGCTTATAAAAATCTCAGTTTGATATTTTGCCCATATCATTCAGCCCTAAGTAAACCAGACCAAAAAATTAGTTATGTAGACTAGTTTAGTGTTCATTTATGTGCATTTGTCAGTAAGGCACATTCTAAATGCACAAAATAATTAAACATAGGCTAGAGCACCTTCAAAACATAGTTCTTTAATTTAGAACACATATTATAAATTATTTGACAAGCTGAATTAGAGCCTTTATCAGACCAGTTCTGGGCCAAGGACCATATGTTTGACACCCCCTCTGTAGTGCATTCTGTGTCCTCAGCAAACAGATTGTTTGCACTTTTAGCTCTCAGCACACTGTGTATCAAGTTTCACATATGCTGGAATCACACACACTCCAACCCCTTAGAAAGGGCACCTTCAGATGGGTTTGGCAGCTGAACATGTTACACCAATAAGGCAGAATCACACTGAACATGAAAGGTTACCTTCAGTAGAAAAAGAGGCAAAAGAGAAACCCAGAGATGTGAAAAGAGATAGAGTAATGATAAGGAAGAATTAATACATTACATTATTAGACTGTGAGAAAGAAATATGAATCAGCTGGGTCAAAGAAAAAAAGAATTAGAGAGAGGCAGAAGGGGAACACATAGAACCCTGGAAAAAGATACAAAGGTAAAAACTCTGAAGAATCCTTCAGAAGGTTAAAGGGGGCATCTTGTGCACTTTTTGCCTCCAGAGGGAAGTTGTAGGCTACTGGTCTATTTTTAGGGTCTGTTGGGTTAACTGGCTAATGTATGTGGATCAATGAAGAAATTAAGAGCCAAGGTGGTATAGAGATATATTTCAAGAGCAAAACAGCTGCAGGACAGAAACACACCCACACACATGCATGCACACAAACACACTCTCTAGCAATTTCCTCAGAACACTCACAGAGGAAAGATTTTCAAAGAGTACTGCTGCATTCGACTACCATCATCTTTTCATCTTCATGTTCATCTTTGTTAGCAACAAGCTAGCCAGCTAAAGAATGATGTATATGTTCCCTGTCAAAACAGTGAACTGTATATTCAGAGTTTTAGATTTAAGAAGCAAGATTGTCTGTATTTTGAATGATCTAAAGTAGAGTTATGATGTTTAGTTAACTGTGAGCAACCATTTTGATTTGACATGGCTTGCTGAACTCAAAGGGTTGAGAGTAGTTTCTTTGGTTTTTCCGGGTCAGAAAATTTCGAGATATAATCTCTAGTCAAATGTAACATACACACTCTGCTAATGTGTGTATGTGTGGCACCTTGTAAAGGAGAGTGTCAACATCTATAGTCTATCCATTAGAATAAAAAATCATTGAAAAACAAAGGACCCAGGACATAAAAGATGGGCATTTGCTTGACTATGCAAGACTTTTGCCTCACTGTTATCTTACTGTTGCTTGGTGCAGACCTGGAAAAAAAATTGCTGTCTGCCAATGTTGCTAGGCTTTTTGTAGTAAAATTCAGATTTTTTTCTCTCTATCCTCTAATTTTTTTTTATTTTGTCATTTTTTAAAAACTCTTTTATAAGAACTATCTTGAATTTGCAATCTTGTTGCTGTATTGCTGCAAAACTGAGGTTACCAACCTTTTTCACCTCATGGCCCACATGAAAAACTACAAATGTTTCTGTGGTCCACCATAGGGTTTAAATGAACAAAGTGACCCAATTATAATTCAGTGCAACCTATATGAAAATTTTTCATGCATGCATGAGTGTATGATCACTCAACACAGCTATTTGACACACAGCGTTTACTTTACTTTAATTTTACTTTACTTTCCTTTATTGTCCACATGTGGAAATTTGCCTTTGGCTTCACAACACACTATAACAAGACTAATACAATAAAAGTCACTTATACAACAGCTCTAAAAGGTAAGATAGAATAAATTACCATACAATACAATACAACTGACTCAACATTTCACTTTATCACAGACAATTTAATATTCACATAGTTCCTAATTCAGAATAATGTAAGACAAGAATACTATGCATATATATATATATATATATATATATATATACACATCAGTGTTAAATGTTACAGAAAGTTTCTAGCTGTCAATGCTAGAATTAGCAACAAATTCCTCTCTCAGGCCACACTGCGGCCTATAAATATGGCTGGCCAGAGCTATAATCCCCATCACAAAGCTTCACTTCCACATTGAAGATCAACTGCCTTCTTATCAAGCACACCTGGATTCAAACACACACATTCTCACTCACACAATTTGGATTTGTTTGTAACTGTCTGCTTTAAATAAGGTACACATCTGCAACTTCATCTGTCTCTTCCACCTGACAGTATACTGTCAGTATAAAACATGGCGAAGTATGTTATATGCTGGACTGGCAACAAGGGATAGCAGCTCAAGGCCAAGCTCACGCAGCTCACAAACACACTGACAATGTCACTAACTGCACTGGCAGCACTATCTCATCATGCTCCCCAACTTAAGGATTTTATACTTTAATGCTCCTTTGTACTTCTCTAGCCAAGAGGTTGTTTCCAAGCATTAAAAAAAATCACTCAATTCGTTAACCTCCTCACTGATGAAGCACTTACTTGGGCTGCAGTGGTTTGGTCTCAGGGAGGGAGCACACCACGTCCAATGACAACTTCATGGAACATTTCCAACATGTCTTTGACCGTTCTCTTGATTATCTTCAGAAATAGAAGAACAACTTCTGTCTGTAAAGCAGGTCAATCCTAACGCTGCAGAGTTTGCACCTGAGTTCAGAACACTTATTGCTGGCAGTGGATAGAACAAGCCGGAATTCAAAGCAGCTTATCGTAATTTCATCGAACAGGACCTCGTCAACAAGCTCAACCTCAGCACCCAGGCTGTCCACACACTACTGCAGATTCAAGCTCTAGATGATGGAACCATCAGTGGTGGATCCATTAGCCATTGAACCCATCATGCTTCAAGTCAGCACCCTGAACAATGAATACATCTTGCTTATGTTCACAGTCACAACAAAGTCCCATAGACCTCAGTTTCCCATGGATGCAAACCCATAACCTGACTGGGAAATCACATACTAGTCACCACAATGTCCTGTGGCCCACCTCAAAATGCCTCAAATGTTTTCATGCACAACAGTCTCTAGAATTTGCTTAGAATGATGAAATAAAGAAAAAACATCCACAGAGCGACAGTTCTGCAGACAGAAACACCTTGTTGTTGAGAGAGGTCAAAGGAGAATGGTCAGACTGGTTTGAGCTGACAGAAAGGCTACAGTAACTCAGTTAATCATTCTGTACAAGTGTGGTGAGCAGAAATGCATCTCACAATGCACAACATGTTGAACCTTGAGATGGATGGGCTACAACAGAAGAAGACCATGTAGGGTTCTACTTCTGACAGCCAAGAACAGAAAGCTGAGGCTGCAGTGGGCATAGGGTCACCAAAACTGGACGGTTGAAGACTGGAAGAAAGTAGCCTGGTCTGATGAATCTCAATTTCTGCTGAGGCACACAAATGGTATGGTCAGAATTTGGTGTCAACACCATGAATCCTGCCTTGTGCCAACAGTCCAGAAGGGGGAAGTGGTGTAATGGTGTGGGCAATGTTTTCCTGGCACACTTTGGATCCATTAATACCAATCAATCAATCATCGCTTAAATGCCACTGCCTATTTGAGTATTGTTGCTGACCATGCGCAACCTTTCATGGCCACAAATTACCCATCTTCTAATGGCTACTTCCAGCATGATAATGCACCATCCCACAAAGCAAAAGTTGTCTCAAATTGGTTTCATGAACAGGACAATGAGTTCAATGTTATTCAGTTGCCTGCCCAGTCACCAGATCTGAATCCAATAGGACACATTTGGGATGAGATTTGCAGCATGAAAGTGCACCTGAAAAATCATCAGGAATTGCGTGATGCAATCATGTCTATATGGACCAGAATATCAAAGGAATGTCTGCAACATCTTGTGGAATCCATGCCACAAAGAAATGTTAAAAAAAAATCAAACAGAAAAAAATAAATCTTAAACACAAGGCTGCAGCGTGGTCAGAATCAATGCAAGGGTCAGGCGATAAACTAATAGGCTTAACTAGGCAAAACCAGAATCAAGAAACCAGAGGACAATAATCATCACCAAGATGATTCTATGATATATATCCAGGAATGATTACCAGGATTGCTGCAAGATCATAACCAGGAAATCAAAACACAAAGGAACACAGGACAATATTCTGCATTGGGTAAGTGTTTGTGAATAGTTTATATAGTGTGCAGGTCCATGTGTGAGTGTGTGTGTGTGTGTGTGTGTGTGTGTGTGTGTGTGTGTGTGAGATTGAGTCCAGATGTGAGTGTTCAGTAATCAGGTGAATGTGAACATAACATTGTGTGCTGTGGGAAGTGTAATCCATGGTGGCCATGTCTGTAGCCTATGATGCATTCTGGGAAGTGGATTATGACACCAATTCCAGCATATACATGACAGAGTCTAACTGTCATAAAGGAATTTTATGGCAACATTATTAATATGGATTGACAGCAAAGAAATTGGTTGACAGTAGATGCCATCATACATGCCAACACTGCTCCTACTATTGTCTGACATCCATCTAAAATGCATGACATATTCTGTTATGATACCAAACATTATGGCAACTATTGTGACAATTATTGATAATAGTGACAACACTGTTATATTACTGTATATCAACTGTTATGACAACTTATAACATGACATTAGGTGTATGACATGTTTATGTAGCAGTTTTTATCTTAGGAATGAGTCTTTGCACTAGTCATTAAGTTTTGACATAGGTCATTAAGCCACTAAGTATGCAGACATTTAGTGGTGCACTATCATAAAACTATTGATACTAAACATGGGGACTTTATTCTAAGTCTACTCAAACTTGTATTTCAGAAGAAGAACACACTGAACAGCATGGGAAATAGATTGGGCAGCTACATACACAAAATAACATTTACTTTATGTGTTGAGAATGTGGGAGGGTGGTGTGGAAACCAGGATTTCAAGTTATGATCTTGTTCCTGTAATGAGCTAAATTTCCAAGAAAATATGTTCAAATGTTTGCATCCCCCTTTCTTCTCATCCAACCGTCTTAAATAACAACTTTATCCTGGTCACATACCACATTCCTGGTCACATACCACACATACCTTGGGGCAATTTAGGTGTAGTCAGTCCACCTATTGGCATATTTTTGGCAGTGGGAGGAAACAGTTGTAAAAAAACCCACACAGACACGAGAAGAACATCTGAAACTCCACACAGACAGTAACCTGGGCTCAGGCTCAAACTGCACATCTTGAAGTTGTGAGATGGCAAAGTTACCTGCTGTGCCAATCACTTTTTCTTAATATTCTCTAATAATTCCCAACAGGACTTGTGTCCTCTGAACAGCTTTTGTGCCCTTTCATCTCTGCTCATACTCTGATACTCATTACTGTTACTACTTTGCCAGAGGTCACATCTGGTAAACATCTTTATATCCTCTTCTTCAGCTGATTTAAACTACCCTTGTTATCAGGATTGGAATTCTATCTGCAGTGGTTTTTAAAACAGGGGAAGCACAGCTGTCTCCAATGTCTATTCTTCACCTATACACAGTGTTGGTAAAAACATAACTACATATTGAAATCTGTTGTGTTTTTTGTTGTCAATTGGTTATTTGTTTGTTTACAGACGTTGGTGAGGACCACACAATTGTTATTAAGGCCCTCATAAAAAAACTGAATTGAAGGAGTGTGTCCTGTATATGTTGAGCAGGAAGGCCTGGGGCACAGTCAGCATTCCAGTTCATCCCAGAAGTATTCAATGGGGTTGAAGTCAGGGCGTTGTGCTTCCACATCAACTTTGGCAAACCATGTCTTCACTGACCTTGCTCTGTGCACAATGGCATTGTCATGCTAGAACAGGGTTGGGCCCCTTCCAAGGGATATCTTAATGATAAAGCATACAAAGACATTCAATGTTCTGTTGTGAGACTCAGTTGTGTGCTTCAACAATTGTGGCAACAGTTGAACATGGAAGGCCCACATATGGGTGTGATGGTCAGGTGTCTACAAACTTTTGTCCATATAGTGTATGCATCTGTCTGTCTGTCTGAGACACCAGATTAGTGAATCTATCATAGACATGACTTACTAATGACATTTTTGTATAAAGCAACCATTTAACATCCTTTAACCTTGCAACTATCTTGACATTGTCACAGAGACAGCTGGAACACTATCCAGCATCTGCAAGAGAGGATGGGAGTGGAGCCTAATCCACAGCACCAATAATTTAATACACAATATATATGAAAAACCTGCTAATACTGGTTAGCCTGGTAATGCTAGCTCTGGGAGTAAATGTCTGAGGTGATTTCTCTGATTTCTCTGATGTGATACTGTGTTGCCAAAGTGTTTAATCTTGATGTAACTGGTCCTGTTTTTATTAATTGATTCTTTAATTTCTTTCATCAATGCAAAATCTTTCAAGAAAGGATGCATTACATTATAATACATAAATAATGTAAAAAATGTATCTATAATACATAAATAAAAATTCACATTAAAAATGCAAGCTGTTGGAAATTCAAGTAAAATAAAGGTAGAAAAAAACAGGTTAAAAAAACATTCAAGCAGCCAAAAACTCAAGGAGTGAAAAATTCGGGTCGAGCAATTCAGAAAATATTCTGGATACTCAGAAAGAGCAAATGATCCAGAATTAAATCAAACTCAATCCTGGCCAATCTTAATACTCCTGTGAGCACATAGAGGTGATGCAAAGTGCCAAGTGGAGGAGCAACCTACTGGGTTTTCCTTTGCTGTTGCTTTTGCTACCTTTTCTTGATACAAAATTTTATTTATTATATAAATTAATTGCTAGTGGTACTTCTTTAATTATCTGTCATTCTAAGAGATAAACAACTGCATGATTATTAGCAATTAAATTTTTGTTTCATCTGACTAGAGAACACTTCTCAAAAAGCATGGTGATTACCTGCAAACTACAGTCTTTTTTCAGGCTTTATTTTTTTTTTTAACCAATCTTGGAGTAGGGGCTTCTTCATTCCTTTCAGGCCATGGCAATGTAGAACTCTCTTAATGGTGGATATACAAGCTTTCATACCTGATGCAACTAATTTACCAGTTCCTCTGTGGTTGTCTTTGGGTTCAGTTCCACCTTTCAGACCAAAATTCAAAGTTTCAAAGTTCCTTCTCGAATGATGCCATGTCTGCGTGGTCCTAAGATTTTTATATTTGCATACAATTGTTTCTACAAATGCTTGTGGTACCTCCAGCTGTTTGGAAATTTCTCCTTAGGAGGAACCGGACTTTTGGAGGTTGGCCTCAACTTTCGGCCTCAAGTATAGTCATTCCCACACCAGCCTCATTTATTTCGCTCTCTTGATATTTTTGACACAAAAACCACTGCTTGTCATGTTACAGAGAAACCAGAAAGCTCAAACTTGTCTGAAGTCTTGAGCCTCATGGATATTCAGTAACCTTAAATGCTGTGGTGTAAGAGACATACAAACTCATAAACTTAAAATAATCAATTGTAATTTTTTTTAGTCTATTTCTTTATTTGTTTGTATTATTATTATTATTATTATTATTATTATTATTATTTTAGCAGATGCATTTGCAATTAAAGAAATACTGAAAACCTACTGCCTGTGTCCCTGATCATAGCCAATCAAGTTTCATAAATGAGTATAAGCAGCTCGTCCAGTAGTGGTCTGAGTGGTGACTACGTGATATTAACCTTCATCTGCACTTAATAAGTACAGTTGGTCATGTGGGCAAGCAGCACAGAGTACAAAACTTGATCTCTAGTGGCATTCCATTTGTAACTGACAAGAAAGCCAGTTTAGATTTGTTTAAAGGGGTGGATTAGTGGTTAGCATTGTCACCTCACACCTCCAGGGTTGGGGTTTTGATTCCTGCCTCCGCCCAGGGTGTGTGAGGTTTGGATGTTCTCCCTGTGCTTTGGGGGCTTCCTCCGGGTAATCTAGTTCCACCCCTCCAGTCCAAAGACATGCATTGTAGGCTGATTGACATCTCTAAATTGTCTGCAGTGTATGAATAGGTGTGAATGTGCTTGTATGATTGTGCCCTGCGATGGGTTGGCACCCCGTTGACGGTGTCCCCCATTCCAATTTCCATACTGCTTGTCCTACACAGCATCAAAATGCTATGGGAAAGCCTTCAGCGTGACCACGCTCTGAATCGCATGTGTAATCAGTCCAATGGATGGGCGAGATGTCACAGGCGGGGTGACGTAGTGACCCGGAAGCTTAAAAGCACAAGCGGTGGATACAGTGGCAGCTTTCTGTCATTCAGCAAGCGTTCTGTGTCAGTCTGATTTTGTATTGTCTGTCTAAGCATTACATCAAAACATAAGGGTGAGAGTGGGCAGGCTTGGGAGCAGGGCACGCAAATTCGGCTCTCGAGGGAGCTGGCTGCTCGCATTGCAAGCGTTTGCCGCTGCGTGCGCTTCGCTCCCGGAGGGCTCTCTTTGAGGAAGGAGCCTTCACCCGCGTTCCTTGCAGTGCTGGCCCCACTTCTGCCAAGGCCAACTTCTGCCAAATGGATTTGGTGGAGGGAATGGAGAAGGGCGAGTCCCTTTCTCCTTCCTCACCCACCAGATCCACTGCCCGCTCTCCAGGATCGGAAGCCCGCTTTTCGTTTTCTTCCCCCGGGGAGAGGGCTCGGCGCTCCACCTGTCTTCCTCCGAGGATGACGATTCGCCACCTCAATCTCCCCAGTAAAAGGAGCTGTTGGAGGTGGTTTCTCGTGCTGTGGCCAAGCTAAATATTGACTGGCCCACCAAGAAATGGCCTGAACTGCAGAAAAGCATGCTTGATGAACGTTTTCTGCTAAGTAAGCCCCCACCTCCATGCCGGAGCCTGCCTTTCTTCCCTGATCTCCACACCGAGGTGTCAAGGTCGTGGTGGAGGCCTTTTTCTGCCCATATATCCAGTCCCTCCTTGAGTTATTATGCCAATGTGGCAGGACTGGATGATTACGGTTACAGGGCAATGCCCCGGGTTGAAGAGAAACTTGTGAGCTATCTGCCCCCTGGCACGGCATTGTGTCTGAAGGCTCCAGTACTGCCCTCAAAGCCACTGTGGACCACCTCAGCGCTGGTGGGAAAAGGGTACACAGCAGCAGGTCAGGCTGGTGCTTGCTTGCACACCATGGCGGTTTTGCAGGCTTACCAGGCTGATCTGATAAAAGAGCTAGATGAGGACGTGGAGATTATGTCTGAGCATGTCAATAAGCATGTCAGACGAGCCACCAATTGGTCACCAAGACCTTCTGGCCTGTTCAGTGACGCCGTCAGTTCTGTCATCGACAGGTACAAGGAGGCTCATACACAGGCCCCGGCATTCCAGTGGTTCCTCCCTCGCCGCTCTCTAGCTCTTGGGGCTGCTGGGCAGGAGCAGGCCCATCCGTGTGAAAGCTCCTCATACCAGGAGGCACACACTCTGGGCCAGGGTCTTCTAAGGTGAAGCCGGTTCTGCGGACCGTTCTTCTGTGTAAGAGGACCTCAGCCAAGAAGTCCTGATGCTTGTGGCCCAGGACTTTTGAGGGCAGGCCCCTCTGGGGAAGAACAATATACACCTCATCATACGGTGCCCGTCTCTCTTCTCAGTGCCCTTGGGAGATCAACCTGCCAACCCTGCCACCCATGGTGCTTCAGGGCGCAGCAGTCTCTGGTGAGAGCTCCTCTCAGTTTCTGCCCGGGAACTGCGTCATTTGAACCGCTCAGTCATGCGACTGAAGTTCAAGATGCTCACGATCAAACAGGTTGTGTCTCAGATCAGCTTCAAGGACTGGTTTGTCACAATCAATCTAAAAGATGCATACTTCCATATCTCCATCCTTCCCCAACACAGGAAGTTCCTGAGGTTTGCTTTCGGGGGCGAAGCTTACCAATATCAGGTTCTTCCATTCGGCCTGGCACTCTCACCCTGTCTGTGGAGCGGCCGCTATCTCACCTGGCACATCAACTGCCTGGAGATGCTGGCCATGTTTCTAGCATTGAAACACTTTCTCCCGGACCTAAGAGATCACCACGTGTTGGTGTGCACTGACAACACCGTGGTGGTCTCTTACATCAACCTCCAGGGAGGCCTGTGTTCGTGACATCTCAATATTGGAACAGACACCCTGTCGAGGCAGGGGCCGAAGCCCGGGGAATGGAGACTCCATCCCAATGTGGTGAAGCAGATATGGAGAGTGTTTGGCCAGGCTCAGGTGGATCTGTTTGTGACTCAGGAGACATTGCACTGTCCCCTTCTGGTTCTCTCTGACTCATCCAGCTCCTCTCGGACTGGATGCTATGGTACAGACTTGGTGCGCTGGGACGGGGTCCATCTATTGCTAGTAGCCCCATTCTGGACGGGCCGAGTATGGTTCTCAGACCTGATTTCCATACTTGACGGCTCTCCATGGCAGATTCCCGTCAGGAGGGATCTCCTCTCACAGGTGGGGGGCACCATCTTCCACCCCTACCCCGAGTTGTGGGTGTGGGTGTGGCCTCTGAGGGGGATGAGCGCTGGACACATACATCCACAGAGCTGCCCTGTGAAGAAGGGCGGACCAATTGTTTGTGTGTTTTGGTCCCGCTAAGAGGGGTCTTCCTGCTACTAAGCAGATCCTCAGTCGGTGGATCATGAATGCCATCTGTCTAGCCTATGAGTCCTCTGATCTACCCCCGCCCTTGGGGGTCAAGGCTCATGCTACCAGAAGCGTGGCGACCTCCAAGGCCTTTTTGGCAGGTGTATCCATGCAGGACATCTGCAATGCTGCGGGTTGGTCCAACACCCCTGACGTTTGCCAGGTTCTATGGCCTCAATATGCGAGCCACTTCGGGCTTTTCTGTTCTCTTGCACTAGCTGTGCTCTTCCACACTAGGCAGGGATTTGTAAGTCTGGTGGCGTGGGCATACTTGTTCCCATAGCGTTTCGACGCAGCTCAAGTTCCTGAAGGGGAATGTCTCTAGGTTACGCATGTAACCATGGTTCCCTGAGGGAATGAGACACTGTGTCTCAGTGCCATACTTCTGGCATCCCTGTGAGCACTTGCTTCATTCCTCAGAAGCAGCTGCTGTATCCATCGCTCATGCTTTTAAGCTTCTGGGTCGCTACGTCACCCCAGCTTCTGTATGAAAGCTAGAATAGTTATTCAATGTCCATTGTTAAAAGCGCTATACAAATAAAACTGAACTGAACTGAACTGAACTGAATATTTAAAAAAAACCTCAGTGAATTGACAATTTAAATGCATAAAATGTAATAAAATTTCTACACAAATATTTCCAAACTTCTCTGGATTTATGCAGCACTTCCACTGTTCATGTGGAAAGCTGCTTTTCAAGACTTGAGAGAATTAACAACAAACTGCAAGGCACCAAGACAGAAAACAGACTTGCTCTCTGCATTCTGGGACATCAAGGTAACAGCCAGTGAAGTACTGGGGGTTTAATTGCAGGAAGAGAAAGAAGGGTAGATCTGGTTTTATAAGGTATATTTATAACCTTATTTACTGGCATTTTATTTTAATCATTTTCAGTGGGACTTCTTGTGGCTGTAACACAAAAATATGTTGTTTTTTTGTTTTGTAAAGTTAAATGTGTGAACAGAATTATGGTAATATGTAATGGGGTTAGAATGAACACTGCTCAAAAAAAATAAAAGGAACACTTTTTAATCAGAGTATAGCACCAAGTCGATTAAACTCCTGGGATATTGATCTGGTCAGTTAAGTAGCAGAGGGAAAAAAATGTCAGTGGCCTCCACCTGTAGAACCATTCTTGTTTTTTGGGGGTCGTCAAGAACAGATGCCCTAGATGGGCAACAATGAGATGACCCCCAAAACAGTGGTTTTACAGGTGGATGCCACTGTCATTTTTTTCCCTACTCATCTTTTCGGGCTGTTTTCACTACTGGTAGCATGAGGTGATACCTGGACCCTACAGAGGTTGCACAGGCAGTCCATCTCTTCCAGGATGGCACATCAATACTTGCCATTGCCAGAAGGTTTGCTGTGTCTCCCAGCACAGTCTCAAGAGCAGGAGGAGATTCCAGGAGACAGGCAGTTACTCTAGAAGAGCTGGACAGGGCCGTAGAAGGTCCTTAACCCATCAGCAGGAGCAATATCTGCTCCTTTGTGCAAGGAGGTATAGGATGAGCACTGTCAGAGCCCTACAAAATGACATCCAGCAGGGCACTGTCGGGCTTGATTGGCATTTGCCATTGGTCTGGGGAGGCATATCCATGGAGGGATGAGACTCTACAGGCTAGATAATGGCACCCTGACTGCCATTAGGTATCGGGATGAAATCCTTGGACCCATTGTCAGACCTACGCTGGTGCAGTGGATTCTGGGTTCTGGGTTCCTTGGTGCATGACAATGCCCAGCCTCATGTGGCGAGAGTATGCAGGCAGTTCCTGGAGGATGAAGGAATTGATACCATTGAATGGCCCCCACGATCACCTGACCTAAATCCAATAGAACACCTTTGGGACATTATGTTTTGGTTCATCCGACGCCGCCAGGTTGCACCTCAGACTGTCCAGGAGCTCACTGATGCCCTGGTCCAGATCTGTTAGGAAATACCCCAGGACACCATCCATCATCTCATTAAGAGCATGCCACGAAGTTGTCAGGCATGCATACAAGCACATGGGGGCCATACAAAGTACCGATTACCATTTTGAGTTGCTGCAATGAAATTTCAGCAAAATGGACTAGCCTGCTGCACAATTTTTTTACTTTGATTTTCGGGGTGTCTTCGAATTCAGGGAGGAAATACCCCAGGACACCATCTGTCGTCTCATTAGGAGCATGCCCCGGCATTGTCAGGCATGCATACAAGCACGTAGGGGCCATACAAACTACTGAGTACCATTTTAAACTTCAGCAAAATGGACTAGATGCTGCTGCATCATTTTTTCACTTTGATTTTCGGGGTGTCTTTGAATTCAGCCCTTTGTAGGTTGATAATTTTCATTTCCATCAAATGAAATGGCATCCTTTTGTTCCTAACACATTACCCAGTCCATATCAGTATAGATTTTTCCCCATTGAGATCTGATGTGTTTTCAAAGTGTTCCTTTAATTTTTTTGAGCAGTGTATATTATGGGGCAGAAATGTTAGTAATCCCTGAGGGCCTATACTGGTCGAAATTTGGAAATGTGACATTATAGCCATGCAATCCTATATGTATATTGTGTACATATATTCCGGAGATATATAGTGACACAGTCATAGAACTGCTTCACAAAATTGACAGAAATGTACAGTGTAGGAAACAAGAAGTCTGGCTGACATTGATTAATCATTTAGTAAAATTGCCAAATCAAACTAAAATTTTCTGCCAGATTTATAAAAGTTTCGGGAACCCAGATTTTCTTCATACTTGTGCGTGTATGCTGATGACCAGCAAAGTGCGTTCCTGACACAAATCATTTGTATGTAGTGACACCCACAAAACTCCATTAAAGTACAAGTGCACAGACCACTAGGAGCATGAAGTGAACGATGAGGGTAAAGCCTGAAAGACAGAAGTGGAAGTTACTTATATGCCAATAAAAATGTTTAATAATATACAGGGTTTAGCCAAAGACTTAACGTATCCATGGCTGAATACCTCAATACTCTAACCCTAACCCTACAGCTGTGTAGTTTTTAAGTGAACAGGCATCAACAAAACTGAAGAAGCCTGGACCAAACTTTACACAACTTTACACTAAACTCCACTTAGTTTGCCACAGGAACCATAAATCAGTGGACCCTGAGGAACCAAGTTAATGCCTGGATCTGCCCGTTCATGCTGGGTTGATATTCTGTAAACAACAGGGCAAACATTAGAACATCCCTGACCAGAGGACAAACGCTCTCAGCCAAGAGGAACCCTGTCAAGCCTATTGATTTAGACCAAATAGACCAAATGTCTGGCCCAAAGAATAAAAAGGACCCTGATAATCTGATAATCTAAGGCCAAAACTCACCCAGGGCACTCACCCAGGGAGGCATCAAGAAAGAATCAACAGAGGACAGTCATGGAAAGAGACCTCTGTTCATTCCCTGGGAACACAAAGATCCCCATGCTCTCACCACCATTCACATTAGCTTTAACAAGTGCACCAGGTTCCCTTGCATCTCCTGAAAGGACGATGACCCTTAAAATGATGCACCATGGTTTGAAAAACTTGTAACCATTTTAATGTAATTCCTTATTTGTAACATTCCTATAGCTACCAGTTCATTTTGATGCTTTTGATCATTTAACAGGTATCATAGTGTTAATGAGTGTATCAATAACAAGTATGTGATGTTTGGTATGTGTGTGGTTATTTAATTTCCTAAGGGTTGGGATAAAGTGAATTTGAGTACACTGGATTACACTTGTGGAAAATTGGAAAAAGCACATAACTCAGAGACCAGTATGCTAATTAGTGTCAGAGAAGGGTTAAAACCCTAGGACACAAAGGAAACAGTGAGTTCGCATCAACAAACTACTCCAGGAGAGTTCTCATAAATAAGCTACTCCAGGCCATTACTTTATACGGAAGCTTTTTCTTGTCATAATTGAATGATTAGTTTTATTTTTCTTAATTTTTGGGCTTGTGATGGTTTAATTAATATAAAACAATACACAATACAAACAATACACGATAAAGACCCCCTTGTGCTGCCAAAACAGCTCTGACCCATCGAGGCATGGATTCAACAAATCCCCTGACAGTGTGCTGGTGTATCTGGCACCAAGACGTTAGCAGCAGATGCTTAAAGTCCTGTAAATTGTGAGGCGGGGCCTCCATGAATTGGACATCCCACAGATGCTAAATTGGATTGAGATCTGGGAAATTTGGAGTTCAAGTCAACACATGAACACTGTCAAACCATTCCTGAACATTTTTGCAGTGTGGTGGGGTGCATTATCCTGCTGAAAGAGGCCACTGCCATTAGGGAATATCGTTGCCATGAAGGGTTGTACTTGGTCTGCTACAATGTTTAGGTAGGTGTTACATGTCAAAGTAACATCCACATGGATACCATGACCCAAGGATTCCCACCAGAACATTGCCCAGAGCATCACACTGCATCCGCCGGCTTGCCTTCTTTCCATAGTGCATCCTGGTGCCATCTCTTCCCAAGGTGAATGATGCACACGCACCCGGCCATTCACATGATGTAAAAGAAAATGTGATTCATCAGACCAGGCCACCTTCTTTCACTGTTCCATGGTCCAGATCTGATGCTCACATACCCATTGTAGGTGCCTTCGGTGGTGGACAGGGGTCAGCATGGGAACTCTGACTGGTCTGTGGCTATGCAGCCCCATACGCAGCAAGCTGCGATGCACTGTGTGTTCCGACACCTTTCTATGATAGCCAGCATTAACTTTTGCAGCAATTTCTGCTATAGTAGCTATTCTATGGGATTGGACCAGATAGGCTAACATTTGCTCCCTGTGTGCATCAATAAAAAAAAACTAATTCTTAGTCACTGACTTACTGAACTATCATGAGGATGTGGGCTGATTTTCTCTCTAATTTAGTCATGGCCAGTTCTTTCCCATTAGGCACCCCTCCCCTATAACATGACATAATGCAGTTGGGGGAAAGCGCTATCTGCCCATGTGAGCTCACAGATGGCTAGTGTTGCTGTGACTTATAGGGGAGAAGGGAATGCTACCCCCCTTTCCCTGAGAGCATGGCCAATTTTGCTCTCTTGTTGCATTGTCAGGATTTGAACTCATGATCTCCAAATGATAGGGTGAACACTTTCTGCTGCACCACTCAGGAGCCAAGAGGTTGCAATTGTGATAGAGACTACAAAGCACTTCTGTAATTCGCTCTGGATAAAGGCATGTGCTAAATTCTGCAAACATTATAAAAATAAGCAAAATAAAATAAACTGGACAGTATTTTCCATATAATACATGGAAATGATTTTTAGTTGATTAAGTTGAAGTTTATATTGGTTAGTCCTCTTCTGCTTAAATTTACACACACACACGTTTTCTATGTTTAAGGGATTTTCTTGTGATTTACAAATGTACAAATTTACAAATTTTGTGTGTAGCCGCTCATACTAATGATTTATGCAAAAATCTTTTTGAATCCAGCTTGATAAATTGTTGTTTGTGGTAAGGGTTGTGACTGGATTCACATGCTCATCCTAGATTGGTCTATATTAAAGCACACAGATGTGTGGTCTCCTGTGGAGAAATTGTGCTCAGAGTACAAATTAGTGTTCAGTTCAGAGTAAGGCTATACAAAGGGTGTAATCACTGCACTACAAGTGTCACCTGAGGCCAACCAAATTTTGGAAATCAAGGCCAGTACCAGTGACAGACTTAAGGTCATTCTTACCCATACTGAATTACTATGGTAAACTGATACCGAACCTCTCCAGTGAAATTAAGCCCATCTTTGTTACCCAAAGCTAAAGAGTCAAAATGGACAGAGGGATACCTGGTCACATTTGAGTGTACAAAACTACAGCTCTTTTAGGGTTAATCCACTACGATCCAAAGCTGCCACCAATCTTGGCATGTGATGCAAGGCCTTACAGAGTGGATGCACTCATATTGCACCAGTTTCCAAGTAGCATAGGGAAAGCTATTGGTTATTCATCAAGCACACTTACCAAGACAAAGCTCAGAAAAAGAGGCACTTGGTATAATTTTTGAAGTAACCAATTTCAATGAGTACTTGTACCAGCACAAGTTCGCTCCATCAACTGATCACAAGCCCCTACTAAAGAGATTTTTGGACAAATTACAGGTGTTCCTGCACTAAGAGCACCAACGCTGCAGATGTGGTCACCAATTCTAGCAGCTTATTAGTAATAAATACAGTACAAGCCCTCCTTGCAACATAGCAATGAATTGTCACACTTAACATGCAAAATTGAAGATTCCAAGAATAACACAAATTTCCAGGTTGCCTAACTCACTGCAAGAAATAGCAGAACAGTCCATATCTGCCTCATTGTTATAGAAACTAAAGCATTTCCTTTAAATGGATGGCCCAACCATGGTACCAGTGATGACCTGAAGCCTTACACTGTGAGAAACATGATTAGGAGTGAAATTTGATTGTCTAATGTGGGGGGTTCTGGTAATTATACCTCATGACCATAGATGTTAAAAGAGTGGCATGATATTCACCAGAAAACCTTAGGAAATTACCACTAGTGGTGGCCAAATCTAGATTCTGACATAGAAGTACTAGTCAGCACATGTCAAACATATCAGCTGGATAGAATTCATCCATCCACTGCTCCTGTGCCTAACTGGAATTGGTTGAATAAACAGAAAGAAAGTATTTTTTTTTAGTAGTAACTGATAGCTAATCTTTTCGGACAAAAGTTTCACTTATGCTTAGTACTATAGCTAAGAAGACCATAGAGGTATTAAGAAGATACTTTGCAACATGGGGTGTAAATGATGAAGTAATGTCCAATAATGGACCTCAATTTGGTTCAATGAGTTTCAGAAATTCCTAGAAAACCCCAGAAGAACTGTTCATAAATCAGGAATTCAAAACCAGATTCCTGTATTAAACCTTGTTTTACTGAGATCATACAGCAAAAGCAGGGAGCCCAGCAGGAAAACAAGCTGACAAATTGAATCATGTTATAGACACTTTCAGCCTAAACAACCAGTCTTGGTTCATTACATGGTGCGGTTATATATTAGGGAAAGTGTATAGAAAAATTTACAAGAGACATTTAAATCAACTTCTCAGTAATGAAAGGTCCACCACTTTGTCTGGGGATGTTTTTTTGTTCTGATGTAAGTGACAATGATGTGTCTACAAATGTATCACATGTCAGTGTCTCAGGATCTGAAAATAGTGACATACTTGACCATAAGCATTCCATCAATGGAAGACCTAAGCCGGTAGATACAGTCAGGTCCATAAATATTGGGACATCGACACAATTCTAACATTTTTGGCTCTATACACCACCACAATGGA
>CM074966.1:9791610-9803697 GCA_037577455.1 Pangasius macronema | reverse complement strand
TGGTGATGTCAGTGGATCACTTGATGCAGTTATTGCGAGCAAGAGATATGCAACCATTGTTATTTACTTTAATTTACTATCTGTTCGAATTCTTTTGCTCATCTGAAAATTGGTTGATCCACCACAGGTACAATGTTCTAAGTTGTTTAACACGTCTAGATGTAAATAACAGGAAATGAAAGCTGAGATTCTGATCATCTCATGTTCATCTTTTGATCTCAAACCCAAACATCTTCAGCGTATAGCAAAAACGAAAGTATTGGCCTTGCTGTTCCAATACTTTTGGAGGAGACAATAATTAGTATAATCCCATCATACAAATTGTTTTGCCATGTTCATTTATCAAGCCTTTATTAGAGCGCTTACTCAATTTTTTTTTCTCCTACTAATGCATTCTAAAAGTTTATATATCTTCATCTGTGTACAGGTATTGCCAAGCCCATCTCCCTCTCTGTATAAGGAAACCACTCATCTCTTCGCAGACTTCAGCCGACTGGGACCAAATGATGTCAGGGTGGATGTGACTGAGGCCGTGGCTCATGGAGTTAAATGCCTCAGGCCTGAGTACATTGCTGATTACCTAATGCAGGTCAGAAATGCAGTTTCTAGGATATTTGCACCATATTTCATATTTCTACCCCTTGTAAGCTTTGCATCAAAATCAAGTATTGTCTTATTCTTGTTTACAAACCTGCAAGGCTGTTCAAAACTTGTTTCAGTTTTTCAGGTTTCTCTGACTTTAATGCAGTGCAGCCCTAATGTACATATCAGCACTAATCCAGTAGCTGTTGAACTGCCCATTAGCTGGCCATTTTTATTCTTTAAAAAACCCACAATCTATAAAACAGATTGTTTTGGTCCTAAAATCATGAGCATTTCTTAAAGCACTTGTAAAATGCTCATCACAAGGCACAATCGCACACACTACGGACAATTTGGAAATGACAGTTAGCCTACAATGCATGTCTTTGGACTGGGGGAGGAAACCAGAGTACCTGGAGAAAACCCCCAAAGCACGGGGAGAACATGCAAACTCCGTGCACACAGGGTGGAGGCGGGAATCGAACCCCCTACCACTGAGGGGCGAGTCAACAGTGACTAACCAATGAGCCACCATGCCTCCTGGCAGAAGAATTGTTTATTGCAAATAAAAAATTTTTAAAAATTGTCACTGTTTTAGTGATTTTTATCATGGGTGTAAGGTTTTTTTTTTAAACTCCATTTTGTGTTTTACCAAAGAACACCTTTACCCATGCTAAAATAACTGTAATGCATCCCCTGTAATGTTTTATTGCTTTATTAGAGTCTATGGAAAACATTCATTGTTGCTTCTTCCTTTTCCTCCATTCAGGAACCCTCACCACCAATGGATGCATATTATCTTCCCGGAGCAGCAGACAATGGGTTTCCTGAAAACTCAAACCAATGCCAGAACACCCCCTCACGCAAGCGCAAGGTCTCGGGGGACACATCCGCGGTGAAGAAGAGCAGAGTTAGGTGAAATCAGTTTTAGCTCAAAGATAAGTCAGTCAAATGTGAATTATAACTGTTAACATAATTATATACTTGTTTTGTTTAATGAAAATAAATGCACTTCTACTAAAAATAGTGTGTCCACGAGTGTCTTGGTACTACATTGCATTTACTAAGTCCACAACTGAATGGCTCTTATAGAAACAAGCACAGATTTGAATGGATGGAATGGCATATTAGCGATTCTCCGTCTGATTCATTAAACCAAGCTGCGATTTTAGCACAGCTGATATTTTAATTGTTTGGAAACAAGCTCACATCTGCTAATCCTATTTACAGTGAGAGTAAAAAGTATTTGATCCCTTGCTGATTTTGTTGGTTTGCCCACTAATAAAGAGATGATCATTCTATACTTTTAATGGTAGATGTATTCTAACATGAGAGAGACAGAATATCAAAACGAAAATCCAGAAAATAACTTTAAAGAATATATTTTAATTGATGCCAAAGAACCTATCAGTAGGCTTTGCATGCACTCATTTTATTATCAGATTCGACTGTGCACAACTTTGATGTTTAAGGGCCAGTGTACCTCTATTTTACTAATGAACATGAAATGTGTAAAATAGAGGTGCATTGGCCCTTACTCATCAAAGTTGTGTACAGTCAAATCTGTATGCATTATCATTATACTTTATCATTAAAACCTTACATACGTGAATGAGAGAGAAATATGTCATTTATTGTACAAAGATAGGCTAATGGTACCACAACACAGCTAAAACAAGAGGACTGTGTCCAAAATATGAAGGCATTCAGTCTCATTTGCATACCACAATATCCCATTGTGAAGCTTGAAACAGTCATGTTATTTGACACCCAGCCCTGGAATGACTTCATTTCAAACATGATATGGTCCACTCCCTAGTTCTCCTGACAGCACCTACGTTTGTAAAACAGCTTTCGGGTTTCAACAAAATGTACTCTCTGATGCTCATACTCTTGAATGTCCTAAAAACATGCAAGAAAACACCCAAAAAATAGGAAAGAAAAATCCAACCTGAATGACTTGTATATCAAAATATTTCTAATCACTATGTGCAAGAGAATTATTTTGAGTGAATTCTGAGTTAATAAGCACCAATGGGAGTTAGTCCTTGCTTCATTTCTATATAAAGTCACCGACACAGCAGTGCTTTAATCTCTCTAGCTCTCTCAGCACCTCATCTATACACTCTGCTCAAACAGATCAGGATTCAAAGCTTCAGCTTGCTAATAGTGGCTTCCTTGTTCAACAACAACTTCCTTGTTCAACACAGTTGTGCTTCGCTAAAGACATAAATATTTCAATATAAACAAATTTAACGTGTTTCAGGGTCGAGTATTCATATAGGATAAATGGGCTGATATGACATGACTGCTGGATAATGCTTGGCTTACCACTGTTGTGCAGAAGAGGGAGCTGTACATCACATTTAGGCAGTGATTCAGTCTGATTTTAAGTCTTAAGCAAATGGGCCACTGGCATACATTACACTGGACACAATAACATGCAAAGTATTAAATGCAAAAATTATATGAAACTCCCCTGCTTTACCACAATAAACAGTACTCGAAGAGTTACACTGTTTGTTCAGTATAAACACTAAATTTCAGTGACCCTGCACAGACTGAATCCTAACACTAAAACTAAATCAGTAGGCTAGGCTGCGGTGTGCTGGGCTACAGCGTGCCCTGTTGCCTGGGTTGTGGTCGAGTTTAATTGGATTCGTTCAAGGTGACGATCAGTAGGTTGGTTTGACCCCTGCTGTTATGCTTCATTTACTAAATACATCAGCCTTTGTAACTGTGGGTTTACTAGGGATACTAGGGCATGCTGTGCTTATACTGCATGTGTACATATTAAGATAAACCTTAATGTTTTGTACTTTTTTTTTTTTTTAATGTTAGCTTAATGATGTCAGGTCTGGCAACTATGATTTTCATCAGTGACACATCAGGCTATAACCATGTCATCAGGGTCATGGTGCAATCTGATGGCAATCCCAGGAACATGGGGTGCAATTTGGGAATACACCCTGTATAGGATGCCAGTCCATTACAATGCATTATGCACATACATTTACACACTTATTCACACTTACCGGAAATTTAATGTACTGTAGCCGTTCCACCTACTGGCATGATTTTGGGAGGTGGGAAGAATTCCCATGACGAAACTAGAGGAAACCCATGTAGACACATATAGAACAATTCAAAACCCCTTGCAGACAGTAACTCAATCACAGGATTGTACTGGGGACCCTGGAGTGGTGAGGAGGCAGTGTTACCCATGCTGCTCCACTGTGCTTCCCTTCAAGGGGGCAGTCGTGGCCTAATGGTCCGAGAGTCGGACTTGTAACCCGAAGGTGAACCTGAAGGTTGTGTGTTCGAGTCTTGGGTCCGGCAGGGATTGTAGGTGTGGGGAGTGAATGACCAGCGCTCTCTGCCACCCACAATACCATGACTGAGGTGAGACCCTTGAGCAAGGCACTGATCCCCCAACTGCTCCCCAGGTGTGTTCACTACTGTGTGTGCACTTGGATGGGTTAAATGCAGAGCACAAATTCCGAGTTTGGGTCACCATACTTGGCCACAAAGTCACTTCACTTCAACTTTCAATTTTAATGATAAAACTGACATTCATTGGCATATGGGGAATTGGTAACTGTAGGGATAAAGACCCAAATTAAAAGCAAGACCGCTCTTAAAACTGCATCATAATTGATAGGTAAAGGTAGTCTTTATATGGTTTCAGGCCAAGATTAAAACTACATATAAATACGCACTCAATTTGTGTATTCTGGTGCAAACAGATCTCAGACTGTTCCATTACGGCAGGGTGTCCCTCAGGGGTCAGTATTGGGTCCTACTCTTTTTAGCATTTATATGTTGCCTCTTGGGAAGATTATTCAAAAGCATGGTCTGGGTTATCATTGCTATGCAGAACTTCCTACAGTTAAACTGTTCAAAAACAGAAGTTATATTGATTGGCACTTCAACTGCTGTAAATAGATGTAAAATTTTAAACTTACAGTGGATGATTGCCAGGTTCTTCCTTCTGTGCAGGTGCAGAATTTGGGTGTGATTTTTGATGCACAGCTGACTTTTAACACTCATTTTAAGTAGCTTTTTCGGAATATTGCACGTATTGCCTGATGCAGAAAGGCTTATTCATGCCTTTATAACATCTAGGCTTGATTATTGTAATTCACTTTTTGCAGGGTTACCTGCAAATTTGATNAACTTATACACCATCCCGCAGTCATATCACTCCTGTGCTTTCTCAACTACACTGGCTTCCAGTTCAATCACGTATTGCTTTTAGAGTTCTTATCTTAACTTATAAAGCAGTACATGGGCTGGCTCCAGAGTTTATTTGTAATTTGGTCTCAGTGTCCACACCATCTCTGCCTCTCTGCTCTGCTGGTTCTCTTACTCTGTACCATCCTTGCTGTAAACTCAAAACTATGGGTGGGAGGTCATTCTGTATTGCTCCCAGGTTGTGGAATTCTCTGCCTTTTCCTATTATGAATACTCCGTCTTTTGATTGTTTTAAGAAAGTCCTCAAAACATATCTCTGTTGTGTTGTTTCTTTTATTGTTGTTTCATACTGTTGTAGCCCCTTGAGTGTAAGATTATAAAATTGCTTCTTCATCTTCTTCTTCTTATTATTATTATTATAAAGAGTGAAATCTTCATACTTACACATAATGTGACTTTGTCCATTACAGGGCATTGTTGCATGAAGCACACCAGGATTTACAGAAAAAGAGACAGTGACAAATGGAAATCTATGGAAGCCCATCTCTGCCAGGTAGAAATAAACAAGGTGCCCAACATATGCAGCAGTATGTCAAAATTCTGACTTTTCTCAAAATTCTGTCTTATTGTCTCAAAATTCTGTTTTATTGTCTCAAAATTATTACTTATTATCTCAAAGATTTACTTATTATCTTGTTATTTTTACTGTAAAATTATGCTGAACTACATGCCAAATAATTTCTAAAGCAAAAATATTAAAACAGACACTTTATTTGCATAGACTTATGATCACAGGTTTTGAGATAATAACTTAGAATTAAGATAACTCTTCATTGTTTTTGCCAGATAGAAAAGAAGGAAGTTGCACAACATATTTTTTTTTATTAATTTTTTGGCAGCAGTAGTATGTCAAATTTTTGAGTTATTATCTTCTGCAATTTTCTTTTTTTTCTACATGGCAGAAACAGGCTTCCATAGGAAAACAGTCTAGGAGGCCTAGAACAAAGAAGAGTTCCATGTTTCACTGTAGAAATAACAAATAAAAGGCAATGTGGGTGTAACTTTGTGCTAGGGAAAGAACAAATGTGATTATAAAAGTGTGATAAATTATGAATCAATTCTCACTGAAAACATTTCCGAAGCATTTTTACTCATTTGTATTCAGCAGTATCAAGCAGCAAATGGATCAAAGCATTTCACATTAACTAGTGTTTAAATCCACATGGAATGATGGATGGTTTAGATTTTTTATTGAGTTTCTGTGGTTTTGTGCAATGCTGTTGTCTTTATTGGGAGGATGTTAGAAGAAAAAAAGAAAGTGTGTGATCCTACAAAATTAAATTGGCCAAATTAAGAGTCACAGTCTATATTAAGCCTTACACTGTATATTTGCATATGTCTCAATATCATGATTGTATCTTCCTATAAATAAATTAATTGTACAATAATGTGATCATATCACAGTGTGTGAAGCATACAATAACAGACTCCACTTTCAAAAATCAGCTAGATGACAGAAAGTACTGGATTCAATAGGGGAAAATTTATTGTTTATACCTGAAATATATTTGGAACAATATTACTCTGTAACCCTTGTAAAATCTTGTAGAAGAAGATTCCTCACAAAGTTTCTGGGTACACAACTGGACACACCTCCCTGCCAAACAATCAGCATTCACCTGAATGCACAGCACTGTAGATACGATGCGTGACATGTTGTTAACTTGTGAGAGAACCCCATATGGGTACCCATAAACCCCCTCTCTGCAGAGTGACACAAATACACGTTAATGTAGAAATATAAACAAGGTCTCAGTCTGCCCTTTCTGCATTTAAAATGGCAAAAATCTTTCTAGTTTTTCTATTAAATACTTTGTGTTTTTTTTTCCAGAAGCCTGTGCTCTGAGTGAAAAGGAACCCTCTTTTGCCTTCCTTTATTTGAGTACCTGCTCCTACAATCACCTTTCCAAAGTCACCTTTACAAATCTCACCCGCGAAAACCAACAGACTTTAAAGGGCGTTTATCTGTGTGACGGCACCCAAATATTGAGTTAAATGATGGAAAATGGACACTCGCTTGGTTTATACTGACTAAGTAGGGCAGAAAAATGTGCGTAATTGCACATACGCGATGCTTATCTTATTAGTGGCGCTGTGAGTGCTGAAGTGGTGCCAGTAAAAGAGTGCAAGAATATGTTATGATGATAAGAAGTGATCTGTGCAGGGTTTCATGCGCACTGAACACAATCACACACCAACAGCAGTGTGACGGTGAGTTTCAGCAAAGCACCTGCTACCATAGTGGTGCATAGTTTTCAAAAATAAATTAGTTTTCTAAATTTAGCTTTTTTATCAAATATATATAGATAAAATATATTTTCGTATACAAACCTATGTAAATTGCATATTTCCATAAACCACACAAGCTGAAAGGTTCACTTGAAAAATAATTTGAAAAAAATCTTCCCAACCTTCCCAAAAGTGTACCCCATGATTGCGAAAGATCCAAACCTTGAACTTAACCCATTATAAAAAAGACAAAGATAGGATTCTTCATTCCTTATGTACCAATGAATTTGAAGGGAGGGACTATGCAGGTGTGTACATTTATTAGCATGTCTGGGCTATCAGCTGCAGTGCAATGCAAGGAACAAGAAATGACCATAATGAAAGATAAGTAAGGGATACATGGAGAGAATTGGCATAAAACTATAATGAGACATATTGCTTTGTAGATTAAAATCATCACGACTGAGCCCTGATCTGTGTGCAATGTGGTTGCTATGTCTAATTATTAGGGCTGATTGGTAATTAATGAAGAAAATGGAAAGTTTCCGCCTAAGCTGATTTAGTAATATATCATCAAGGCTTTTGCACAGATTCAGAAAATACTTCGTTCACACACACACACACACACACACACACGCACACACACACACACACACACACACACACACACACACACACACACACACTCACACACACACACACACACACACACACACACACACACACACACACACACACACACGCACTTATCTTACTATCATTATGAGGTCCTTCCATTGACATAATTATTAATGCAGCTAATTAATGCTATTCTACATCTAAACTAATCCCTAACTTTAACCTCACCAAAAGGAAATACATAAAATCTGCAGTTTTTGTATTTAAAAAAAAAAGGAAGGTGGATTAGCCAAAGCGGATAGTGGATCTGCCTCTTGATGCTATTCTCAGTGCACTCAATGTAACATAAAATGTATGTTTGGATTGTGTTCCATTCACTAATATGGGAATGGGCAGGATTAAAAACTGTTCTGCAGCCAGCCACTAGATGGTCTCAGAGTGGCTTCACTTTTAAACACCTGTTACGACGTCTGCCCACATATACAGTTGTTGGCCCGTACACACACACACACACACACACACACACACACACACACACACACACACACACCAGCACCCCCATCGCTTTCAGAAACAGTGGCAAGAAGTTGTCAAGGTCCTCAAGCTTTGAGCACAGGCCTTCAAATGTGGGAGGCAGGCCATTCCCGGCTCAGGATATCAATTATAGATAGGGGTTAGCATGGCCGCTACGGATTGCCATGTCAGAGACTAGATAGACAGCTGTGGAGAACTGAAGATCTTTCTATCCGATGTGTGCCTGTGTGCATGTGTGTGTGGAATGGTTAAAAGGGAACTGAGAGTGTGTTAGGATGAGAACTGAAAGCTTAAAGAGAGCATGCAGTGGCAGTTTTTTCACTGGTGATGAGCTTTCATGTCTCAAGAGGTGAGTGTCTTTCAACTCGCCGCTCTAGACTGGAAGTGGCTGTGACAAATGGCGTGCCTGGAGCAAAGTCTGTGTCCAAGTGTGTGTTTTTCTACTCTGGTCCTTGTGATTACCTTGCCTACATTTAGATCAGTGTGTGAAAAGTGGACCTCATGAAACACATTAGAAGGAGAGGCAGAAACAGAGACAGAGTAAAACTAATATGCAAGTGTGTGTGGGTGGGTGTGTGTGTGTGTGTATTCTCACATGTACAAGCTGTTCCTGGGTGTCAAACTCTCTGCAGCAGTTCTCCCAATGGCAGTTGGTCTCATATACCACCTCTGGCTCCTGTTTCCCATCTTCCTTATCTTCCTCCTCTTTCACCAGGGTCATTCCATCTGTATTAACCTATACAGGCATAATACAAAAAGAGAACACACATGTTATTAAATTTAGTGGAATGTGTTGAATGTAGTCCAACTCTCCTAACAAGTAAATTTGATTAAATGTCTAAAGTATTCATTTTGAATGGAAACTTTTTATAACCAGGAGAAATCCATGTTGTTGTTGTACACAAAATTTGCCATTTAAAATTAAAACTGTCCCTATATTACACAATTTTATTTCCAGACCACTGTCACCATTTTATTGACAGGAATCTTCAATAATGGACAGGTATTCACAAAGTATTATAAGCGTTGAGCTGGACATGTGTTAAATGTTATTGAAAACACCCAAATGTCAGTCATATATCAGTGTTATTCCCATTTAAACCACACATTTTGTCAGTCATTAGTGTCTTGAGTTCTGGAATGTGTCATTAAGATCCTACTATCATTAAGCAGATACAAATGTAGGGTTGTAATAAAATGCCACTCTTTGTATATGTATATGTATCTTAATTGCTCCACATATTTGGTTCTCAGTTTGTATTCAGATTTATACAGGAAGTGGGCATGGTCCAGACTGAAAGATTTTTGGATTTTGGAACCCTACCACTATACCCCCGGAAACACCAGAAATTCTGAAAACTGTTATTTTAGAAGCTGCCTTACTCTCCCAGCACCAATTCCCTTCCTCCCTGCACTCCATTAATATAATAATAATAATAATAATAATAATAATAATTATTATTATTATTATTATTATTATTATTATTATTATTATAGATAAATGATGCTTATCATTCTGAGGTAGAGCCACAGCCCACCATAGTTTTACAGTGCATCACATAATTGGGTTCCAAGCCATCTCTCAATGTGTGCATATGAGTGTATGCAGAAAGTAATTTGTGCTGGATTTGAGATGGCTGTGTTTTTTCTTTCAAAATTAAATAAAGTAATAATAAAATACTTTTCCTGAAAGATCCTACTTTATGTGTAACCCCCTTCCAAAAATACAGACGGCTCATTTCCATGATGACCAATTGGTAACTAGTAATAATAGCATACTGATTGCATCTGTTCACACATCATGGATATGGTGAAAAAAAGCAAAAGCTAATGTTATGGGGCTAAAAAAAGCAAAGAAGGCATTGTTTTTGTTTTTAAAACCTGTTGACCGATTGCTCACAATAGATTGTGCCACTGTGTGTTATTGGATTTTTAAAGCACACCAAACTTCCATAAAAGAGCAAAAGTTACACGACTGCATTGTGGAATAATTTGGGATAATTCAACACTATTGCATTATTGCATCAGTGGATCACTATTGTGCCTATATGTTCCCAGACCTTTTCCATACCTGCTGTCACATCCACCATGGACAATCCCCCTCCTTCCCCTCAGATCGCACGAGAACCCTCAATCACATCTTCTTTTGTTGTCCGCCTCACTTCCTGTGTTTGTGCACACCTGTTTTGTGTTCCCCTAATTAGTTAAGTTCTGTGTTTTTCCCTCCTTAGTTGCTAAGCATTATGTTGTATTGTTATTGTTATGATGTTGTGTCTGCACCGTGAGTAGCTTGTGCTCATGCTGAGTTTGCCTTGCCTTGTCTTGGTCTAGTCCTTTGTTTTAGTTTTTCTAGTTTCTGGTTCTTCTCCTGTCTTTTGTTTGTTAGTTAGTTGTTTATTCAATAAAGACTATCTGCACTTGCATCTGACTCCCTGGATTTATGACAGAATGGCCCATGATGCAATAACATCACTGCACTGTGGTCCCTGAAAAAAATGGTTGAGAAATGGAGCACAAGCCCAGATCAGGGATTACTCTGCCTCCCTGCCCAGCTGATAGCATCACCCCCCAACCCTGCTCGGCTGAGGACGTCGCTCTGCCTCCTTACCTCACGGAAGACGTCGCTCTCCCATCTGTCCTCGCTGTAGTTGTCACTCTCCTCTGTCCTCACCTTGTCTTGGTTTAGTCCTTTGTTATTTTCCTGCCTTTTGTTTGTTTGTAAGTTTATTCGATTTGTGACCCCTGTTCACTTGCTGGACCACTTCTCCCAAACTGTGTGTCTGTGGGTGGGATGTGATTGTGGGTGAGTGGGGTGCCTTGCAGATAAAATTATGGAGGAAGGAATTTATTGAATGGTGTATACATATAAACAGCATACTATGTGATGGGTGGTATTTATGAGTATGTGTTTGTGTGTGTGTGTGTGTGTGTGTGTGTGTGTGTGTGTGTGTGTGTGTACCTGCACACTAACTGCTCCAGGGCTGGAAGGCTCATCATCAGGCTTGAGTTTGGAGCGTTTGTGGTGCATGGGGTCTCCTGTACTGGTCACTGCTGACTCACTGGTGGGTTTACTCTGAAAAACAAAAACACACACACACAGCATTGTATTTAAAACATACACATACACTTATAAAAATGCACCCACAGCTTAAAAAATGTCTATGGGCTAATGGACTGCACATTCAAAAAAAAGAACTGGCCCATTATCTTGGGAGAGCTATGGTACCATCATAATGAAATTACTGATATTACTGTTGAAGAAAATATAATAAACTAAAAATAATACTGTAAGGACATAATCAGTGTAATAATTCAATGTCCACTATGAAATCGTACCTCATATGGCCACAAAATGATTTCTTAAGTAATTGTGATGTAAGTATTTCCTAAGTGAGTGTGATGAAAGTTTCTGAGTTATTAAATATTAAAACATCTTTTTTGACAGCACAAACAACACCAACTAACCAGTCTACTTTGATTTTAATTCAAGTATTTGTCTATATATGTCTAGCCCCACCCAAAGAGATCTTCATCAGGCATCAAAAATCATGCATGCCCTCCTTTCCTTTCTCTCATTCCATCTTCCACTAATGGAAGAGAACAGGCAATATTCTCTGGTTGCTTGGCTGTGTGGCAGTTCTTGGCCAACCAGGAAAGCTTTGGTTTTATTTTGGTGGGAATCTCCCCTGCTACCTTATCCTACCTTATATGATCAGTATTAGATGTCAAATTGTGATCAGCTTGCTATTCAAGCAAATTAGTTTTTTTTTTTTTTTTTTTTTTTTTTTTTTTCATTTAGAAAACAAAAAAATATATTTTAGGAAATATTTGTGTGTTAAAAAGGACAAAAATGAAACGGGGACTTTTTTT
>CM074966.1:9779468-9791510 GCA_037577455.1 Pangasius macronema | reverse complement strand
TTTTTTTTTGTTTTTTTATTAATTTGCAGAACTGTTGTGTTTTTTCTTTCACTGGTTTGATGTTGTAAGACCAAAATTATAAATAAAGCTGGAAAAGTTATTTGGAATCGGGTTTGATTTCAGACTGTATGACAAATAAAGTAACTATTTTAAAGGGGTATGATGATTTTCTATAGGCACTGTAACTATATATGCACAAAATGTCATAAACACTTCACTAAATGAAGTCAACAGTGCATATATAAAAACATATATATTTCAACATACACATTGACACTCTGTAATTATGTAATGCATCACATTCATTCAAATTAAATTGCCCACATTTCCAGCATATTGTATATACATAAAACAATTCAAGTTCGAACACACAAAGAATCACAAAAACACAAACTGTACCTGCATAAGTAGGAAACACACTCATGTAACTCGGACACATAACAACAAAACACAGATAAATTAATTAAAGATTGAATTAAGGATTGAACAAAATGCATACCTCACACTGCTCAGACCGAAGAGCGTGCAGTGAGCCAGTGACGTCACAATGGCGACTCATGCGGAACTCATAAAGAAATAGAAATCCGCATTTTTTTCCTTCTCTTCTCACCCATATATATTAATTTCCAACAAAAAACAAGGATTTTAAGTGAATTTACAATAAAAACACAAATTATAATCAACAGCTGCTACACACGTAAACTGGAATCAGTACACGATATACAGGGTGACAATCATCTTTAATATTCTGGCTGTTTAATTTTCTGTAATCTACACATAGTCTGATAGCACCACTTTTATTTTTCACTACCACAATAGATGAAGTGAAGGAACTCTCAGACTCACGGATTATGTTGGCATCACGCATAATGAGATGGAGTCTTACTGCTGCATAGTCTGATGGAAGTATAGGTCTCACTCGCTGTTAAAATGGAGTGGGATCAGAGAGGTCAATATGGTGTTTGATTTCAGTCTAGATCACCAACAACAAAGATGTCAGGGATTGAGTTCAACTTTTCTGTTATTTTTTCTCCATTCATTTGATAATGGAGAGTCACCAAAATCAAAAGTAATAGGTCTGAACACACTGCATTGCATTGCATGGAAAGTGGGAATACCTGACTTGTAGTTGATGGAAGCAGAGAGAAAGAGAAGGCAACTGAAAGTTTAGTAATGTGTTTCTTTACTGGTATAGTAATGTCATGATTGGTACAATTTTTAACAAGAATGGGTACTTTGAAGGATTTTTCGGCGGGGCTGGTCTACAACAACCCACCAGGCAAGTTTGAGTGATCTGGGGGTTCAACAAGGAGAAGTACTACAGAAAGTGAGGGAATGTTTCTGGAAAAGCCATTCAACAGGCCAGCAGGAACAGTATGACCATTTCTCAACTCTATTTGGTGTCTGTTACTCAACTTGGTTACTAGTTCTACACACACATGACTCTCCTTTTCATTTAGAGGGTTTCCCTCAGAATTATTGATACAAACCCTGTAAAGAGCATCCAAGGTGTTGGTACAAATTAATACAGGAATTCCCCTGTTGGCCTTACAGTCTGAAACAACAAGGGCTAGTGTGTGGATCTCTGCAGCTCTTTCAGCAATTTCCACTGGAAACATGATATTGAGCTTGAGATAGCCCAAGTAAGGCACCAATGGCCTCCAGAATGGCTGCTTTTGAATTACAGAGCATTGATATTTCACTCACTGTGTGAACAATCAAGCTTTGGAGCTACCTAGGTGTAATCTCTCAAACTTTGCGCCTTGTCTGTCCTCTTCTGTTCTGATCTGAGGCAAAAGCTTAGCAAATTGAGGGGATTTGTCGGTTTTTGACTCAAGCTGAAGCAACAAAAGCAGTGACTGATCCCAAGAGCCTCAAGTAAACTGTTTGATTAACTGTCGGTTAACATCTGCCTTCTTTACACCATTCCTTTTTACAGAAGAATTGAGGAGCACCTGCAATCTCTTAAGAAAGTCTGAGGCTTTCTCTCCTGAGTTTTGATGAGTGTTGGGGATACGATATTTGCCAAGTTCCTCATCCTCCACAAGACCATAGGCAGAATCAAGCAGATCCACATATTCATGCAGGGGTGCAGAAAGACCCAGCTGTTTGACATCTGATGTTGGTGGGAGAAGACTTTCCAAAGTCTTTCTGTGCTGAATATCTGTGGGCAGGCGGTCCTGAAACATTATCTGAAATGTAAATGTAACGATTGTTGTCCCCAATGTGGCCTTCAGACATCCCACACAACTGTCACAAACTTTAAACGGAGACGCACACAAGACTCTGGTTGTCTGTTCTTTCTTTTATTCTCCATACCAATGATAATAGTGTCTGAGGAATACATCAAAATGTATTATTAGACAGGGTGAAAACACTGCAAACATAAACCACCGCAGCAGTGTCAGCCATTTTCTGCTGAACTACATACAGGTTGTAAAAATTCCATGTTAACAAAATAACAAAAATAAACATGAAAATCACATACCTGAGGAATACATCAAAATGTATTATTAGACAGGGTGAAAACACTGCAGACATAAACCACTTCTAACATGGCAAAATTTGTCAGTATAACAGTGTTATATTACTCTGAATAGATATAGGGCTAGGTTCGACTCTTGGGAGGATAAAAAAAAATGAAATTTGGGCCAAATGGTATGAAGCAGCTAACAGCCAGCACATTTATTGCACATATAACAAAAAAAAAAAAATAACAGAAGAAACAAGTTAATATTTTGCTCTATTGTCCCAGCACAACACTGCTGAAATGGGAAAAAAAAAATCGATATTTAGTCCAGATTGTGCATAACAGGTCCCAGAAAGCAAGGAGAGAGGGAAAATTAAAAAAAATAAAATAAAAGTGTCCAAAAGTCCTCCTGGTTCCATCACAAGTTGGTGTGTGTAGTGTAAAATGAATGTACATATAACGCCTTGTTTCATCCTACTACCCGGGTAGTGTGTGCGTAAAGTAACAGCTTAGCTGTAATTGAAAAGAATCCAATGATGCAGACTGGTTCGATTTGAACGTCAGCAGTAGGCCCTTCACAGAATCACAGAGTCTGGCTCGCCGTAGCTCACCGTTGATCATGTCAAAGGATGGAATCAGGCAACAAAAAAAAAAAAGTCTACACAGAACAAAACAATTCAGAGTTAGCATCTCTTAAGGTTCACATTAGTTTGTCACAAACTCCATACGAGTAAATAAATTGTCAGAAGCATCACTTACAAGCTTCACTCACACGTGTTAACTTAGCAATTTAGCATCAACACGTGAGCACACTAAGCGCACGAATAAATCTCTGGTTAACACACAGGTTGATTATCTGCATCTCAAAATGCTCATTTTCATGTATAAATAATTTTTCCTTTCATATGTATACAGAGAACATCATAAAACAAATTTAACAAATATAGAATTTATTTGTTTCCCTGATCTCCGGTTGCAAAAAGTGTATTGAAATACAAAAAAAAAAAACATTCAATAAACATCTTTTTACTCTGACTGTTTTTTTCCCTCTTGTACACTATAACATATATACAATTTTTTTTCTTTGATCACTAATCAATTAAAACACATCAACTCAATATTTCGACTAACACAAACTCACCAGAGTTTGTAGAAATAACTTCTCAATCGACATCAATATGAATTAATTCTGAAACCCATGAACATACTTGTGTGCACCCGCTGCGAAGAGTCTTCTTCTCCTAATCTCTACTTCTCAGTTAACAAGATCATATAGGTCATTTCCCTACAGGGAAACTATGGTACTGCATTGAATTTAAGTATAGAACAGTGTAAAACTCTAGGGGGTTACACACTGAAATAAGAAAAACATAAAATGAACAAATTCTTATTATGGTTAACTGTGTGTGTATTTAGCCATCTGATGCTACATCAGCAGCAGCACGTTAATTTCACCGCATGATTCACGAGGCACAACAATAAGTACTCAACAAAGTTTCCATCTGATATATAAACCCATCCAAATCACTGAACATTTGTTGATATAATCACTACAAACGTTTACATTTGAAAAGCTCATTAAACACACTTTTATCACTTTTTTTTAAACACCATGAACAGGAAAGAGAAACATGCGTCACCGAAGCAGTGTCAGCCATTTTCTGCTGAACTACGGTAGGCGCGCCAAGACAAAATAATGAATGTCTGCAAATCATTAACCACTAGGGGGCACCAAAACACCATTTGATTTAATTTACTCTCTAGTTTCATGTAATTCAACACCATGAATTAATGTTTTTTTTTGTTTTTTTTTAACTCCTTACATAAACACCATGTTTCAAAATCTGAATCACCAGGTGGCCTTGCAATACGACCTGAATAAGACTTCAACCATTTTGACCCCTGAAGGGATGAAGCCGCTGAAGTGTCAGTCTTAATTACATGTTCTACTACTATGTATAGTACTTCAGGTAGGTTCAACACATCAGAAGAGATACAAGTGACAGGTTTGTGCTTGGATATATGCTTCGGTACTTTAGGCCGGACAACTGCTGCAGTGTGGGTTTCTTGTGCTAACACATGACTTGTCTCTAACAACTTTGTTTTTCTTTCCAAGAGATGAGTGCTGCTGCTGTCATTGTCCATCACTTTTTTGAGTCTGGAACTGAGTCTGAACTGTCAAGCTGAGCTGAATTTAGTGAGCTTGCAGTTTTCTTTGTCAAGATATTTACACTGTCAACTAGCATTGTGTGGTCGGCAACATTTGGACTGTAGCAAGAGAAATCTGGCATCAAGGTATCTATGGGCTGGTCAGAGTCAAACTCAGCAATTATTTTAGAGTTGCCTGCCTTATCTGGTTCTCCTACTCTTACAACTTTAGTCACGTTCCCATATTTCTCAAAAATGATACTAGGTCATCATTGTGATCAGTCTCAGAGATGTTTAACACACAAAGAAACTTCTGTATATCTACACCAAATTCCTTCTGGATAACCATGTCTGTACAAAATCAGTGAACAATAGAAAGTGACTGTTAATTTCAACTCAGAACTTATAAATTGGACCTGTAAATTTCTGATCAATAGAAATAAAATGGTAACAGGTTCAGCTGTTAATGAAAAATCCTCCTGGCTGGCTCGCCTCTGTGTATAGCTGCCCCACAGCATGGTGTACTCAATTAAGAAAATCTATGTATCTCAATTAAATCAGACAGGCACAGCAACTAACATCACACTATCTTCTAGGTTCAAAGGAAGATTTTAGACAGCAATCCACACTTTTTTGTGGAAAAAGGGTTACACTGTATTAATTTTTTTTCCCCAAGTGTGTGCAGAATAAGAGGGAAAAAAACAAACAAAACATACAATCAGGCCTGTATATGAAAATAAAATAAAAAGTCTCTGTCCTTTAAGTCCATACCCAGGTAGTTTTAAATCTTGTGATCACTGAAATGACTCAAAGTGTTCTGTGTGTCTGAATCTCATAAATCTCTTATCTGTTCTCCAAGCACCTCTTGTAATCCAGATGACAACTCTACTCCACCTCTTGTGGCTCGCCTTTTCCTGAATCAGCATTCAAATGGAATCATGCTAAAAAAAAAGGTAAAAAAAAAAAATTAAAAATCCTGCATAAATGCAGAGTAGTTGTCAGCACTCAATACACTTAATTATCAATTTAGATGCAACACAACAAATAGGGGTTTTCATATCTGTTCTGATTAATATTTCATCGTTCAACCAAAATGTGGAAACAACCACACATTTAACAACTCAAAATCTCATTTACAAAATAATTGTGCACACCAGTCATTCTTGCAAATAAATTACCATCCAGGTATCTTATTATCAAATTATATTTTTTTCACATTGCAATTAATGAGCAAAACTTTCTAACTACTTCAACACTGATTTTTAACTCAACCCCAATTGTTTTTTTATACAACAGACTAACTCTTATATCTATCTCACTAATGTACACAGTTCAATATTTTAACATAAGTCCATAGTTATATATAATATTTTAGTTAAAAAATGTTAATTAGCCACATTACATACTTTAAAGATGAATACGGATAAACAAACTCACAAAAAATACTCAAAGAAAGGGACCTCTTCTGAACTCCTCTGAAAATAAACAATTTAAACACGCTTCTCAGTTGTTTTACACTTTAAATTGTTTGTTTTTAATTGATTAATCAGTAGGTTAGCTCAAGTGTAGCTCTTCACTCTGTGAGATGGCCATCAACAAAACACGATCAGACCAGGTGTTCTCAAAAAGAGGTTACTGCATTTAATTTAGTCACTTTTCAGAATCTGACCATTTTAAAGGGGATACACATTTTACATCTAATGTTTTGAAAATCTTTTGTACCCCTCTCCTGATTGAGAGGCTACGTCACTCTCCACCCCATGCTGTCCAAATTGCTCCAAACCGGTGCCATTCGTTTGTGCTGGATTTATGTTGTTTTGTGCCGTAGGAAGAAACATCATAACTTATTCCCATACTTAGACATTACAAAATCTCTGGGGAAGCAGTCCATCCGTCTCATCTAATTACCTGTCTCGTTCGTATGTGCTGGTTTGTTACAATTGCTGTGGGGTTTTTTTTGGGTTTTTTTTGTTTTGTTTTTTTTTTAAATATGTAAAAGTTTTTATTGCTTCATCAAGCTCCAAATCCAACATACATGTTCTGTATTTGTTGTTGTGTATTATTTGATTGAAAATTCACATTGTGTGTATCAAAGTGTTTGAAAACTTTTTTAGCATGTCGGAACATATTGCAATAATTTGGAGTGAGTTATTCTTGATTGCCCAATATTAATAAAAAGGTTCACCTCTTTGAAATGTGACTTTCAATTTCTTGTATTTTTTTTAAGTGTCCTGTAAATTGTCCTGATCTGCACACATGCTTTATTTTATTTTTATTTTTTTAAGTATTTTAAGTATTTCTCACAGCACATTGCTTACCTTTTTCCACAGCCAGATGTTATTTCCTGTTTTGTTTTCCCACTATGCAGTGTTTGGGTAAATAAACGTTTTTTACGGGGGCAGAAAGAATTTAAACATCTATTAGATGTTAAAATTATTCATAGAACTTAAGACACCACACAATTATATATTTTTTTTATTTGGACAAAATCAACCGTCAGTACCACTACAGTATTAGTACAACTAGAGTAGTTACAGTACATTATTACAGGTAGAATCATCAGTGCACTGATGATTAAAAACTATCATTACGCTACATTTAAAAAAAAAACAAAACAATGACAGCAACAGTAACAAACCATCACCACATGAGCACAAACCAATGAGACAGGTATACTTGCGTGACGTCATTGCTCCGCCAGAGATTTCGTAACGTCTAAGGATGGGAATAAGTTATGATGTTTCTTTCTACGGCACAAATCGAGCTCAAACGAACAGCGCCGGTTTGGAGCTATTTGGATGGCATGGTGTGGAGAGTGACGTCACTGCTCCCGAAAACATTCTTGCTGTATCTAACGAAGGGAAATAGTTACAGTGTTTTATTTATTTATTTATTTATTTATTTATTTATTTATTTTTTATTCAACATTTAGTAACATGACATGAACCAAGAAAAGAAGCCAGGGGTACAGGCATAGACAAAAACTACCAAAAGCTACACAGCATTCTGTGACAACAAACAAGCAAATAAAAAACAAACAAACAAACAAATAAAAATTACATAAAAACATTAAATTGCGAGCATATATTCTTTGTTTTGGCAGCTTTTCTGTTACAGGAAGGACGATGCCGATTTGGAGCGATTTGAGCAGTGGAGAGTGACGTCACACAGCCAAAAAAATTTTTTAATATCTGTTACGTCCCTGACCTATGTTTTATTTAAATTACATTTGTAGATTGAATGTCATTTTATATTGTTGTTGGAGGTGTTGCTGCGTGTTTCTCTCTGCCGCTCTCTCCCCCTAATTAGGTGATAACCACCGGCACCTGCTCTCTGACTACCTGGCTCGGCCGGTGATGGCATATAAGATCGACACCACGCCGGAGGGGGAAGAGGAGGGGACGGACGGACGGATAGATAGATAGATAGATAACTAACTTGTGTTGTATAAAGACTGTTGAGTTTAAACGTTGGTGTAAAAGTTACTCTCTTGTAATGTTGCTGTGGTAGCACCGCATTGTGTCTGTTAAGCAGACAAAGAAAATGTCCCGGTATTTGTAGGGAACGGGATTTTTTTGTTTTGTGTACGAATCTTTTCTCATGTTTTGTGGCAGACAGGGAGGAAGGGCAACGACCTGTCGTTATTTTGCTTAATGCATCTTTTCTATGTGAGCTAAGTCAGTTTTGGTAAAAAGTTAGCGAATCTTTTTTTTGGGGGGGGTCCCATTCCTGAGGCAATTGTTTTGTTATTTAATTAGCCATTTTTGTTGAGCTTTCTAAAAACGAATGAATTTGAACACAAACTAAATTAAATCGGCGTCACCAAAATGCCCAATGGAATAACCTGTTGTCTTGAGTTGTGATTTTGAGACGAGATTTTTCCTTTTTTTTCAAATATAAATAATTATTGTACGCTCTCTCATACCCCTAGGCCATAGGGAAGGTAACAATAAAATGGGGGCTTGTCCTTCGAAGTTATTGACCATGATATAATTACTTATCCTTCAAATTATAACAGAGAAACCAATATATATATCTCGTCTTTCAAATTACAACATTTAAAAATTCTCTTTATTTATATAAAAAAAATATAAAAAAAAATTTTTCTTTATTTTTTTTAACTAGAAATTACTCTGTTGTTTGTCTAACCTTGGTTGTCTTCTTTTTTGAGTGTGGAGGAAATATTGTAAGAGATAGCGTTTGATTTGGTAGCTTTTACTTGTTCTCCTTCTTTGAAGGTTTTTGATAAGTGTAGGGAGAAAGGTTTGCTGTTAACTACAGACTTCTTCAATTTACATGAAGCTAGAGATGCTAAAAAGCAAGTCCTGAAAGAGGATTTGTTTGTGAAGCTGGTGGCTGAAGGAATTTTGCACACACACTGAGGAAAGCGAGCTGGAAGCCTCTGAAGGTTCGGTGAGTCCTGTGCCTTAAGATTTTCCTAGTGCAAATGCAGGAGAACACATAGATCCTGCCTTAGCGGTGAGACTTAAAGAGTTAGACTTGCTGATAAAAAGGCAGGAGTATGACGCTCAGCTAATTAAACTACGGGTGATAGAGGTAGAAAAAGATCGCGACCTTCAGCTCCGCAAGCTAGATTTAAAGGTACAAGCCTTGTTAAGGAAGCCGATCCCAATGCCATGTTCACGTTTACCTTCCAGTGCTATATGACCACAGCCCAGGGCTAGCGTGAGCCAGCATTCAACTGATTCTCTCTTTGATGTCAGTAGATATATTAAATTGGTCCCGCCGTTTCGAGAAGCAGAGGTCGATGTGTATTTTATAGCTTTTGAATGCATGGCTGGAAAGCTTGACTGGCCTAGAGATATGTGGGCACTGATGCTTCAATGCAGTTTGTCAGGGAAAGCCCAGGAGGTTTGTTCTGCCTTACCTCTTGACCAGTCTTTAGACTATTATCATGTAAAAGCTGCCATATTTCGTGCGTATGAATTAGTCCCTGAGGCTTATCGGCACAAATTTAGGTCTCATGCGAAGACAACCAAACAAGCCTATGTGGAGTTCGCGAGGGAAAAGCAAAACCTATATGATAAGTGGTGTTTATCGAGTAAAGCTGATACGTTTGAGTCTTTGCAAGAGTTAACCCTGTTGGAAGATTTCAGGAAAGGTCTCCCTGAAAAACTTGTAAACCATTTAAACGAACAAAAGGTTACCTTGCTCTCAGATGCAGCTGTTCATGCCGATGAGTATGCTCTTAGCCACAGAAAGTTGTTTGTGCTTTCTCAAACTGCAACTCCAGGCCAAGATGCTGCACCGCCACAATTTTCTCGCTCAGCGAAAAACGTTTCTGCTTCAGTTAACGGTAATACTCCTGACCATGCAAAAAACAAACGAGTTTGTTTTTACAAACGTTTGTTTTTAACAAAAAAAAACAAAACAAGCGAGTTTGTTTTTACTGTTTGGATCCCGCTCTTTTAATTGCAGATTGTCCGGAGTGGAAGAAAAAGTCAGAGACCAAAAAGTGATGCTCTGTCGCAGACTTTTTCTGCACTGCAAGAGTTAAACGTCTCTTCATTTGTTTTAAATGGGTATGCCTCGATCCTGGAGTCTGAACACAAAACGGTAACAGTATTGAGAGATACAGGTTCAGCACAGTCTTTTATATTAAAAGCTGTGCTGCCATTTTCGGCAAATTCTTATATGGGCATGGATGTCTTGGTGCGCGGGATAGGTCTACTTAGAGACTGGTCTAGTGACAGGTCTAGTCGATCTGGCAGTATGTGCTCAATTGCATGTAAATGAAGAGTACATTATTTTGGGAAATGACCTTGCAGGTGGTAAAGTCTTTCCCTGCCCATTGGTCTCTTGTGATCCCGTTGCCGAAGAATCTCCCAGCTTAGCTGTGCAATTTCCGACCACTTTTCCTGCATGTGCTGTGACCCGTGCGTAGAGACAGAAAAATAAGTAACTGATTGATCTTTCTGAAACGTTTTTGAGCACCGCCCTCAGAGTCTGAACGTACTGAAATGTTGCTGAAGCTCGACCCATCACTTCAAATCAGCAGAACACAAATGGCCGCATATCAAAAGGCCGACCCGTCTCTTGCTATCTGTTGCAGAGGCCTTGTCCACAAAAAGTAACGGTAACAACACTGTTAACTATTTCTGGGATGATGGCGAATTTCCCTTCAGTGATTAATAGTTTATCTTATCTTATCTTATTAATGCGGCGCTGGCGCTCCAGTACTGATTTACAGTTTTTTTTAATGCCCTTCAGATTGTCCTACTGGCTAAATATTGTTTAGCTGTGTTAAAATTGGCACATGAAAATAAGCTCACAGGACACTTGGGAATAAACAAGACGTTTAAGGGTGTGTCAAAATATTTCTTTTGGCCACGTCTCAAATCCTCAGTTATGCAATTTTGCAGTATGTGCGATGTGTGTCGGAGGGTTGGAAAGCCAAATCAAAAGATACAGCCAGCTCCTCTGTGTCCTATACCAATTGTGAATGAACCGTTTGAACGTTTAATAGTTGATTGCGTGGGTCCTCTTCCCAAAGCTAAAACTGGACATCAATACGTGTTAACTCTGATGTATGTTACCACTAGGTTCCCAGAGGCAGGGGAAATTCTTTACTACATTCGGTCTACCACGAGTTGTGCAGATGTGACCGGTGGAATAATCCAGTAGAAGAATGCCACCTAACAATCTCAGTTAGTGTATTTTGAAACATGGACAATTTCATGTTGGATGATACCTTTTGTTTATAGTCTTATGTTTTTAATGTTACTGTCAGTCTCAGCAGCTGAAGCACAGTATTTTTATGTTATGTTTTATGCCAGTATCATTTTAATGCTGGGTGTTTTAATAGTAGATGTAGTTACAGAATGGGTCCAGCAGAGGAAGCACTAAACTGCTGAGGTACGCTTTTCTTCCACTCATTACACATGTGAGCTGAGGAAAGTTGTATCCGTGTATCTTTCACACTAATACCTCCCTTTTCAGGTATGAGTGCTTCATAATGACTGTTCATGGTGGCATGTGTTTTAGTTGACGATGTATAGATGTCCAAGAAAGCATTTGCAGTACTTTTATATTTGTGTATTACAAAGAAATGGAGTAAATTACCTGACGCTAGTCATATTAGCCTTGTTATGCTAACCGCGACCTCGTCGATGTAGTAGCAGTGCACAGTAGCCATCTTAACAGCCATTTGGCAGGTGCTGTAACACGGTCAATGTTATACTACATGGGAGGAGCTGGTCAATGCCGTGAAGAGAGGTGGGACCATCGTTTCCAAGGCTACTATCAGTAATACACTAAGATGTCATGGTTTAAAATCTTGCATCACACAGAAGGTTCCCTGCTTAAGTCAGCCCATGTCCAGGCCCATCTGAAGTTTGCCAGGGACCATCTGGATGATCCAGAGGAGTCATGGGAGAAAGTCCTGTGGTCAGATGAGACCAAAG
>CM074966.1:9765137-9779368 GCA_037577455.1 Pangasius macronema | reverse complement strand
TTTTATTTTTAGATTCTGTCTCTCACAGTGGAAATGCACCTATGCTGAAAATTCTAGACCCCTCCATGATTTCTAAGTAGGAGAACCTGCAAAATCACAGGGTGATCAAATACTTATTGACCTCACTGTACCTCAAGTTGAGACATGTTTTAAGCGGGTACATGCTGAGTTACAGTGTCTTTTGTGGAATTCTGTGTTACTGGAATTCACAGTTTGAAACGTTAATGTCAGTGTTGGTGTTTATTGATAGAATGGAAATGTTGTCTTGCTGTTGGATGTACATTTCTAATTGTGATATTTCAGTACAACTTTCTGATATTTCTTGCATGTAAGCATAGTGGTATTTGTTGTGCTATTGGTTTCTACTGTATGAGATTGTTGTGCATCTTTCATACTAATACCTCCCTTTTCAGGGCTTTTACACAGACCGATTGGGGCACGAACTTCACTTCCAAGGCCTTTGCACAAGTCTTAAGTGAACTAGGGATAGAACATTAAACTTCTAGTCCCTACCAATCCTACTACAAATCCTACTAATCCGGAATCCCAAGGTGCCCTTGAAAGGTTTCATCAAACCTTAAAAACTATGATTCGAGCTGTGTTTGCCATCCGTGACTCAGTACAAGAGTCCTTAGGTTTCACCCCTGTGGAACTAGTTTTCGGACGCACTGAGGGGTCCGTTAAAGATGTTATATGAACAGTTTTTGGCTATAGAACCATCACACTTGTCTTTGCTAGACTATGTAAGTTCTTTTAAAGAGCGACTACACACCGTGTGCGATATTGCTTGTGAGCATTTGACTCGCACACAGTCAAAAATGAAGCAACAGTTTGATAAAGGAAGCGTAAAAAGAGAGTTCCAAGTCGGCGACCCTGTTTTAGTACTGTTACCTGTTACTCATGTTACTTCTCAACTGCAGAATTCTAAAATCTTAAGAGATTTAAAATCTTATCTTTGTCATTTGTCGAGAATATAACGGTGTGTGTGTGTGTGTGTGTGTTAATTCAGTCTTTTCCTTCCCTATTTACCATTGTGCCTGGTCGAACCACTGTTACATCATGATGTGGATGTATGATGGATGCTTCTCCGATAAAACAACACCCATACCGCCTGAACCCACACAAATGCGAAATAATGAAAGCTGAGGTGGAATACCTGCTGCAACATGGTCTAGCTGAGCCGAGTGAAAGCCCATGGAGCTCTCCATGTTTGCTGGTACCTAAACCAGATTCCACCTATCGTTTTTGCTATCCCCGAAGAGACAGCTGCAGTCAGCTAGAGTTGATTTGACTGGATGTAGTTCCTGTGACATAGTTCCTGTTTCAAATCATTTGCCAAGAGTTGTTTGCCTGCATCTGTGTTTAATCTACACAGTTTCTTTCTTTATCAGTATTTTGCACTTTCATTTTCATCTGTATTTTCACTTTCCTTTCTGCCATATTTACACTTTTTCGAAGAATACTTTTGTTTTTTGTCTAAAGACAGCCAGTGGAGGCCATCCACGCCAGATCCATGTTGTCTAAAATAATATCAATTAATCTTCAGCTAAGGTACATTAAACATGTCAAGCGTTCAGCTTGTTCAGTTTTTTGAGTGCAGGATGTTTAGTCATTCTTCCTCTGGCATTAGTAATAGCTTTATTTGTGCTAAGTGTATGTTAGTTAGCTCTCTGATGGAGAAGATTTCAGCATTAGAGGTGTGCATCCAGAGTCTAGAGAGGGTTAGTGAGAGTGATAGCAGTGTAGTTGCTGTAGGAGTAAGTCTGGGTGCCTTAGGAAGAGATAGCAATCCCCCAACTCCAGCATTAGAGCCCTCACAGCGGGGCGAATGGGTGATGACTTGGTAGGATCATTGCAAAGCCAAAGCTAATGTTAAGGCTCGCGTGTCTAACAGGTTTACTCTCTTTAGTGAAGCACCTGCTGAGACACCTGAAAGAGCTCTGTTTATAGAAGATATCTTAAGGCATGTGAAATTAGCTAGGCCTTTAGTGGCACCAGCAGTTAGGTGTATACCGGGAGCCAGGGTGCCAGACATAGCAGTTAATCTTAGGGTCTTAGGCACGAATAGGTTTTCATAGATAGTTATTCATGTAGGAGCTAATGATATATGCCTTTGTCAGTCAGAAGTCACTAAGAGTAATGTTGTAGAGGTGTGTAAATTAGTGAAGGTGATGTCCAATGCAGTAATATGCTCTGACCCCATCCCAGTGTGGTGTGGCGTTGTACTGAACTGCTGGATTTCCAGGTGGTGCTCCGAAAACAATGTGGGCTTTATAGATAATTGGAATAGTTTTGAGGGCAAGGCTGGCCTGTTAGGGCAGGACGGCATCCATTCCACTTGGTAAGGTGCTGCCTTCATTTATTGCAGCATAGCTCATAGTCTCAGAATGGGCCTAGTTAATCCATGACGATCCAGAACCAAGACCAGGGAGCAGACAAGCAGGCTAAACCGACCGTATGCTAGTTGCACTGAGTCCTCACTCAGGTTCCAACATATTGAGACTGTGTCTGTTTTCCGAGCAAAACAGAAAGGTAAAAATTTGTTTGTTTGTTTTTTTAGTAACTTATTGTAATTAGTAACCTAATTAACATAATTAAATCATACTGAATGCACAGCCAGCACCTTTGATCTAAAGCACTTTTTGTTAATTAAACTATTACTGATCAGGTGTTTTCTGTACAGTGTTTAAAAGAAATGAGGAATAAACCAAATAAGAATGTAGCATTAAATGAAGCTAGTCCTCCCGGATACAGTTATATACATCAGCCCTGTCTATCTGGCATATTAGGAGGTGTTGCAGTTATTTATAATGATAATATAGGCATCACACAAAAACCTATCCATAAATTCAAGGCATTTGAAGTTATTTATACTAACATAACATTTGCTAAACTAACATTTGCTGATTTAATCTTTTAACCTGGTTGTTTCTTTAAACAAAGCATTAATTGTTGGAGACATTAATATTCATTTTAATAACCCAGAAGACCCTCTGAGAACAGCGATTATTTCCATTCTAGTAGGGGTTAATCAGGACGTAATAAGACCCACTCATTGTGGTGGTCACACTCTTGATTTAATACCATTTGGATTAAATATAGAAAATATGGTAGCATTTCCACAGTCTGAAGCTATGTTGGATCATTATCTCATCTCATTTAAAATGTCTTAATCATAATATATGCACCTTGCCACACTACCATGTCAAACATACATTCACGTCAGTAACTGCACAGAGTTTTATCAGTAACCTCTCGGATTTACTATCCATGATTGGATCACTGTCTGATCCCAAAGAACTTGACCAGGCAACTGAATGCTTAGAATGAACATTCTGCTACAGGCTAGATAAGGTAGCTACACTTAAAAGAAAAATAATTATAGAGAAAAAGCTAGCACCTTGGTATAACAATACCTTAAAACTTAAAACTTACCACTCAGAAATTAGAACATAAATGGCATCAAACTAAATTGGTAGCATTATAAATGGCATCAAATACTAAATTGGTAGTATTTTAAACAGCATGGAAGGAGATCCTTCTGAGCTATAGATAAGCCCTTATTGCTACTAGATCAACATATCACTCCACCCTAATTGAAAGTAACAAAAATAATCCTAGATTCTTATTTAATACTGTAGCAAAATTAACTAGGAATAAGACCACAGTAGAAACATGCACATGATCATTATATAGCAGTGATGACTTCATTAATATTTTTCAGTGGTAAAATTGAAAATATCAGGCATAAAATTCAGACAATTAATTTTAAACCAGACAGTTTTATAACTAGATAATAAATAGATAGATAATAATATAATAATATCTGGTCAACAATTAGAATGTTCTACTCCCCTTCAAGAGACCGAATTAATTTCACAAATTTCCTCATCAAAATCATCTCCATGTATACTAGATCCCTTACCTACATGTTTCTTCAAACAGATAATTCCAGAAGCAATCAACCATCTTCTAAAAATAATCAATTCTTCCCTTAGCACTGGCTCTGTACCTAAATCTTCTAAATTAACAGTTATCAAACCCCTGATTTAAAAAAACTGACCTCAATTGTCCACCTACGTATAGGCTGATATCAAATCTCCTCTTTATCTCCAAGATCTTTTGTAGCACAGAAGTTATGCTCATACCTATATAGGAATAACATTCTTGAAATGCATCAGCCAGGATTTAGGCCTCAGAGACAGCACTGGTTAAAGTGGTAAATGACCTACTGGTCTCTTATCAGGGTTGTGACTCCGTGCTTGTGTTGCTTGACCTTAGTGCAGCTTTTGATACCATTGATCATGCTATTCTCCTTGATAGACTAGAAAATGTTGTTGGCGTTATGGGAACAGCCCTCTCCTGGCTCAGGTCTTATTTGACTGATTGTTATCAGTTTGTAGATGTAAATGGTGTCCTCTCTATACATACTAAGGTAAAGTTTGGTGCTATGCAAGGCTATGTTTTAGGTCCACTGCTCTTTTTTTTATATAAGCTACCTTTGGGCAAAATTAAACATGGTATTAGCTTCCACTGTTATGCTGATGACACAAAATTGTATGTTTCAGCAAAGCCAGATGACAGATACCACCTTGATAAAGCTGAGGAATGTGTAAAGGACATTAGACACTGGATGCTTATTAACTTCCTTTTACTTTATTCTGACAAGACAGAAGTACTTGTACTAGGACCACATGCAGTTAGAAGTAAGCTTTCTGATTACATAGCTCTGGATTGCCTTTCTCTTTCATCATGTGCAGCAGTTAAAGACCTTGATGTGATTATTGACTCCAGCCTTTAATTTGAAGCTCATGTAGCTAATATTACTAGGATAGCCTTTTTTCATCTCAGAAATATTGCTACGATAAGAAATATAATGTCACTACACAGTGTAGAAAAATTTGTTCATCCTTTTGTTACCTCTAAAATGGATTATTGTAATGTCTTCTAGAGATTGCTTTAGGCAATTTTAGAGAAGTTTTTTTTTTTTTTAAGATGAGAAAAATCTGACAGTGGTGGGATTTTGGGAAGATTAAAATGAAAATGCTTTGTCAACAATACACTTTCAGTGTCACTCAGGATATAACACGATCTATGGAAAAGTTACAATCTGAAGTAGTTGAATTACAAAATTTGGCTGATGTTACTAAAGATCAAAGATATTTTTGAAGAAGTCCAAAAAAATAATTTCTTGCAGATCTGCTAGGGATTAGAGCAAGGGGCTTTCTTCTGATCTCGATTTCTGAATTTTTGGATGGATGCCCCATCCAAATTCTTTTCAGCCTCGAGAGAAGGAATGGCCAGAGTCGTTACATTCACTGTTTATGCTTTGAAGATGGGCAGGAGTTAACCAAGCCCTCTGAAATAAGAAAGAGAGCTGTTCTATGTTGGGCTGTACAGCAGTAAGTATGTAGGAGAGGATGAATTGTCTACTTGTTTACGAAAGTCTACCCAGTATCTCGGAGAGCTCAAAAGTGGAGCTTAAAAGGGCCCTGTGTGAACAGGAGCTGTTCACTGCTTTGCAAGGCATGGAGGGCAGAAAAGCCCCTGGAATTGATGGACTCCCTGTGGAGTTCTAGAAAAGAGTTTTGGGCAGTGCTAGGTAAGGACCTGTTGGCGATTCTCAGTGAAAGCCTGGGTAAAGGGTTGCTGCCTTTGAGCTGCAGAAGGGCTGTGATTACCTTGCTACAAAAAAAGGTATCCTACAGGTTAATATATATGGAGACCAGTGAGTTTGCTATGCTCTGACCTAAAAGTCCTCTCTAAGACTCAGGCCAATAGGCTGAGAGAGGTGATGGGGCAAGTCGTTCATGTTGACCAGACCTATTGTGTTCCTGGAAGATCCATTTTAGATAATGTTTGATTTATAAGGGATGTTTTGAATGTTTGTAATATTTTCAGTATTGATTTAGGTCTTGTTTCTGTTGACCAAGAAAAAGCTTTTGATAAAGTTGAGCACAAATATATTTGGAAGACTCTATGCTTTCGGATTTGGCTCAGATTTTATTAATATGATCAAAGTTTTGTACCAAGACATTGACAGTGTTTGGAAACTCAGCGGTGGTTTGAGTGCTCCTTCTACGGTATTTAGGGGTATTAGACAAGGTTATACACTATCAGGGATGTTATTATATTCTGGCTATTGAACTTTTGTTGAACAAATTATGATCAAAAACTGAAGGATTTGTGTTGCAAATCCTTCAATTTCATAGGCTTCATTGGATGGTGTATATCAAGTATCAGTATAGACTGATACTTAATATACACCATCAAGTATCAGCCGATGCTGATGATATAATGATTATGGGTAATGGGCAGCAAGATATTAACTATATAGTGTATAATGAAGGATTTTGGAGTCATCTCAGCTGCTAAGGTCAGTTGCGAGAAGAGTATTGCATTGGAAATGGGAGCAGGGGCCTACCAGTCTTACCTGAGAGAATAAGCAGGGAAAAGGGGGGGTTTAAATATCTGGGAGTTTATCTTGGCAATAAAACATTATAGCTGAAAAATTGGGAGGAGATAGTAGAGAGAATGGCAGGTAGACTGGCCAAATGGAAGCGGATTCATTCACAATTATCCTTCAGAGGAAGAGCACTAATAGTTAATAACCTGGTTGCATCAACACTCTGGCATAAGCTGTTTTGTGTAGATCCACCCGTAGGGCTGTTATCTTGGCTACAAACAATCTTAATAGACTTCTTTGGGATAGACTGCACTGGGTTCCACAAAGTATATTGTTTTTGTCTAAGGAAGGAGGTGGGCAAGGTTTGGTGCATTTGCCAGGCAGACTGGCAACATTTCATTCATACAAGGCCCTGCTGATCTGGTGTGGAGGAATGTGGCAAAGACTATTTTACAAAGAGTGGAACAACTTGGATTAGATGCTTGTCTTATCTTTATGGACCATAAGAAACTGTACCTGAATGGATTATCTTCGTTTTACTGTGGACTTTTTAAAACATGGGAACACTATCTCCAAGAGAACAGAGGACTCCTTGTTCTGGCTTTTAGAGGAGCCACTTATACAGGGGACTCACTTAGATATAACTGGCAATGTGCCAGACCTCACACAGATGTTGTGTGCCTCTAGGAGTTTGAAACTGCTAAAAAAATTTTAATGTGGCCAGGCTTGAAGGGTATGTCCCTTGCTGGATCTTCATGACTTGCGAGATTTAGATTTGGACACAGTAGAAGGAAAAGTGTTGTATAAATGTTTTGTTAAAATTCTTAATAAAGCTGCTTTAAATGAGTTGATACAGTTTGGAAGAATAAGCTTAGGGTGAAAGAATAAAACCAGTGGGGAGGGTGCTTTACAAACAAAAAAAAAACAAATCTGGAGATTTACAGTGGAGAATCTTGCATGGTGCTGTGGCTGGTAATGCATTTATGTCTGTTATCAGTCCAAGTGTTCATGATAAATGTGTTTTTGTGGTTCAAGAGAAACTGTTTTTCCATTGTTTTTGGAATGTATGAGAGTCAAACCACTTTTTCTCTTGTTGAGTCAAGTGTTTTTGAAATTTGGAGAAAGTTTACACACAATGCTTTTATTTCAGGGGCAGGGAACAGTCACAAACACGGGGTAAAATGGCAGCTGATCAACTTTTCGATTGGTGAAGCAAAACTTGCAATCTATACAGGCAAGAAAAGTAGAATAGAAAATAGACCTGGTCATGATATTATGTGTCTATTTAAAGCTTATATCAAGTCCAGGATTGTTGTTGATTTAAAATATTATAAAGTAATGAATGATATCTTTTAAAATGCAATATTGTTATTATAACATTTTCTATACTGTGATGGAGGTGGATTTAATTTTTTTTCTTTTTTTTTTGCTTTGAGGTGTACAGTGTAGAAATTTTTATTTGTAAAAATTGTTTTTAAAAATCAAACCTCTCTCTTTCTCTCACTCTCACTCTCACTCTCTGGCTCGCTCTCTCTGTTAAGCATCACATGCCATTCCTGAGACAGCAGTGATCCTGACCCCTTCTGTGCTCTAGACCTGCCTGATCCATCCTGATGCCCTACTTCTGTTTGGAGTTCTCATCGGTTGGAGCTCACTCACTGCTGCTGAGGGTGGCCCCTCATGGACGACCTGAAGATCATTGGGGATTGCTGGGGATGGTGTCATTTGGAGGCTGTGGAGATGGCTTGGGAACTCTTATGGAAAGTTGTACTATAATGGCTTGGGGCTGTGGTGGCTTTGGGGCTGCAGTTTTGCACTCGGGTCTCCATCAGTGGACAGTGGGTATGTTCAACAAACCAGATGTCGGAACTCAGAATCCCCGTCTGAGTGGACACATTCGCGGGGATCAACGTATTTTCCAATTACCTATATTTTCACTTTTCTTCTAACTTAATCGAATAAAATCAATGAAGAATCTTCAGACATTGGATGAAAAGAAGCAAACTTCTTATTGCAGAAACAACACATCGATTCCAATGAGCTCAGGGAAGGCGATGGTGGCACAACAATCTCGAGCATGAGAGTTGAGTGCCCCGAGCATCCCAAAAATCCCCTCTGTATATACCCATTCGTCTGCAAACGCCTCTTTTTTTAGTTTGCCTATGTCAGCAATTCTCCATTATTTTCAGTCTAAACCCTCATATCCCCCTATCCTTATTTGCTTACTGTTTTCCCCTTATTTTCCCACTGCTCAGCTACTCCTTGAGATTCCATTGCTGACCTCTCTTTCTCTTCTTCCCAGTTTATTATCCCTCATTTACCTTAAAACTTTACCTTAGTTTTAAGTTCTGTTTTAAAACTAAAATGCGCCTACATAAAAGCACTTACTTCCGTGTTTCTCCCCACTCCATTTCTGGTGCTCAATTTGCTCAGATCATTTCGTAGGTTTATTCACTGCATCACTCATGTGTAAGTTTCCCTGCTTTTTATTCTTTTTTACTAAGGTTAAAATGTAACAAAAGCAAAATATAAATTACTCTACATTTAAGCAATCTCTATCCTATATTACTTGTTCATATACTCTCTATTTTAAACTGTGTGCGCTTGTATACTTTAAAGTCACAGATAATTTTAAGCCTGTGCATCGCTGAAAGCACTATGTACTCCAAAGCTGTTACTTTCGTTTTACATGTTGAGCTCTGAGCTAAGTGGGCCCCGTCTTTTCTCTTTCTGTTTTTTTTTTTTTTTACTTCAGCTCGCCGACCCTGCAGAGACACTGAAAGGGAACTTAGGCGCACTTTACACCAGCGCCGCTACTTTCAACTCTCGGTTCTCGAATTTACCCAAGCACCTCTTGACGTCTAATACTCATATCATGCTTCCTATGGCTTCTCGCAGCACGGCTGCTCTCACTGCAGCTCAACAGTTGACAGCATGACTGGAAGCTCTTGAGTCCACTCTGGTTCCCTCTATTTCTCCTAATCAACACTCTCCTATGGGGCTTAATATTTCTCCTTTCCCTTCTGATGCTATAATTTTTGACTGAAGCATGATGTTGTTATAACTAACCCTGTATTCTCATAATTTTCCAATAAACCATCCTGCCTCTAAGCCCATTTGCCCATGCGTGGTTACTGCGTGCTATTTTGTGCTTCACTATAGCTAATTTTAATAGGCAGTAACCTGGGCATCAGAGTCACCATCTCTGAGGTGGTCATGACTGGTGTGTGCTGAGGGGAGCTGGTTTGGGGCGGGCCCCAGCCTCCTTCTCCTCATCCAGTGTGTCCCAAGCCACATCCTCCTGTACAGTCTTTTTCTAGGACCATAGACCCTTCCTGGTTAATTTCTCAATGGGCACTGTTTTGCAGCTAGCCATCCCACTTCTCACACAACTTGTGATGAGGTGTGTTGGTGAGGGATCTCTGCACAAGAATGTTCAGACCCAAGTTTGCACCCTACAGAATGGCTAAGCAACTGTAAGTGTGTGAGGAGATGATGTGTGTTGAACTAGAACGGGGCAGGAGTATGAGTGCTGTTCCGGCTGGTGACGGAGTCCTCTGTCACAGATGGAAATTGATATAGTATATAGTGTATACAATAAGGGAAACAGTTATCCCCCTATGATTTCCACACTTAATTTGGATTACTATTCTTATCTCCGAGACAACATGATCAACACTGCCCTCCCACAAATAATACAGGAACTGCAATCATGTGAACAGAGCAAAGACTCCACAGTGAACACATGGCATGTGAATAGAAAATTGCACTGTGTTGTTACAATGATGTTATATTAAAAAACTTTGCAATATCCCAGAATGTAAACTTTTCAGTTACACTAGCCATTATTCAAAGTTGCATAGAAAGGATCACAGATTTGGGCTGACCTGATGTCATACAAACATGAACTTGTAATATGTAAATAATCATACAGGCAAGTAATGAGGTGACTTAACCTAAAGCACAACCAAAACACAATAATATATCTTGAAAACAAATGAGATTCAGGCATGGAAAAACATGGACGTATGTTGCTTGCTCTTTGATTTTAAGGGTCACTTTCCAGCAAAACTAATTAGCAATTGCATGATTCACAGCACTGTAGATATACAACACACAATTGTGATTGTGCATGTTAGCTTGTCTGTGCTTACCAATAAACCCCCCCTGTCTGTATTGTGCAGATATGCGAATGTGTTTCAAAACAGACATTTAACCAGCCATAAGCCTCCAGTCAGTTATTTTACCTTGTGGCAACACCAGCATTATAGCACCATAAAGCCATAAATAATTCTATTAATGTTCCAAGCATTGGATTACAATAACTATGTGTGGAAATACAAATGGACAGTTTGCATTCAGCAGAATTGATCTATTTATGCATTTTATAAAGTAAATAAATGAATGTGCTAGTGGTTGTAGCTGTCTTGATACTAAGCTACATATACATCTGCTTTCTTGTCATGTTTAATATTGCAATCTGTCTAATGCACATCACTTCAGAACATACCTTATGATCCAACAAGGTAACATGTTTCCATAGCAACCACTTGGCATATGACTTCTTTCTGCCAGTCCGTGGATCTAGTCATGGATCTAGGATCTCGTTAATTGTTGAAAGTGGAAAATCTGAATTAAATTATCTTTAATATGTATGTGGCTCATGTTTTTCTAGTGTGATATAATGCTATGGTACAATAATTACCATAAACAGTCCTATACATACAGTACCTATTTAAAATAATCAGTGTTGGAGTGAAACATTTACATATCTCAGGAATCTGATATCTATCACTGGGAACATGGAGGACACAGTGAAACTTGAATGACGGCCCCCTCCTTATCATTAGGACAAGGAAATACAGAAATAGATAAGCAGAAATCAGTTGAGAAAATAAAACAAAAATCTTTAGGGGTCACCAACATTGTTCCACATATTTTGATTTGGGACAGTTTTTATGCTGGATGCCCTTCTTGACTCAACTCTCCCCAGTTTTATCTGGGCTTGGGACGGGCACTGGGAGTGCACCATCTTGTGGTTTCCTGGCCGGGAATTGAACCCAGGCTGCAGCAGTGAGAGCACAGAGGCTCTACTAGTCTTCTAGGGACCCAAAACAAAAATCAGTAATCTAAGGAAAATAATAAATCAAAAACATATATTTTTTTATGTCTGTACCTTCACACATTTCATGTCACCATACATTTCTTTGGAAAGTCAATTAGGGCATCAACTTTGTTTACATCAGAGATCATTTTAAAACAATCAGTCAGTTTTATTTAAACTTCTGTTCAGAAGTTCAGTTAGGCAGTCGTGGCCTAATGGTTAGAGAGTCGGACTTATAACCTGAAGGTCATGCGTTCAAGTCTCAGGTCCGGCAGGAATTGTAGGTCGGGGGAGTGAATGACCAGTGTTCTCTTCTACCCTCAATACCACAACTGAGGTGAGACCCTTGAGCAAGGCATCGAACCCCCAACTGCTCTAGGTGTGTTCACTACTGTGTGTGTGCACTTGGATGGGTTAAATGCAGAGCACAAATTCTAAGTATGAGTCACCATACTTGACCACAAGTCACTTCACTTTTATATCAGAATTCCAGTGGGTCAAAGGTTTATGTATACCAAGTGTACTGTCTCTTTAAATAGTCTGGTAGATTCCAGAAATTGAGATAATGACTTTTAGAAGCTTCTGCTTGGCCAATTGTCATAATTAGAAGTTTATTGGGAGTTCACCTGTGGCTGTAAAAGAACCTTCTTTTAGCTACAGTGCCTTTTTGCCCTTGATACCATGGGAAAACAAACAACTCAGCCAAGGGTTCAAAGGATTTTGAGCATTGCAGACCTGCACAAATCTGGTTTCTCCTTAGGAGAAATTTCCAAACAACTGAAGGTAGCATGAACATCTGTACAATCAACGGTATGCAAAAATAAAAATCTTGGCATAAATGAGGCAGAAATGAACTCCCTGGGATGAACGAACTTTGGACCAAAGAGTTCAACTGAACCCCTAGACATCAGACATCAGGTACCAAAATATGTGCATCTACCATTAATAGAGTTCTACATCAGCATGACCTGAAAGGTTGTCACAGAAGGAATTGAACTCTGTTCAATATAATGATCAACACTGTCGTTTGGAGGGGAAAAGGTGAGGCTTTTAAACCAAAGAAAATCCCATCTACGAAGCACGGAGGTGGCAGCATCATTTTATGGGAGTGTTTTTCTGAAAAAGGGACTGGTACACTTCAGAAAATAGATGGCATCATGAGGAAGGATCATCATTTAGAAATACTGAAGCAACACCTCAAGACATCAGCCAGAAAGTTAAAACTTGGTCACTGGTCTTCCAGCAGGACAATGATCCTAAACATTCCTCCAAACAAAATGGCTTAAAGACAACAAAGTGAAATTGGAGTGGCCACCACAAAGCGCTGACCTGAATCCTGAAGAAATGTTGTCAACTGAATTTAAAAAAGCATGTCTGTGCAAGGAGGCCCACAAACCTGAGTTACACCAGTTCCATCATGAGGAATGGACCAAGATCCTAGGAAAATATTGTGAGAAGATTGTGGAATGCTACTGGAAAGTTCACATTAAGCAATTGAAAGGCAATGCCACCAAATACTAATAAAGTGTATGCAAAGTTTTGATCCACTGAAAATCTGATGTAGTATGTAACGGCCCATAGGGCTGTTACTATAGGTCTACAGTAGGTTGCAGGTCTACTGCAGGTCTACTACAGCCCTCTAGGGGCACCAAGCTGCTTTTCTCCTCTAACTTAAATTCAGGTGTAGTAGTAGAGGGAGAGAATTGTTTGGTCAGGAGGAAGCATGGCCTTCCTTTTATGCTACCGACAATGCTGAAGAGTCCAGATTGAGAAATGTGTGTGTTTCAGGCTCAATCAATGACTCATTTATACTGGTAGTTTTTGCTACTGGTATGCTCATTGTGTGAATATGGGAAGCTAAGATTGCTACTTTACACCTTATCGGGGACTCATTGGGATTATACACTCAAATCAGGGACGCTGGCCCGGAAGCACGTGGCGGATGGTGGTTCGTCTGGACAACCTGTGTATCTTCATCATCATCTTCAACATCATCATCATCATCAATCAGCGCTAAGTAGGGCCTGCTGATTTCTTTTGTTTGTGTTTGTTTATTTATTTATTTATTTATTTATTTGCCCTTATTGTTCATGCCATTGTCTAATTTCCAATAATAATTTTTGTAAACCCCATCTGTGTGATTATTATTGAAGGTACCTATTTTAAGAGTGGTTGGTGGTCCCCTCCCTCAAAATAATTTTGTAGCTGCCCTTACTTTGAAAAGAGAGGGGAATGGTTACAAAAATTATTATTGGAAATTAGACAATGGCATGAACAATAAGGGCAAAAAAAAACAAACACACACACAAACAAACAAAAGAAATCGGCAGGCCCTAAAACTTGTATAAACGGACCCATTTGGAGCAGAAAGTGTGAATTGTGGACGAAAACATAAACCAATGTGAGAACCGAATGTCTTTTGATGGAGGGTTATGGTACTTAGCGTTGATTGATGATGATGATGATGATGAAGATGATGACGAAGATACACAGGTTGTCCAGACGAACCACCATCCGCCACGTGCTTCCGGGCAAGCGTCCCTGACTTGAGTGTATAATCCCAATGAGTCCCCGATAAGGTGTGGAGTAGCAATCTTAGCTTCCCGTATTCACACAATGAGCATACCAGTATAAAAAAGTCCTTATTGATTGAGCCTGAAACACACACATTTCTCAATCTGGACTCTTCAGCATTGTCGGTAGCATAAAAGGAAGGCCATG
>CM074966.1:9754502-9764799 GCA_037577455.1 Pangasius macronema | reverse complement strand
GATGGGTTAAATGCAGAGCACAAATTCCGAGTATGGGTCACCACACTTGGCCACAAAGTCACTTCACTTCACTTCACATGGTATCAGGAGTGGTGATGATCGCCAACACCCAGAGTCGTCATGGAAAGTGTTAAACCGCCTGACGCTGTGAATTGGATGGGGAATACTGATTGTGAATGGAGGACATTTAATAAAGGCAATACGACGTGGTAATTGAGAAGTTTGATTCACACTGCCGAATCGCCGAAAAAAAATTAGACTTTTGAAAGGTATGTTTTTCGTTCTCGTCTGCAGCAACAGGGAGAGACTTTTTACAGTTTCTTAATAGATTTAAAGTTGAAAGCAAGGACATGCAATTTCGGACAGTTGCAAGATTCAATGATTCGTGACCAAATTGTGTTTGGCATCAATGATAAAAAAGTGAGGGAAAGGCTCTTGAGAGAGACAGAGCTTACCTTGAATGATGCTGTACAGATATGTCATGCCAGTGAGATTGCTCTTCAGCATGCTAAAACTTTTTATGAAACCACAAAGGCGAGTGGAAGTGATAGTTCAGCTGTAGCTGCAGTAACAGAGAAGATGCAGAGATGTGGAATGAATAAATTGAAATGACAAAAGGTGAAAGAACTGTTTAACTGTAAGAGATGTGGCAGAAAACACCTGCCAAAGCAGTGCCCAGCCTATGGCAAAGTCTGTGCCAAATGTAAAGGGCAGAATCATTTTGCCAAGCAATGCTTTACCAAAGGGAGACAGAGTCAAAAGGAGCATGTACATACAGTGGAAGAAACAGATCTCAGTGACACATTCTTTGTTGGTAGAGCAGGCCGATTCCAGTCAGGAAAGAACAGAGCAGACTGATGTGAATAGTGTTGCACAGGAAAAGTGGATGACTGCTCTGGAAGTAAACGGAGTGATCATGTCACTAAAGCTAGACACAGGAGCAAAAGTCAATCTGATTTCAGAGCATGAAAATCAAGCCACGTATAAATAAGAAAACGGTGCAACTCAAGGCCTATAATGGACAAAACATCCCAACAAAAGGAACATTCAGACTCAAGGTAAAAATGAAAAACAAAGAACATCACCTCATGTTCGTGGTTGTTCCAGGTGGACATGATTCTGTGCTGGGAGACAAGGCATGTGAAGACCTAGGTCTGGTAAAAAGAGTATATATAATAAATAATGGTGAAACACAGAACAATGTGAGAAATATAGTGGAGCAGTTTCCTGACATTTTTGAACGGTTCAGAGAATTACCATTTACCTACAAAATACATTTGAAAGAAGACGCACAGTCAGTAGTCCATGCCCCAAGACGGGTTCCAGCACCTCTTCGTGAAAAGGCAAGAGCTGGAAAGAATGACATCAATGGAAGTCATAGAAAAAGTGGAAGAGCCTACAGAGTGGGTCAATTCGATGGTGTGCGTGAAAAAAGCAAATGGTGATCTACGCGTGTGTATGGATCCAAAGGACTTAAATGCCAACATTCAAAGAGAACATTATCAAATCCCGACACGAGAAGAAATCATAAGCGAGATGGCAGGGGCAAAGTTCTTTACAAAGCTGGATGCATCTCAGGGCTTTTGGCAGCTGAAATTACATAAGGACAGTACAAGGTAATTACATAAGGACAGTACAGACAGAAAGGCTGTACTAAGAGTGATGGGGATGATCAACTTCGTCGGAAAGTTCATTCCAGACTTGTCTTCAAAAACAGTGTACCTGAGAGAACTGTTACGTGACAAAGGCGACTTCAAGTGGACAGCTGATCATGAACAAGAATGGGGACGATTGAAGACTCTCCTCACCTCAGAGCCTGTGCTGATATTTTTGGACCCATCGAAAAGGACAAAGATATCCACAGATGCATCCAAAGATGGACTGGGTGCAGTTCTATTGCAGGCAGAAGGAGACAACTGGAGGCCAGTTGCATATGCCTCGAGAACGATGACTCCATCTGAATGTTGATACGCACAGATAGAAAAAGAATGCTTGGGCTTGGTGTATGGAAGTGGAAAGATTTCATAGCTATGTGTACGGGTACCAACATTTGTGGCAGAGACTGATCACAAACCATTAATTACTATCATCAAAAAGAACCTGAATCAAATGTCTCCAAGAATTCAGCGACTGATGATGTGACTGCAGAGGTATGACCTGGAGCTGGTTTATACTCAAGGAAAGTACATAGTTCTGGCAGATGCTCTGTCCAGAGCTGCAATACAGAGTGAAAAACATGCTGAAAGCGCCACAGACGCTGAGGTGACTCATCATGTGAATATGGTAGCTGAAACTCTTCCGGTCACAGATGTAAAGCTCAAGCAAATTGCAGTGGAGACTGAGAAAGACAGATGTCTGCAGCAGGTCATGATACATCTGAATGATGGCTGGCCTAGAGGAGAATGTGCCCAGTATTACAACATCAGAACAGAGCTAAGTGTGGTCAAGGGACTTCTGCTGAGACCTGTCTAGACTACCTGTCTACTACTTAACTAGACTACCTGTCAAACTATCCAGAGATAGCGCTGCTTCACAATACATCTGCTGCTGGTGTAACACATATGAAATCCATCTTCGCAAGACACGGCATTCCACAGGCGGTTTGCAGCGATAATGGGCCATGCTACAGTAGCAAAGACTTCCAGAAATTTGCTGAGGAGTATGGGTTTCAACATATGACATCAAGCCCATTATATCCACAGTCAAATGGAAAAGCAGAGAAAGGAGTACACATAGTGAAGTTACTACTCAAGAAAGCTGTCGACAGTCGATCAGATCCTTATTTAGCTCTGCTGAATTACCGTGCTTCTCCACTAGAACATGGTCTGTCTCCTGCGGAAATCCTGATGGGGCGCAGATTACGAACCACACTTCCTTGCTTAGCATCACCAAACAAGAGCAAATACCTAAAAAGGAAACAACAGCACCTGAAACAGCGACAAAACGCAAATTATGACAAGGCATCAAAAAGCCTAGAACCACTCTCCAATAATGACACAGTAAGACTTAGCGATTACAGCACCTGGTCTAAAAGAGCCACAGTCCTGGAGAAGGTGAACCCAAGATCTTACACAGTCAGGACAGAGGATGGTCAAATCCTGAGGAGAAATCGGAGGAGTCTGTTGAAAACAAAAGAGACAGTACTAGTGGATACTTCTACAGAGGACACAGACTGTGCAGTATCACCAAACACATCTGAAACACTTCCAGTGCTGGATGACAAGGAACTAGCTGAACATATGCATTCACCAGTACTGCGAAGATCAAAACGCACAGTGAAACCCCCTGATAGACTTAACCTGTAAATAATGCTTGAGCATAACATAAGTATTTGCGTTAAAATGAAAAAAAAGAGGAAATGTAATGTTGATTATTACCGCACACTGTAAATAATTCTTGAGATTGTAATTTGCTGTATTAAGTCTTATAATTTGTACAGTGTTGGCTTAATGGTTGTTTAATCTGTAAGTTTACATAAATACTTGGAATAGCTTGTTCTTTACATCTAAAGGAAAGGGGATGTAGTGATAGAATGTATTTGTATTTGCAAGTTCTCAAACTAACCACTAGGTGTCAGTAGTGTTACCCTTACCAGTGTGATGTGTTGATATTGAAGAAGAAGTCAAGCTGTGTTATGGCGGGCTTCTATACGGGTCCTGAGGTAAAAAATAGAATAAAATTCAGTTTGTTACAACACTGTTTTTTTTTATTGGATTAAGAAACATTACACTGTAGACCTATAATAACAGCACTATGGAGCCGACAGAAGTGGAACCCAATGTGGTCTTCTGCTTTTGTAGACCATCCACCTCAACGTTCGATGCTTTTATACTCATTATCATTTAGTAAAAGCCAAAGCTGATGGCAGCAGATACTTAATGGAAGTGAGTAGGACTCTTCACTTGCCCTAGCGCCAAATAAACACTCATAACTTGAAAAATATATTTTAAAATTATTAGATATGAGGTTTTTGAAAGGGGGTAGCTCAATGATTTTGTTGAGCATGTTTTATTGAAACAGTGAATTCAGACAATTTACTCTCAATGAAAGAGTGGTGATGACATCACCCACTTTAGATTTTCTCTATTAAAATGAGTGGGGGAAGACACAAGAATGTATAGAAAGAGAACGATAAGTGCAGTCTGTCTGTAATAGTGCCTGACTGGTTCTGGTATACCCAGCTTTGACCATGTGAATTTTAGTGGTTGTAGACTGAGAATCAAACTAATTCGAACAGTTTAAATAATTGTTCAATGTATTCCTATAGGGAAAAAATGCAGTTTGGAGCATTGCTATGCGGAAACCGTAATTCCAATCCTTCCTAAAAGCACAGGCACACTATTCCTATATAGGATCTTCAATTTGTGGCTTTTGTCCATCAAGGTAAAGGAATAGTTTCTGAAATACCTTAAAGTTTAATTTAAATTGCTTCAGATATCTAAGGTTAAGAGCATATATGCAATGTATAATGCAAAGCAAGTCTTAACATTTCAGGACGAAAGAATAAATGTTAATTTCTCACCTAGTACAATAGTCTTTTCTGATAGGAAATCAAGTCACACCCAAGGCTCAAACCAAAGCTGTCATTGGACCGTTGACTGTATTCCATTTTGGCATTTTTATGATGAATAATTATTTCCTGCTTGCAAAGAGAGAACATCTTGACCATTTTCTCAGCAACCACTGTGGAGTTATCACTTTTCATGACTTCATTTATGAGCTTCACTTCTTCCAAACTTGTAGTAGTTTCACCTAAAGTGTGAGGGGGTAGGTAATTTACTTCAGCCCTCTGTGTTTTAATTTTTTTTATATACATTCATTTTTCATACAGCATGAGTCTGCTCATTTCTTCTTCAAGTTCAACTTCAAGTTCAGGACAGCTGAGACCTTGAAGTATGGATCTGAAGTAGTTCATTTCAAGCACTGCATCCATCCATAGCATCCATTAATGGACCCTGGTTCTTTGAGGCATGGGTGCTGTCGAATCAGGGCCTCTGCTACTTGACATATCTACAGACTTGTGACATTAGATAATCTGTAAAAAAGCTTTTTAGTGTTATTGAAATGGTTGTTAACGTGCACTATATGTGATTTTTATCTGACAAGAAGAGATATGAAAACTTGGCAAAGCGACTCCTCACTACAGAGAGTCTTTCGACCCTCCAAAAGTGCACATCACCACATTGATGCCAGCATAGGACAAATTTTGCTAAGCTTGTGTCTGCAGGCTAATGGCTAAGCTAAATAAATGTAGTGTGTTTCATGTTTATCAGGTTCTCTTTCTTAAATGTAGTGTGTTTCATGTTAATCAGGTTCTCTTTCTGACACAGGATGTGGCCTTATTTGGCTACGTGCCATCTTTAATCTCAGTTGTTGCTCCCACTTCATTGATTTTGCTATTGAAAAGGCAGGGATGGGAGAGGAGAGCACTTTTTTTAAACAATAGAGGAAGCAGCTGGAAGAGATTGAGTCTGGCACAGAAACAAACTTTGGAGGGAGAGAAAAACGGCTTAAGAACAGCAGCAAGATTGCCCCATGCCAGTTTATATAATTTAATCTGAAAAAGTCTACACAAAGCTCACATCATTTTCAGGATTGCTACAGGATTGGTTCTGAAATCACATAGGGTAGGTTTACACTACAGTAATTCATATAAAAATAAGATAACCATCTATGGAACATAAATGTAGTGCTTAAGAGTCATAATGCTTTTTTCACCAAATATATACCATATAAGATGTTAAAGGGAACATGTCTATTATCACAGCTGGCTCTAGGACTTTCACAGTCAGCGTTTTCTCAAGTGCACAGCTCCTCAGGTACTCAGCTGTTCAAGCACGTTCACAATGAATCCAAAATCTGGTAGACCACCTGTGGAACCATTAGTCAAGATCATTCCACTGATGGATCTTGGACTGATGGACAAAATCACAGCTGTAATTTTGTGTTTTTTTCCTGGATGTACCAAGAGGATTGTATATCTTAAAGTCATCCACATAGAGAATGAGAGCAATGGTAAGGTCATCTCCTGAAAATAACTCTTTTTTGTAACTGGTTTTGTAATAAGTGCCAACATGAAAGGACTTATACAGAGTATTTTGAACTTCATCCTCACGGAAGATAAAATCCTGGATATCTTTCTTGCTCAAAACCTGAAGTAATGACTTTTGAATGGGGACATACTGGAAGCTGTTTCTCTCCTTACTGAGAGCATACTCAATGGGTTCAACCAGAGAAAAATGCTCCTTAAAATACTCTTGACTTTTGTAGACAGAGGAAAAGATGACTGCCACTACCCAGGGCAGAGCTAATGGGGTTAGCACCACGAAGGTCGTTCACCATTTCTGACACAATGACCTCTTCAATTTCACAGTTCTGGCTCCTCGGCCAAGACTGTAATGTATTTGATGATGGGAATTGAGGCTAAATAAGAGGTAAAATACAACTCCTCTAGAACATCAGTGCATTTGTTGGGTATATTATAGATACTCTCTAGTTACAACAAGTGTCATCAATATTTATTAACTTAACTAATTAACTGAAACACTGCAAAGATCTATATTTTAAGAGATTATATAAATCTTTATCAGTTCTTCTTTGAATCTATCCGATGAATGAGGAGTATTCTTGCCAATTCTGTGGGCAGCAAACATACCATAGATGTTAGTTGAAGACTAAATTGTAAATTTTTGAAAACAACGCTGACAGTTTCCTTTTTTTCCCCCAAATGTCAACCAAAATATTCAAGATGTATTATCTTTCGGCTGAGACTGTGCCTACACTGCAGCACTGGCAACAAAAACTGAATATTTCAGAAGATTTTCATGACAGATGTGATCTGAGGCTATCCCATGTTTTAAATGAACAAAAACAATCCAGGTGAGGCAGATGCTGGCCACAATGGCTGTGAAACATACTGTACAAACTATTTGTTTCCATTTTTGTTCTACTGCTAAAAAAAGGAACGACAAGCAGGATGAAAGCATCGTTGGGTTCACTGTTGTAGCTGTCTGATCCAAGCTAGTTAAAATGGAGTGACATTAATGATGACACAATTCCATCAACTATACCATGAAAATAAACATATAACAGTGAACTCTTCACTATCCCAGTCTCTCGCTCCAGACTGCAGTGGTAGAGTTATAAGAGTTATAAGTTTCCTGTTTTTGATTGGAATAGATGATGGGAATGCAGCAATGATGGATTTTCAACCTTAGAATCTAAAAATGAAAAACACTATTCAAAATGATAATGTAACAAATCTGAGGTGGCAGATGCAAGTGCAAACAGTCTTTATTAAATAAACAACCAAAAGGCATTAAAAGGAACAAAAACTATAACAACAGGGTGGGACAAGGCAAGGCAAGCTCAACTTAAATGCAAGTTACTCATTATGCAAACACAACAACATAACAGTAAAAATACACACACAATGCTCAGCCCCAAGAGAGACAAACAGCAGAACTTATACAGGGGAGCCAATTAGGGAAACAAAAAAAGGTGCACACAAACACAGTAGAGTGAGAGTGCCCTCTGGTGGTCTGGGGGGAATTATCCATGAAGAATGTGACAAAGTGCAGCTATTGAAACACCCAAAACTTAGGAGGGCCTGAACCCCTGGGCAGAATCAGAGCAACGTCCTGAACTGAACAGAGAGGTGGATTGACGTCCTCAGCTGAGCACGGGGACAGGGCTATGTCCTCAGTTGATCAGGGAGACAGAGCTACCTCCTCAGTAGAGCAGGGTGGTGGAGCAACATCTTCATTGGAACAGGGTGGTGGAGTGATGTCATCAGTAGGGTATGGAAGCGGACTGACATCCCCATCAGGGCAGGGTGGTGGTGGTGGTGGTGGTGGGGGTGATGCTATCAGCTGGGCAGGAAGGCAGAGCAGCATTCTCAGTAGTGAGATGGGGCATAACAACAAGATCCTGGATCTGAGCTTGTGCCCTCTCCCCCGAATATTTATTCAGGTACAGCAGGGCAGTGATTTCCTTCTGCTTGCCAGCTAGTTTTTCAAGTTGCTGCTGGTGCTGCCTCAGGAGAAGGACCCACATTGCCAGCTCCAGCCCTAGCACCCCAAGTCTGTTGCATCCATATTAAGGCTGAGTGTTCTGTAACAATCCAAGGCAGGAGATGCAAGTGCATATTTTTACTGAAACATTAACAAATAAAACTATGGCAATGAAAGAAGCAAAACTAGCAAAATAACAAAGAAATTGACCAAGGCTGGGCAGTGCAAGGCTAGGCTAGGCAAGAGTAGGCTAGAAAAAATAAAGAAAACATAACATAACACTAACATAACACAGTAAACAAAATGCTCAACAACAAGAGAGCCAAATGGCAGAACTTCTCTGGCAGCCTGGGCTGAAACTGTCCATGATGAATGTGACAGATAAGCATTCCATGGACTATTAAGGTCACAAATAAGAGTAGTGTCATTTTAAACAAAGACCATATTGTCTTAGGACTATGAGATTTACCAAATTGTAATTCAGATTTAAGAATCAAATTAATTACATATTTTTAAGTATCATGACTAGATATGTTAGCTGTGGAATGTATGTACCTGATATGCTTACTTTATTGTTTAAGGAAGCCTTACTCACTTAAATTTACAGCATGTTCCTGTTTCCCACTTTACCCACTTTTAGGATCCCCATGCCTATGTAAGGTCATATAGGTCATTTTTAGGCCTCAGTTTCTCAGCATACACTTCCTGTTCCATGCACATAGTTCTAGTCAGCAAGCCTTTTACTGAGATACTGACACATTTTGCACTATACTGGTTCCATACATCTATAACATTGAGGAGTAAACATTATCAATATGTTAAAAAAAATTGTGGTTAAAATAGTGTGGTTAAAAATATTCTGTATATTTCCCCCCTCTGAGACTTAAGTCTCACATTCATTACCTTCTTCAAGAGAACAATCACAGAATCTAGTACTCTCAGTTACCCCTATCCAGTGACCTAAGTAGATCACCCAACCTTTTTATCAACGACTAAATTCTGGAAGTGTTCTCTTGTGGAGAATCGGGATCAAACATCTCCCTCCTCATTTGACTAAAAAGGAGTAAAAGATCTTGTCTCCCTAAAAAGCAAACAGTGTTTTTAGGAGCATGAGCATGCAATAGGTTTGGCGCTTACCTGTGGTTATCACGGGTATGTAGAGTATACCATAAGCAATTATCATCATGATGTAAAAACACACATTACACATACAGTCTCTTTTGTATGCAGTAGCCATATCCTGGCACGATGAAAGGTCTTCAACTCAAACACTTTACGTATTGTAGAGAGTCAGCCATGGTGAGAAGTTAGCCTAGCACTTACACCCAGGGCATGACTCATCATTCATCTTCTTCATCCTCCCTTGAGGAATTTGGATCTTCTGTTACTTGTTGCATGAAATATAGACTTCTTCTTGATAACTGAGAGAGTCACTGTCCAGGTGCCATATAACCATACAAGTACCTTGAAATTCGTCCATGCTATAATTGCCTTTAGACATGATAAGGCATTCATATTCAAGTGTATAATCTGTTTCATAATCTGAGGGGATCTCTATCTTTTTAGTTTCTATTCTTATATCCAATTGTTAGCACCATGCTCCCCATCCTGGTGAATTGTAGCTACTAAAGTAACCTGGACTACATATTTCTAGGCATTCAGCTGGGCAATATGGTCTTTTAAACTCATGCATATGACAAAAGTGTTGATTAAACTCAGCACACTGTGTATAGTCATACTGACTGGGTACTACTATAAGTGTTCTTAATGGTGATGGATTGCATAGTAAACAACTATCCATTCCTGTTCCCACTTATGCCAATCATTCCTTTGTGCTATTCTTAATAGCTTTTCTTTTATTTGTAATCTTATCCCTAGATGTGTTTCGTCCCTTCTTTAGTTGTTGCCTTGGAGGGCCTGGCTTAGGATTACTTTGTGACCCATTCAAAGCCTGGGGGAATTAAGTGTGTTGGAATTATATTAGCAGCTAGTGTATGGGCCTGAGTCTGTGGGACCAGCTGTATCAGGTCCATCGCGGTCAGTATCGTGCCAACTACCAAGATCTTCCTCTTCACACTCTGGATCTGGGCCCGTATTCACAAAGCTTCCTAAGCCTAAAAGTTGCTCCTAATGACGAAATTCTAAGAAAATTCTTATAATTATGACGTTTTCTTAGAATTTCCCCTTAAATTTAGGACTAAATCTTAATAAAGATAAAAATGATTCACGAAACATCTTAGCCCTAAAAACAGCTCCTAAGGTAAAAATTGTTAAGAGTAGAGAGG
>CM074966.1:9730232-9741646 GCA_037577455.1 Pangasius macronema | reverse complement strand
TTGTAATTATATTTCAGTACATCACAGAAACAACTGAAACAAAGATCTAAAAGCAGTTTAGCAGCAAACTTTGTGAACACTAATATTTGTGTCATTCTCAAAACTTTTGGCCACGACTGTACAGTTCAGTGATATAAAAATTCTACAAACCCCTGTTAAAACTGCAGAAAAATATTTTCATATCCTTTCTAATGGTTCAAATGGGTTTTACTATGCCCTTAGTTTCTGTCTCCATCCCTGATGTTATTTCATGAACAGGTACTTCCAACGTTCCAAATCTCAATATAATATCCAAATCTTAATATAATGCCTTTATAATGGTCTAAAATTAATTAATAAATCTCACTGTATTGTGATCTACCTATTTACATTTCATATTGAAGTTTTACTTGGGAATTTATTCATGTTAACTGTTCAGGAACACTCTAGCTTACGTTAATTTTTGGAGGAGACCTTAATTGTACTATTGATCCTTCCTTAGACCACTCTAACCCAAAAAACACTGCTCAAAAAAATTAAAGGAACTCTTTTTAATCATAGTATAGCATCAAGTCATTTAAACTCCTGGGATATTGATCTGGTCTGTTAAGTAACAGAGGGGGTTGTTAATCAGTTTCAGCTGCTTTGGTGTTAATGAAATTAACAACAGGTGCATTAGATGGGCAACAATGAGACGACCCCCAAAACAGGAATGGTTTTACAGGTGGAGGCCACTGACATTTTTTCCCTAGTCATCTTTTATGAATGTTTTTCACTAGTTTTACATTTGGATAGGGTCAGTGTCACTACTGGTAGCATGAGGCCATACCTGGACCCTACAGAGGTTGCACAGGCAGTCCAACTCCTCCAGGATGGCGCATCAATACGTGCCATTGCCAGAAGATTTGCTGTGTCTCCCAGCAAAGTCTCAAGAGCATGGAGGAGACTCCACGAGACAGGCAGTTACTCTAGGAGAGCTGGACAGGGCCATAGAAGGTCCATCAGCAGGACTGGTATCTGCTCCTTTGTGCAAGGAGGAACAGGATGAGCAGTGCCAGAGCCCTACAAAATGACCTCCAGTAGGCCACTGGTGTGAATGTCTCTGACCAACTAATCAGAAACAGACTTCATGAGGGTGGCCTGAGGGCCCGACGTCCTCACTGCCGGGCATGTGGAGCTTGACTGGCATTTGCCCCTGAACACCAGAATTGGCAGGTTTGCCACTGGCGCCCTGTGCTTTTCACAGATGAGAGCAGGTTCACCCTGAGCACGTGACAGACATGAAAGGGTCTGGAGAAGCTGTGGAGAACGTTATGCTGCCTGTAACATTATTCAGCATGACCGGTTTGGTGGTGGGTCAGTGATGGTCTGGGGAGGCATATCCATGGAGGGACGCACAGACCTCTACAGGCTAGACAATGGCACCCTGACTGCCATTAGGTATCGGGATGAAATCCTTGGACCGATTGTCAGACCCTACGCTGGTGAGTGGGTCCTGGGTTCCTCCTGGTGCATGACAATGCCCAGGCTCATGTGGCGATAGTATGCAGGCAGTTCCTGGAAGATGAAGGAATTGAAACCATTGAATGGCCTCCACGCTTGCCTGACCTAAATCCAATAGAACACCTCTGGGACATTATGTTTTGGTCCATCCATCGCCGCCAGGTTGCACTTCAGACTGTCCAGAAGCTCAGTGATGCCCTGGTCCAGATCTGGGAGGAAATACTCCAGGGCACCATCCGTAGTCTCATTAGGAGCATGCCCCGACGTTGTCAGGCATGCATACCAGCATGTGGGGGGCCATACAATGGACTAGCCTGCTGCATCATTTTTTCACTTTGATTTTCAGGGTGTCTTTGAATTCAATCCTCTGTAGGTTGATAATTTTCATTTCCATCAAACTATGTGGCATCCTTTCATTCCTAACACATTACCCAGTCCATATCAGTATCCATATCAGTAGATATCCAGTATGATATTTTTCCTCATTGAGATATGATGTGTTTTCAAAGTGTTCCTTTAATCTTTTTGAGCATTGTATAATGTCCCAGTTAAAAACAATGAACATTCATAGATCAAATAGTTTGCAATGATCCATCGCATTTTATTTCCCTCAAGAAAAGTATATTCTTTTTTCTGACATATACATCACTTATATACCGGAATTTTTTCTTGATAGTACATTATCGTCCTCAGTTAAAAATAAAGAATATTCATCTATAGTTCGGTCTGATCATGCTCTAGCAATTTTAGACCTTGCATTACATCTTAAGTAAACAGAATGTGCCCGTTGGAGGCTGGATGTCTCTTTACCAACAGATTACCCATTTGATATAAATTAAATATTTAAGACATTTTACTCTGATCTACATTTATTGAAAGTGCCCACTGACAACACTGATATGTAAGGCTTTTTCACAGATTTAATTTCATTAAATAAATTAAACTCCAATACTAGTAACATTTGACGGAATACTCCGTAAGTAAGAGGAATTACTCCTCATCTTATGAAATTGCTGATAAGTCTAGCTCACAGCTGACTGACAACAGGCAGTGAACTCCTGCTAAGTCACTTCAATTTAGCGACTTTGTGACTGTGTGCTAACATGTGTTAACACAACACATGTATAAATACAGGGATGTGTACATGTAATATTAGAGCTTCACAATGTCAAAAGTGGAAAGTCAAAAACAAGGTATTTGTTTTAACTTTTTGTTAACTTTTGATATTTTAGCTTGGTAACTTGATGAATGAAAAGTAGTGCTGGTGATATCAATGTCTGGTTTTCATACCGATTTCAGAGCTATATTTCAAAAACTGAAAATGTCCCCTTGGGAATGTATCATGTCAAAAATGCTCATTGTAATCCCTTGAGATAAAGGGAAAAGATGAGATGAATTTATGATCACTAAACATCAGAATTACAATGCCTGGTTGAGCCGCCTGTTGTGCTGTATATATCAGATCTGATACGGTACACCTCTCATATACTCTCATTTGGGATGTTTTAGGCTATAGACTGAATTTCATTAAAAGTGAATGTTTCCCTGTGAATGCTCTAGCTTAAGCATATCTCATAATCTGACATACCATTCCGCATGTCAAGACCTGGCTTTAAAGCCTAGGAATTAATATCACTCAAACATTCTTTACTATTTCTCTACTATAACAACTCTACAACTCTGGTCAATAAAATAAAATTGGATTGCAGTACCATCCACTTGTCTCTGATAGGTAAGATTAATTGTATCAAGATGAATGTTCTCCCAGATTCTTGTACCTCTTTCAATGTCTCCCAATTTTTCTACCCAAATCTTTTTTTCAGTCTATTGATAAATCCATAGCCATATGTATCAGGTCTAGTAAGACCCCTAGAATACAAAAAAGACTCCTTCCAAAACATTGCCCCCATGGAAGGTTGGGCCTCCCAAACCTTCTATTTTACTACTGGGCAGCAAATATAAAAAAAATGTGCTTTACTACATCCAGATGCCAAATTTGAACTCCTGTGAAAATAATGTGGTGTGAAAATAATTCTTATTCATCGACATCACTAACAGCTTTAGTTACTCATACAAGTATTCATTTATCTATTTTGAACTATACATCAAATCTAACTGTTATTATTGCTTTAAGAATTCGGAAAATGAGAAAATATTTTGGTTTGAGCAACTTCTCTATTCTGGCACCTATTTGCATCTATTTATCCCAGCTAGATGTCATGTCAGCACTGGAATCAGCCAGAAACTCCACTTCCCAGAACACATTGTGGCCAACAAACATGGCCACAATGGACTACAATCCCCAGCGCATTCACAGTGAATCTCATTCTAATCATGCACACCTGTTCCCAATCACATTGCAGTCACGCTATAGCTGCACCCCCACTTCACTCATCTCCTGTCCTGACAAGTATTCAGAAGAAATAGCCCAGAGGAGGGGGTTTTTATTTCAGTGCTCTCTTTACTTCTCAAGCAAAGAGGGTTTCTCCAAATAGCAAAAAATCGCACAATTCCTCAGCATGCTCAAAGGGAAAGCACTGACTTGGGCTACAGAAGAATGGTTCCAAGGAAGGGAACAACCATCATCATATAACCACTTTGTGCAACTCTGTTAATGAGTTTTTGACCATTCCCCCAAAGGCAAGGAAATCAGAGATTAACTCCTCATGGTAACCCAGGGACAAAGAAATGCAGCTGGATATGCCCTAGAACTCCGCACACTTGCAGTGGGAAGCAAATGGAATGAATCAGCACTCAAAGCTACCTTTTGCCAAGCTTAAACCAAGGACTACTCTCAGAACTGGCCTGCCAAGATGAAAAGATCCCGATTGATTTAACTATCCATCTGGATCACTCATTCACAACCGCCAAGTGCATAAGGAAGCTGTAAGTGCAGACCAGGTTAAGCAATGCAGAGCAAGACAAGCAGAGGAAGGAGAAACTTTATTTCTACTGCGGTAACCATAATCACTTTGTGGCACAATGCCATTCTTGTGAGAAATTCCCTGTCAAACTCAGCCTCACCGCAAGAACCTTAAGTTTTTGTCCCACCAATCCTGTACCCTGTATGTGCAAATAAAACACTCAGACAAGGTCTCTTTTCTCTCAGCGCTAATCAGCTCTGGAGCATCTGGGAATTTCATGGACCATGCAACCGTTGAGAACTTCAACATACCCACACAGCCACTTCAACACTCCTTAAAAATTCATTCTATTGATGGAGGACCCATATGAAATGGGACATGGTCATCTCGCTGCATTAATCACTGACTGCAAGTTGAAACCCAAGCACCTAGAGACATTCCCACAGAGTATCAGGAACTACAAGAAGTGTTCAGCAAGACTAAACCTAGTGGACTACCACCACATAGACCCTATGACTGTGCCATAGAGGTCTTGCCAAGAAACATCTCACCGCAAAATTGAATTTACGCTTGCTCTTTAGCTGAATTACACGCAATGGAGAATTATGTCTAAGAGGCATTACAACAGGGGTATGTTCATCCCTCCTTCCATCTGCCTTGGAACAAATTTGTTCAGCCAAGATCTTCACCAAGCTTGATCTACACAGTGCCTATAACCTCATTCACATTACAGAAGGGAGACGAGTAGAAGAGGGCCTTTCACACTACCTCTGGTTACTTCAAGTCCTGTCATGCCATATGGGTGCTCTCATGCCCCCTCGGTCTTCCAGTGCCTCATAAATGATGTCTTGATGGATATGCTTGGAAAATTTGTGATTGCGTATATTGGCAACATATTGATCTATCCTCTGTCAAAGAACTCCAAAGAGTTTTGTGCTTTTTTTTTTTTTTTTTTTAAACCAAAGGTTCATCCAGGGCTTTAGTTCCATTTCTACTCCTCTCACATCCTTACTACGGAAGTGACCCAAGCATTTGACATGGAACACAGCAGCTGATGAGGCCTTCAAGAAGCTCAAGACAGCATTCACCACTGCTCCCATTTTGAAGAGCCCTGATCCCTCTAAGAAATTCATAGACAAAGTAGACACCTCTCAATATGGATTGGGCACAAGAGTGTCCTGTCCCAAAGGTTTGGACATAAACTAAAACTCCACCCGAGGGTCTTTCTACTCTAAGAAGCTTTCTCCAGCAGAACAAAACTATGACATTGGTAAGACATTGAGAGTTGTTCGCTGTGAAACTGACTATGTTGGCTGGAAGGAGCAACTCCTCCCTTCACTATCTTCACAAATCATAAAAACCTCAAGTACCTGAAAACAGCCAAGCACTTGAACCCCTGCCAAGCCCAGTGAGCCTTGTTCTTTGCTCACTTTAATTTCACTTTCTTGTATGTGTCCAGCTCTAAGAACACCAACACAGACTCCCTGTCCTGCCTGTATCCCACAGAAAACAAGGAACAGAATGAGGACCCTCATATTTCCCTGCCGTCCTTCTTTGTGGGAGTTATAACATGTGACATCGACACGGAGATAACCCGCACAGCAGGTGAAACAACACGTGGTGAAACAAGTTTCTCCTGCATGTTCCCCAGAAAGAACCTACATGCCACCTAACCTGAGGGGTAAGCTTGGCACACACAACCCCAGCCACAGGATATCCAGTATGCACAGAACATACTACTTGTTAAAGGTGAGGTGTTGGTGGCCAAACATGGTAACGGACATGCATAGATTCATCTCATAAAACACTACATGAGCACAGGCCAAGGTACCATGCACCCTACCAGCTAGTAAGCTCATGCCTTTACCTACACCCCAACGACTCTGGTCTCACCTTGCCATAGTCTTAATCACAGACCTCCCTAAGTCATGAGGTAACACAGTATTTATCATCATAGACCGGTTCTCAAAATTAGATTAGATTAGATTAGATTCAACTTTGTCATTGTTCAAAGTACATATACTAAGACAATGAAATGTATCTTCGCCCTTTGCCTGTTTTGCCTACCTCCTTTGAAACCGTTGCACTAATCTTCACACATGTTCTGTTACTATGGGATCCCTGAAGATATCATAAGTGACTGAGGAACTCAGTTCAATGCCAGGGTCTGAGCCAGCATCAGGGAGAAAATGGGAGTTTCGGTAAGCTTAATATCTGGTTACTACTATGGAGGAATTTCCTGTTATCTATATCAATATTGTTTGTTAATCAGTATTATATCAATCATTATCTATGCAACAGTATTGAAAAGTGACCTTAAATCACCTCATGTAGTAACTTTCAGAGCTTCATTTATATACTACACTGTACCATTTCTGGCACATTTGGAAGGGTGACTTTGGGCCTGTGATCCTACAGGGATGTTTCTGTAAGAACGGACAGGTGTGACCTCATAGATGGAGTTTTTTAAGGTGAAGACTAATGTTGTTTTTGAAAGAATAAACTGACTGAACTCTTGCCATGGTTAAGGGGACAGTGAAATAATTGGGACGAGAGGCAGATTTGTGATTAAAAGAAAAAAGAGAAAACTCCATCCGATGAGATCATTGTTTTAGAATTGTATAAAAGCATGGGCCACGACTATGTAAATCAGATGCTCTGCAGACCATCTCGGCTTTGTTGTCTGATTCAATAAAGTTTATAGATTTTTGGCATCCAGAACCCCTTGTCTTTGTAACTCATTTTTCATATTCTGATTTGCAGAAGTATTTGCCATGACATATTTACTCGTGCTGTCGGTAGGATTGGACAGGAAGACCACCGTGGTTGGGCCTACTGAAGCAGATTTCACAAAACCCCGGGGAATGAAGGTGAGCATTTTTGCTTTTAGTTTAAGTTGTTTGTGTGGCCTGCAGAATATATTGCTGTTAAATGGGCCTTGATGGATAACAGTAATATATAATTAATGTAAACAGTAAAAGAGACACAGAGTAGATAGATAGAGTTAAAGAGCAAAAGAGTAAAGAGAAGAGAATAAGAGAAGCGTGCAAAATCCTGCGGATACTGCTTTTCACCTTATGGTTTGATGTGTAATATAGTGAGCCTGCATGCTGCTGTGCTAGTAAAAGAAGACTAGGCAGAGATTTAGTGGAGGCACTGCATCAAAACAATGAGCTTGTATGCTGCTGTGCTAGTGGAAGGGATTAGGCAGAGATTTAGCGAAGGCATTGAACAGGGAGGTCTGTACGGGCAGGTCACTCGAGACATGTACGCTCAAGAAGAGTGTGAATTATAGAGAAAAAGACAAAAAAAAAGTATATGTCTTGTATGTTATATGTTACTTGTTCTGTGCATTATTTGTTGGAGTTTTCTGATGTTTTAAGTGTTGTCCCTGATTGCGGGCTCTGGGGTGTTTGTCTTTTTCTTTGATAAGTTCCTGCTGAACTTGGCCAATCTGACCACATATCATTCGCAGCACTGGCTGTAAGTGCTCTGCAAGCCCTCTGTCACTGATCAGGCATGTCATAAGTGGGACATAGATCCTACAGTGAACACTCCAATTTATCAACTCCGTGTTAAATTTAGTTGGGCACTGGTTGCTCTGTTTTGAGTGTCGTTCTCTGTGTTAGGGATCTCGGTCTTGTGGCACTTGATATTGCTAAAAGTGTGGTGTACAGAGGTTAGAGTAACTGCAGTTCTGTGACTGGGAGTATGTGGGAGAGGTGTCCTTGTTTAACGGGTTCCACTGTGAGGGGGCAATTCACCTGGAGTCCTAAAATATGGAGTTTTTATTATTTTAGTATTTAGTAAGTGTGATTAAGTTGATAGAAAGTGAAGGTGCAAATTGTGTGTGTGAATATCATGTGGAATATTCTTGTTTGAGACAGAATAGCTGCTGTGTTTGTGTGAGTGTGAGTAGCAGAGGTGAGAGTTGGGCTGCACTCCTGGAATCCAATGTTAAAAAAAAAAAAACACATCCCCTTATTTCTCACTTAAGTGTGGATTGGTGGAGATGGATGTGACTATATCACCCTGACTAGAGGGAATGAATGATGAGCTCCATAGGTAAGGAGGCAAATAATTAATGATGAGCTCCAAAATTAATTTGGAGACTGTATGAATGTGGGGGCCAATTAGTAAAAGGAGGGTGTGTGTGTGTGTGTGTGAGAAAAAAAATAATGAGCAGCTTGGAAAAATCTTGGACATTTGCCTATAATTATCATTGTACTCTAAAGCAAAGGCCTGTGCATAAATGCTTATCACAAAGTTGATTTTACAGCCTATTCGGTCATTCTCCTAATTGTAGTTGTTGCAGTTTTGATTAGAATGTTTACTAGAATTTATGCCTAAAAAAGATCACCATAGAAAAAAGAAGAAAAGTGAATTAGTTAAACAAGAGCAGTTATAGTCAGTTATAAGCATTTTCTGGAAAAAAAAAAAAAAAAAGGTCCTAGTTCAGAATGTAGAATACATGTTCGTTTGATCTCATGTAGAAAATTTGTGCATCCTTGTGGTATAATAATAGTAAAGGCTAAAATTAGAAGACTAGAAGATAAGGGAAACCACTTTTCATATAATAGAGTTTCATTTGTCCTATCAATAGTGCTATAAGCCCAGTCCAATGATATAAAATCATAGTTCCAAAGATACAGCACCATTATGATTGTTTAGCTGGTGCATGGTGTCTTAGATGTGTATTTGGTTAAATAAGGTGAGTAAGTTTAATATAGTGGAGAGAGAGGCTGCAGTTACACATGATGGAGTCTGTGGTTCTGTGACCTCGGGTATGTGCAAGTTTGTGCGTGTGTGTATAGGGTACATTAGGGAGAGCAGTACTTCAAAGGGTGAGATTAGGAGCAAAAATCTTCCAAGAAACTGGTTTTGTAAGTTGTTTGGACATTCCCCTAACTGTAGTCGTTGTGATCCTGATAAAGAAACTCAAGTTTTGTTGAATGGATTATGAGCTTGCTGAGAGCCACACTAGATTGACGTCCAAGTCTCACATAATTTATTTCTCGGAGCCACTTTATTGGGAACAGAATACTTTGAGGTAACAAGGGTTAGTGTTTTTTAGATCAGTATACACTTCAACAAGGCCGACAGTGGAGGAGTTTTTTCCATTTACATACAGAATATTGAGAAAAGTGATTACAGTTAGTAAAAGAATTAATATTTGTCGCATGCAACTTCAGTTTGCTGGGCATCCCCATAGCCATCACCAGTGTTTTCTGAGCCTATATCAGTACAGACATAGTGAGCTGTTTGAGCAGTGCTATTCTTTTCGTTTTGACAGCACATTGAACTAAGGCTCAGAGAAGTGAATGGCTGTTGGATTAAATCAGGTGCTTCATGAGACAAAGGGAATTAGCAATCATTTTTGGAAAGAATCATTCTACATAGATTTTTCAGGACAGACATCTATTCACAGAACAGAGCAAGAATTGGTATTTAAGACAGATAACTAGAATATTGAATATAGAAGAGGATGAAGCTGAATGGCCATGTGAGACCTGGAATAATATAATAGGGAACACTTGGACAGTAGAAAACTTGCAGGATAGTTTGGATGAATTCTGTCACAGAAGTCAGTTGTTGCATTTTGTCAGGTGCAGTATCACATCTTTGGTTGAACCTTATCTAAGGTTGGGAGAAGAGAGAGGTTTTGAAAGAGGGAAAAGTGTGACTGGAAAAGTTCTGGGCAAAGTAGATATTGAGATAGCTCCAGAATTGAGGAGAGTGCATTGGATTAATAGAAGAAGAACAGCTGAAGGGGACATTATAGAGACTATTGAGTGCATCACGTTGAGAGGGTTAACAGTAAATATTATACCCAATTATAGCGAGTGTAGGGTGTCATACAGACCAGTAGTGGGAGCCTCAAGAGTTCAGGGGAGTTAAACAATGAGCTTGTGTAAGATTCTTTTTAATGAATGAATCCTTGGGAATAAAATAGGGAAAAGAGAATAGTGCATATATTACAGGAAGCTAAGGGAATTAGAACACACTTTTTGAAGGAGAATCAGTATGAGGATTTATTAGGGAGAAGGTATCCTTTGACTGAAGAGAAGACAAACTCAATGTTAAGAAATATAACAGTTTAGAAATTGAGGAATGGCCTTACATAGATTGGGAAGGAATAGTGGGAAGAAATTGGAAGGCATCCATTTTAGGTGATACATTAGAAGAACTAGCTGAGTCAAATCAGTTGCATTGGGTAATAATACCATTGTCTGTAGATATTTATCTTGACTGGGGAGAACTACAAGGCTTTGAAAGAGGCAAAGGAGTATCTGGGAGACAGTTAAATAACCCTGAAATTGAGGTGTCAGTAGGCTGAAGAAAAATTACTTGGCTTTCTGCAAAAAGAATTATTGAGCCACGTGAACCTAAGACTGTAGAAGGGCTGACTCTAAGACAAATCTTAGTGACCTTTATTCCAAACTGTAATAGTGAACCATCTCCAAGGAGGATGGCAACAGGCAGAAGAAGAATACAGGGACCAATCATGGCATCCTCACCCATAGAGTTATTAAAAGCCAAATATCCCTTAAGTAAAGAAATTATAGAGAAGTGCTCAAAGAAGTGGAGAAAGAGAACTAAAAATAAGAAACAGTGGCCAGAGGAGGGAACGTTTGAAGTATCTCTGTGTGAGGAGATGGAAAAACTGATAAAGAACTACAAAGCCAAGGACAAAAGTAAAGGGAGAGAGAACAAGAGAGAGAAAGAGCTGAAAGTAATTGCATATTTTAAAGTAGAAGGAGAAAATATGTGGAAAGGCATGAAACAAGCCATAAAATGCTAAAAAAAAAAAAAAAAAAAAAAAAAAAAAAGACAATGAGGAGACAAGAAAAGATGAGAAAAATTTTCAGTGAACCACCTCCTTATGCACCTTCAAAAAATCAGCTTCCCATAATTAAAGGAACAGTACAAGTTGAAGGGAAGATAGACATGGAGGAGGATGAAGATGGGGAACCTCCCACCACTTGTTTTTTAAAGTGGCCCACAAGACTCCTAAAGGCAAAAAACAGTGCAGACAGACAACAAGGGAACAGGAAGTAGACAGTTATG
>CM074966.1:9667397-9685587 GCA_037577455.1 Pangasius macronema | reverse complement strand
AGTATGTCAGAGTGGTGCAGGACATGTATGAGAGGAGCAGGACAGTGGTGAGGTGTGCTGTAGGTCAGACAGAGGAGACCAAAGTGGAGGTGGGACTGCATCAGAATGTGCAGGTACCCTCAAGTCATGATGGTTATGACATATACTATGTTTGGTCTGAATACGCTAAAGCGTTATGGAGATATAGCCTCACTTCCATTTCAGCATGCCCATTGTCGAAATTGTTCGCGTGCTATTTGAGAACTTTTTGATCATCAAAAAGCTTTTAATAACTTTTTGCCAGCACCTAACAATGATTTGTGTCCAATTTGGTGAATATCTGATGAAACATCTAGGACAAGTTCAAAAAAGTAAGTTTTTCAGAAAATTCAAAAGCAGAAAAGGAAGAAGCAGAGTAATAATAAATAAAGATGCAAACAGCATTTTCAGGGGCCAAGCACCCAGACTTGGTGAGCCACACATTCACAGACATGCTACAGTTGTTGCCTTATCAATTACAGGAAACCAGAGCTATTGGCACTTTTGGCAAAGAGGTTCAAGAGTAATGTGCAGTTTACTCATAATATGTATGTTTTTACCACAGACAGTGGTGGAATTCTCTGACTGTAGGAGGAAAGGTCTAAATAAACAAATGGGCAGCAGGGTGGCATTGCTGCCACATTGTTTAGACAGGTGTCAAGATTATGTGGAGGATTTGGAGGAAATTTGGAGCATCCCTGTTTGGCAGCTTCGCCATAATATTCACTAGCCCATTACACACAAACCATTTGAAATACTCCAAATTATTTTTGATAACTTTTGTGAGGCTTACACTGAAGATGATGTGTGCCAAATTTGGTGATGATTGGAGAACACAAAATGTCTTGGTTACATTCAGGGCATGGCCCTGAAGATACTTATCAAGTTTCATGATGATACATAGATGCATTGCTGAGATACACCCTCACATCCTGTTTTTTGCATTTGCCAGGGTATTACACAAGAATATCAAGATTCCTTTGATAACTTTTGTTCAGACAAGTCTCAATATGCAATGAGTCAAATTTGGTGAAGATTTGGAGGAGGAGTAGCAAAAATGGCAGTTAGATGGAAGCATTATCAGCATGTTATTGTAACTTTTGACCAGTAAGTGGCACTGTCACAAAATTTGTTGTATAGCCTCAGAGCATGGTCCTGAAGATGCCTACAAAGATTTATAGATTTGATCTGATGTGGATATGATGTATGCCAACTTTGGTGTTCATTGGACATAATTTGTAGGAGGACCTTTCTCTGCATTTCTGATTGTCTGGCACTGTGTGTGTGCGTGTGTGTGTGTGTGTGTGTGTGTGTGTGTGTGAGGCTTCCAAACTGGTCATGTGAGCTGATAGGGAGGCTATAGCCCCAAGGAAGCATGTACAAAAAATATCCCTACTGAAATTACCAGTCCTCAGAGAAAATGTACTATCTTCAAGGTAAGAGGCAAACCTTAAGACCATAAGATGGTTCAGAAGACAAGTATGAGCCACTGTATCAAAAGCTGTGCTGAAACAGCACACAGCACCAGAATCTATTAAAATAGATCACTGGATACTTTAGAAAGGACAGTTGCTATGGTGTGCTCTAAAACTAGACTGGAATAAGAAGTGTGGGGACTATATCCAAAGGACAAGTTGTAGGCCTCATAGTATGTAAGATTTGAATTGACACAGAACACTGACACAAGCTCAAACTGGTTTAAAAAAGCAGAACAAATAGGTAAATTGAAAGGAATGTGAGCTGGAGGTGAAATCTGTGATCTTACATTGTCTCAAGAATACTGCAGGTTTCAGCAGCAGCCTCTGGAATGGCTGTGACAAAAGGGTTCAGTATTGCATTAATTGTATTAAACAAAGATATTTACAACTTATTAACTTTTGGACTGAATAGTCTGGAATATGCTACCAGAGATGGAGCTTCAAGCATAAGAGCTTGCTGAGCAGCAATGACAAGATGACCAAACAGAGGAAATGTGTCCATCGTTGGCAACATTTGCAAGAACGGTGTTTTAGGCAGAAGCGATGATCATAGTGATCATAACGAGGGTGGCAAGCTATGGTCAGTCAATTTTTGTAAATCTCTGGAGACAGCCAGGCCTTGCTGTGTAGATGTAACAGTTCAGCTTTTAAGTTGCTAGTCATTTCAGAGTGTGTCAAACCATACTCTGTGGAAGACCTGATGGAGGGGTGATATTAGGCTGTTCACATTGTAACCCAGGTCACTAAAGGTTAAAATAATATTCTGTGAAAAGAGATGAGATAAGTCTGACATAATATGCAGCCACACTGATGTCACTATAAATGTGATATTTAAAAAGAGATTACTAAAAATATAATTTATATTTTTGCGTTGGCTAAAGTAAAGGCTTTTTGTGAAACATGGTGAGCGAGGATGCTCATTGGAGGGAACCAGAGTTTAGTCCTGCCTCTAGGCTGCCATTAGACAGAGTGAGAGAGAAGCGCTAGAAGTCAAACTAGAGTGACCGCCTATTTTGGGCTCCAATGCAAATAGAGCTCAGACTGACAAAATAAATATAGAAACCTTTGATTGTAGACATTTCTGAGTGCAGATGCCTTTAGAAACCGTGGAATGGAGAAACTTGAGTGAAGAAACTTCTGAGAATTTTGAACAGCGTCTAAACGTTCACTTTGTAAAAGCAAGTTTCTTATATATATAAGTAGAGAGTGAAATATAAGTGGTTTATTATTGATAAACAGTAAGGATTTGGTGCCATGTAAGAGAAAAGTGTGTTTTAATACTGTGATTAACAAACAAAGTGCATTTCGTATTATTAGACTAAACGTGCACACTAGAAACTAAAGTTTCATTTTCTTGTAACTTATGCCGCCACGTGTAGCTAGTTTTGCTAATACTGTAGGTGCATTGAGCATATTGGCCGCACATGGGCTAGTTCACATGTGTTGCTCAGAAAATTTAGAAAACCTTAAAGTTTTAAAAATTAAAAAAAAAAACCCTAAATACACCAGTGGATATGTGATTTTTTTATGTCATACATGTTTATTCAAGAGTTATGTAAGAGTCATAAGTTATATGTTACATTGGTATAGCTGCATGTGTCACTGAAATGTTTAATGAGGTGTAAGTTGAATGTTATGCAGTTGTGAGTTGATATTTGACTTTTCCTTCCTATCATTGCTTTCTTCTTTCATCTTCATTCTTCCTAAATTGAGAGAGAGAAAGTTCCTTCAAGTATCTGGAGAACTGTCTTTGCGGGTATCCAGGTACTGGTGCAATGCTTGGACTGGCAAGCCAACCAACTGGATCCTTCCTGGTGAAATTGAAAAAAAGCGTCAAGTGTGTCAATCAATATCGGTAAGACAAACAATTTTCCTGATTGTTTATTGTGTTCTGCCTATTGGACCAATTCCACCATAAATTGGATCAAGACACTACTTTCATGGTTTCCTTTGATTCTGTGAACTTTGACCACAATTCATCTGTGGAGTGATGGTCTCTTAATACTTCTGTGGAACTGATCAAAACACTGACCTGAAACAAGAGAACACAGAATTTTTTTATTTTGTGTTATATTATTATTTATTTGTTTGTTTATTTATTTACTTACTGCCCCATATAATCTTTTCACAAAGTTACAATAATAATAATACACATATATTGTGTCAACATTACCTGGTTGTCAGAGTGATTCTTTCCCCTGCCTTTAAACTATTGTTACCACTCTCACCAGAGGTGATTGTATTCTTCTGTGGTCTGGTCCTAAATCAAGTAGGATTACTGATCCGCAGCCGTTACCCAACTGACGTGTTGGCTACAACAAAGTCTGAAGCAAATGAATTGAATAATTCAAAACAATCTTCAGAATTATGTAATTCAGTTGACAGACATTTTTATCCAGTTAACGCAGGATTTGGTCATTCAATCAGTAAATGTGCAAAATATTAAATCTGTGCATTAGGCATGTGGGATATAATGATTTTATCACCCCCACACAATTTTAAACTGCCACTATATCTAGTGTCATTTACTCCCATTATATTATATTACAACTCATGCCAACCTTTATACATTTTGCATAGAAGCTCTGCAGTTTAACATCAGTGTACATTTGTACAAGTACAAATCACACAAAAATATGCAGCAGTCTTTTTCTCCCCAATAAACCAGTACATGAACCAATAAATATTAATCTGGAGTTATCTGCATGATATTTTGAACTCTTTGACATTAACTGACACCAAAATATTTTGGTCAAAAAACGGCTCTTTCATTTTCAGCCAAAAAGAAAAAGGGAGATTTTGACCTAAAAAGATTGCATACGCCTACAATGAAGTGTAAAATCTGACACTTTACAAATATGGCAGTGAAGATTAGAAAGTGATTAAATACTCTATTTTTTTTTCTCTCCTGCTTCAATACAACATGTGCTGTGCCGAATTCTGCCCCCCCCCTCCCCCGCACACCTGATTCCACTTTCATTACAGATTAAGCATAAAGATGCTGCATGTTTACTCAAGTTTCTGTTGTTTCTGTTATTCTCCTGGTAGTTTACAGACAAATTTGTAATTTCCAGTGGTTTGGAGGAGTACTGTGTTTAATGGAATACTGTGAGTATTCCAGGGGGCACATACCACATGTTGGTGGATTTGGGGTGTAATGAAACTTCAATTCACAAACGCTTGGTTCAAGGTGAGGCACTGGATAGATCACACCGGGTGAAGATGAGGGGTGTGCATAGGGATGTGAATGAATATATACTATTGCCCATCATTCAATTCCGGGGACAAAATCATAGAATAGAGGCAGTAGATAGTCCTCGCCTCACCGATCCACTGATTTTGCAGTCAAATTGGCCAGACTTGGGGAATTTGTGTGGATGAGTCCTGTAATAGAGTAGCACAATGTGGGATGTGCACAGAGTCGGCTTGGGGGATATTGCCTCAGAACAACTTATAGGGTGGGAAGGTCCAAGCCCCCTCATCCATCGGGGGAATTCCCCTTGGGAACTTTTTTTTTTTTTAGTTTTTTTGGCCAGACATTCATTGCAATGTATGCTGGTGGTGGTATGGGTGTGTGTCATGTCAGCTGATGAATCCACCAACCACCACAAAAGCACCACTGCACTACACCATTAATCAAGGTCCTATTCTAAAAAATTGGGATAGACCTCATTGGGCCATTAGAATGGAGTGCATGAGGGCTTTGCTTTGTATTAGTTATAGTGTATTATGCAGCACGATACATGGAAGCCTTGCCTCTTCGCAAAATCTCAGCATGCAGCATGTTGAGGTGGCACTCTTCAAAATAATCTCCAGAGTTGGAATCCCAAAAGAGATTCTGATTGATCAAGGCACCACATTTATGTCACACACTTCAAGAACTGTATGAACTATTAGGAATTCAATTGATTCATATCAGCTTTTACAATCTGCAAACAAAATACGTGGTCGAGCAATTTAAACACTTAAAAAATATGATTCGGAGTTACACAATAATGATTAAAATTGGGATAGGTGGCTCAAGCCCCTATTATTTGCAGTACTAGTGGTCCCATAAGCCTCTACGGGCTTCACTCAATTTGAATTGCTATATAGGCACAAGCCCTGTAGCATCTTAGAAGTCATCTTGAGAAAAAGTGTGGAAAGATCTTCACAAACTAAAAGTGAAATTCAGTATGTCTGACCCGAGAGCAAAACTCCACACATTGCATTATCCAACACACAAGAATTTGCTACAGGCACAATCAATCCCAGCTGTTTAATAGACGGGAGCTTTCACCGGGAGATAAAGTGCGATTTTACTTGCAAAAGTGGCAAGGGCCATTTGAGGTCACATATGGAGTCAGAGATTTTGACTATGAAGTAAGGTAAAAAGATAGAAATGGTCCAGCCAGGTGGTTCTGGTTCCCAAGGCCGACAGGTAGGTCCTTTTCTGTGTGGACTTTAGAAAGGTCCACACATTTGGTCCAAGGTCTAAATTTGATTTGAATAAAAGAACAGATCTCCTTAACACCAATATCCTGTGAGAAAATGGCCATTTCCACTCCATTTGGTTCAGACCAGTTTGTCACACTTCCTTTTGGTCTGTTCAGAGCCGTCGCCGCATTTCAACAACTCATACAGAATCCTCTGCCCCTATATTGCCTATGCCGCAGCCTATTTATATAATATTATTATTTATAGTAATGACTGGCAATGGCACTTTCAACATCAAAGTGCTTTTGAGGAGGACTTAGCAAACCCAAAGGAGTGTGCAATTGGATGGGTGGAAATACGGTATGTGGGCCCAAGACCAAATCGCCATTTGAGTTCGAGATGGTCCACAGGCTGGGGGCTGTAGCTGATTTTCTCTCTCATTGGGGGAGTCAATTTTTGAATTGAGGCACGCAGTGTGGAGAGAGCTGAGCTGAACTGTACTGTGTGTGTCTCTGAGTGAGACTGTAAAACACAAAAGCACTGAAAAGCATGGGAAAAAAGAGAATAAAAGCCCTTTTGAATTGCGCTAAGCCTGCCTCCCATTTACCCATTCCCATGCAAACACAAGAAAGTGTCACACATACTTTGTCTTTTCTTTTTCATAACATTAACCTACATACAGGCAGGTCCATAAGTATCTGGACAGTGGGACAATTTTTATAATTTTGCATTTTGTAAACCACCACAATGGAATTAATCAACCAAGATGTCATTGCAGTGTACACTGTGAATATGGAGAGACTATGTAAAAAATGGCTATAATTCCTAAATGGTTAATGCCATATTTTTGTTAAACTGAAAGTCTAAGCTTCAACCACATCTTGATTATTTCATTTCAAACCCACTGTGGTGGTATACTGAGGCAAAATTATGAAAATTGTGTCACTGTCCAAATACTATACCTGACAAAATACAAATTAAAAAATAAAATGAATAAATTTAAAAAATTTGTTATCTTGAGATCACAATAAAAAAAATGACATGGCCTTTCTGGACTTCCATATCAACCTGTACAATCCTGCTAATGATTAATTCTCTAGCCATCTCTTGCATGCCCCCCCACCCCTTAGGCGTGACCTAAGTTTTAGCCACACATATACCTACTAAGCATAATGGTGAAAAGTAAATGACCAGCAGTTGGTGCCAGAGATCATTTGCATTTTCCTTTTCATCTTGGCACTAACAGTGTGCCAATGCTGAAAATGGAATTGCATACTTTCACATTAGAATTGAATTTGATTTTATTTATCCATTTTATTTTTTTTAATTTGTATTTTGTCAGGTATGTAGCCTAAATGACTTATGAAAAAGAAAAGACAAAGTATGCCTTTTATTTTTAATTCTGACACTCATTGTATAGTTTATTAAGAAAACAAAAAGTCAGAGTATAGTTTGGCTTTTCTTTTTCCTGTTAGTGTTTTAATTTTAATTATGGCCACAGTAATGCTTCATGCTTACATGGAAAATTCAAATGCAAATGGCATTATTTCATTTCATTTTTCATTTTGGCACCATCTTTGTGCACACAAATGGGAAAGGAAATGGCTCATGGGGGTCTGCATTTTAATTTTAGTTTAGACACAAAGTACCTTCCATATAAGCTAATTTCATTTAACCATCTAACAATCACACTTTGTGTGCCCAGTGCAGAATCTGACTACCCTTTTTGCATGCATTTGCACTGCACAATGGGCCTCAATGGAAAGCCAACATTTTCCATCAGATTTATGTTTTGGAAAAGCTGATTTTCTTCATACTCATGTGAATATGTTGATCACCTATAAAATGTAAATACATTCCCAACACAGCCCATTTACTTGTGGTCCACAAAATTTCATAAAAATTCAAGCGCACAGACAGCTGGGAGCATGAAATGAACAATCAGAGTAAGGGCTAAAATACAGAAATTTAAGTTATTTTGCCTTGCTTCTATGCCAATAAAAATATGTAATGATATATAATATTAAATCTTCTGCCAGCTGACAAATGTTTTATGGCTTATGGCTAGGCACAAACAGACCAGCTCCTCCTCTTTTTACACGATGGCATTTCTTTTGTTATAAATAATACAATACAATAGTACAATAATATAAAATGACTGGGTTTCATGAAATTTACTCAATGGTACTCTTAGTCTCTGTCCAAGTGAACTAGTATTAGGATGTTTTTAAGACAGAATACAAAACATTTCTACAAGTTGTTCTATATAAGGCCATCTGCAAATGCTGTAAAGATAATAAAAATAATCCATTTATTATATATTCCATATATAATAGTTTAGTAGTCCAAAGAAATCATATGATTTGAAGTCAATCAAGTCAATGTTTACATTAGTTAGTCTTTTTATGTGTAAATTTGCACAAACTCGGGAGCATGAGTGTGTTATGAATTTCTGTGTTTATGGGATTTTCATGAATATCAAATTTCTTGTGCATGATTTTTTTCAAATGGTCAATAGTGAGTGGTGAAAGATCAATATTGCAAATGAGGTGTATCATCATCAACTGTTACACTATGCAAGTATGTAACAGTTCTTAAAACACACTCATGTGGACAAGCTGGCAGCTCAGCTGAAATCACTGAATAATTGAGAGTGCAATGAGATTCTTCACCAGAAGCATCAGAAAATAATTCTGGAAATTATTCTTTGAGTTATTTTCAAACTAACAACTAATGTACATTTAGCTGCTTTCTTTAACATCTGTTTTGCTGTTTTTTTCTGCTGCCTGACTAGTCGGCAGCACCCATAGCAGCGACTAGTGTATGCAACCAATAACACATTCCAGTGTTCACTCAAATGTATTTTAAAAGTATGGCCAAACATATCCCATACATTGAAAGAGAGAGATTATGGTCTGTGCCTGAAGACAACAAAGATCTCACACAGCCAGGGGAAGTTCATTCCAAAACTTGGTGACCAGCAAGGAGAGAGTTGTAGTAGTTAAGTCTCAAGTGGCCACCACTTCTGCACCAGAAGTTTTCAAACTACCAGTAACCTCACCTACCCTTAACTATTGTCTCAATCTCAAACAGTGTTGTTGTGTGGGCTCTGGAACTGCCAATCTGCTGTAAAGAAGCTTTAGCTTCCCATTACTCTCTCAACTTTCTGGCACTAACTGAGAACTGGATCTCTCCACAGAACTCAGCTACACTGGCTGCTCTATCCTCTGCTTATGCTTTCTCTCACACTCCATGAGAATCTGGCAGGGGTGGCAGTACAGGTTTGGTGATTTCTTGGAGATGCTGCTTCACACCTCTTCCCCTGTCTCATCTAAACATCTCACCCCTCAATTTCCATGCAGTTAAAGTTACCTCTCCGATCATCCTTATCATCATCTACCACTCTCCTGGTCCCCTATGAGATATTCTTGAAGAAATGGACATGCTCTCCAGTCTTTTCCCTACTGACAGCACCCCCTCACTGTTCTCAGAGACTTCAAACTCCCCTCCGACAAGCTCCAGTCCGCTTGCCTTTTCTCTCTTCTGTATTCCTTCTCCCTGGCATTCAATAGCTGCCCTCTCACACACAAGGGAGGAAATGCCTTTTTTTTCTCTCTTTCACTGGCACATTTTTCTTATCTAGCAACAGAAGAGATCTTGGCGATCCACATCTACTCCACATAGACTTTCCACTGGTGTCCCACAAGGCTCAGTACTTGGTCTTCTTCTCTTCTCCCTCTATACTCTATCTCTTGGTGAGATTATATCCTCACATGGGTTTTCATACCACTGCTATGTTCAGGTTCCACTCCTGTCAGCCAAGAAAAAGAATCTGAGGCTGTCATGGACACAGACTTACAGAAATGGACAGCTGAGGACTGGAGAAAAAAAAAAACAGGTGATTTCAACTGTCCAGTTTGGGTGAGTCTGTGCCCATGATAGCCTCAGATTCTTCTTCTTGGCTGACAGGAGTAGAGCCTGATGTGGTGTTCTGCTGTTGTAGCCCATCCACCACAAGGTTTGATGTTTTGTGCATGCTGAGATGCTTTTCTGCCCACCTCAGTTGTAAAGAGTGATTATAAATATGAGTGATTATAAATATGAGTTACTATATACTTTCTGATAACTCGAACCAATCTGGCTATTTTCCTCTGATCACACTTATCAATAAGGCATTTCCATCCACAGAACTGTCACTCACTCAGTGTTTTTTGTTTATTCTTTGTAAACTCTAGAGACTGTTGTGTGTGAAAATCCCAGATCAGCAGTTTCCAAAATACTCATACCAGCTCATTTGATACCAATATCCATGCCACAATCAAAGTCACAGACACACTTATTCTTCGTTTTGATGTTTGATGTGAGAACATTACCCAAGCTCTTGATCTGTATCTGCATGACTTTTGCGTTACGCTGCAGCCATATGATTGGCTGATTAGACAACTCAATGAATGAGCAGGTGTACAGGAGTTCCTAATAAAGTGGACAGTGAGTGTAATATCACTAATAATGGGCACTCTGGATGATTCCTTGATTTATTACAGTTTAAAAGCAGTGTACTGAAACAAGCAGGCATTGTGGATAGGATTTTGGTTCAGTGTTGTTTTACATTAGTTCATTAGGTTTAGCTTTAAACATGCATCTTACTAAGTATTTAGCATACTCCTCAACAATTTCTACAATCTCTTTTTTTTTTAAATTTTAGTATAATATTCACAAGCTCACTGTTAATTCAAATTATTGCTATTTTCTTTCAACTCTGAGCTTGTTACTGTCTGTGTGAAGTGTTCTGTGCATGTTTTCCCTGTGTTTGTGTGGGTTTCCTCTGTATTCTCTGGATTCCTCCCACCTTCCAAAAACATGCAAGTAGGTAGACTGGCTAAGATACTGTAATTTGTTTCAAGAGGTGATGGGCTCCAGATCCACAGTAACTCTGACAAAGATTAAGCACATTTCTGAAATGTTGAAATTTTACCCTATATACATTACACTGTAGAAATTGTATATTTGACCAGATTGTAGGCATACATTATTGTTATACTTCAACAACACAATCTTCAGTGTAATGAATTATAATAAATATATTTAATATTTCTACATGCCCCTCCTCCTACCTAATTGGAATAAATGATAAATTCACTTATGCCAGATTAAGCCTCCTAACAACTAAAATGGTAACTAAGAGAAAATTGTACAATGTGGGTCATTATATCATGTGCAGTGTGTATGCTTTTATGCTGCAACATAATGGGTTATTTGAGGTTAACCTTCCAAGCAAAGAAGAAAACCATTAAACATACTTACCTTTCTCCCTTTCAGATACTTTAAAACACCCATGCTGTATGGCTAAAGAGAAAAATTACCTTGACCTCAATAAAACAAATCTGGTGTTACATACTAAACACAGTATATCAAACAGGAGATGAGGCATGAAGACATTCTGAGAACCACAGTAATCATGAGTCAGCACGAGAGGCAGGTAAATGCAGGAATGGGATCTGGAACAGATACAACCAAGAATCAGAGCCTGGGACTGAGCTGGCCTTCAGACAACATTAGACTTAAGGCATAAAACTGGTATTACAGAAGGCTTTGATCAGTGATAGAGACCAAAACTGGGTCAGGGGTTGGGCCTGAGTTTAAATAGAGACAAATGATGCTTTGTTTCCAGAATCAAAGATAGATGATTTATTGTGAATGTTTATGTGTCCAGATGCACCCCCAGCCAAACTCAAAGTCTGATCACAGGTGGTCAGTGAAGAAGCAATCAAGACACATGAAAATTGCAAGTGTGAATGGGCATCTTGTCTGTCACTCCTGTCATCAGATCACTTGAGATAGATGTTAATATCAGGTATGAACTTGCATATTGAAAGGAGCTGAGGCTGAGAGTAACAGAAGCCAGGACTTATGCAGACAGAATAGCCAAACCATTCTCAGATCCAGAGATTGAACCATTAACAGAATATGGAGATCATTTTGTGCCAAAAAAAATAAATAAATAAAATCCACAAGCAAAATATTATTAAAATGTAAAAAAAATATTTGCAAATGCAAATAAAAAAGTAATGAGTTTCAAATTGAAATTAATTTTTCAAAAGAATTACTCCTGATTCACACTCTCACTCTTTAAATTTGTGAATATTTCTGATTCTTTTTTTTTTTTTTTTTTGCTTCTGGAATCATTCTAATGTGTTTTTTTTTTTTTGTTCTGACACATTTTGCTTTGCTTTGGCACATTTTTTATGGGTGGGGGGAGCCTTAGAAGAAGGCATTCACCTTAAATCTATATTGGTCAATGGATTTTGGATTGGGAGGTGCTCTGAAAGTTAGCCATACCCACCACATTAACAATAGAGAGTTGTAGAACCTGTTGTCTGAGGAGGAAGACTCGGGGGGCAGGCGGAATTCTAGCAGTGCTCCAAGGGGAAATCCCCGAGGGGAATCTCTAGCAAGGGTGGAGGAGCCCTCCCCACCCTCTTTATGCCCCAATGCAGAGCTGATGTCGATGGTCATGGCACCTCTTCCCCAGCCAATGCTGCTCACATTCCACACACTGGCTTGCTAATACAGGACCCATTCACAAACATTTCTCTTACTAATGCTTTACTAATGCGGCACATGAAGGATCCGGATCAGTCTTCCCGCTTCCATGAGGGAATGCTGATCCTGGAAATGCCCAGCTTCCCCGCCATGCTGGCAAACCTGGTGGGCACGGAAGTTTCCACCTGTGTGTAGCGAGAGGGGGCTGGAGGAGACAACAGAGAAGGAGGAGAAGAGGGGAGGAAAAGTGGGAACAAAACCAGGTTCAGGGGAGGGGGGAGCGGGGGTTGCTTTTTCAGGGCCTCCTGCACCTCGGTTCTGGGGAGCTTGGACTGGGGGAGGAGAAAAGAGAGAGATGGAGGAGGAAAGAGATGCCTGGACCAGGGACGGCCAGCAAGTGATCCTCCACCTTAAGTGATCTTAACAGCTTCTTCCAGGGATGCATGCCGGTGGCACTGGACCCAATCTGCTGTTCCTGTTGGGAGTCGAGGGATGAATTACTCCGAGACCACCAGCTCAATGATCTGTTTCACTTCCTGCTTCTCCACCATCAATTAAGAGGAGTTATTCAGCTGTTGTGCAGCTGTGTCCGTTACAGCATCTGCTGGATAGCAAGCTGGCCTTCCTCAGATAGCAAGAGGTTCAGAGTCAGAGGGACCTCCTATGGTCATTCCCGCACAGATGCTGCATGCTCGAAAAGCTCCAAGAAGGCTTCCTGATCATCAATGGAGATGACTGACATCTTGGTGAGTGTCAGGGGTGGAATGGTGGCAGGGGACACAGCTGGAGGCATGATAATCTGCAGCAGTTTCTGGAGTAGGAGGTTAAACAGCTAACATTAGCTAGGTGATGAGGCTGAAGTTGGCTTCTTATCTGAATTTTTCATTCCTTAAAAGGTCCACGTCTTATGATATCAAATACAATTTCCTACACCATTATCTCCTCATTCTCAAAATGTACCAAAAATCTGACAATTTCATATGAAAACAAGTGTAATATATTGTAGAAATTCTCAGTACGAAGAAATGTAAACAAAGATTAAAAAAATAATAATAATATGCCTGTGAACATGGCATTTGAGAATATCAGATGCAGACAGATTGCACTAATTCCTACACCATTATCTCATTATTATAATAATAATTTACATTTATTTTCATATGAAATGGTCTCAAATGCCAAGTTCACAATCCATTATTTTAAAAATTCATGCAGAAATTATGATAAAGAAATATATGATAAAGAGACATATGTGACACTTTTATGATAAAGAAATATATTCAACCCAATTTAGTTTTATTTGTATAGCAGTTTTAACAATGGACATTGTCACAAAGCAGCTTTACAGAAAAAAAGGGATTCAAAAAATATATTGTGAATTTATCCCTAATGAGCAAGCCAGAGGCAACGGTGGCAAGGAAAAACTCCCTGAGACAATACGAGGAAGAAAACTTGAGAGGAACCAGGCTCAAAAGGGAACCCATCCTCATCTGGGTGCAATGGATAGTGTGTAATATATGGACAAATAGTGCAAATGTGCAACCAGTAAATTCATCACAGTTATCGCAAGAAGTCCGGTTGGTTAAAATCCATCCACTTTCCACTGATGGAGTCCTGAGTACGAAGGTGCTCGTGGCAACCACAGCCCCAAAGCCACCACAGCAATCGCAGTCCCAAGCCATTACAGTACAGCTCCCCATATGTAATCCCCAAGCCATCTCCACAGCTCCCAGGTGGCACCATCCCCAGCAATCCAAACGGTTCTTCAGGCCGTCCATATGGGGCCACCCCCAGCAGCAGCGAGTGAACTCAAACGATAAGAAATCAGGATGGGTCAGGCAGGTCCATGGAGCAAAAGAGGTCAGGATCACTGGCATCTCAGAAGTAGCATGTGTAGCTCGACAGAGAGTGAGAGAGAGATGGAGAGAGATGGAGAGATGGTTAGGTAAGCTTTTGTCCTCTAATGGTTAAGGAAAATGTACTTTGCATGCAGAGTGCAAGCAGGGACTCCGGCAAAACTACCTATGACAGCATAACTAAAAGGGAGAGCCAGAAGGTGACAGAGACATGAGGGCACCCTGGGACATAAGGCAGCCAGCCACTCCACCGTTGACAAACCTGAGTGAAACCAGCTCCTTTACCTAGGAAAAAAATATTCACAAATGGCTTGGCTAAAAAAATATGTTTTCAGCCTAGATGTAAACATTGAGACTGTGTCTGAGCCATGAACACTAACTGGAACTGACCCTGAACTGACTAACTCAGCATCTCCAATACCACCACACTGAACACTGGGGCCCCACAGGGCTGTGTGCTCAGTCCATTGCTGTTCACTCTGCTGACTCATGACTGTATAGCAATGCACAGCTTGAATCACATCATCAAGTTTGCCAATGGCACAAGCGTGGTGGGTCTCATCAGCAAGAACGACAAGTCAGCATACAGAGAGGAGGTGCCGTGGCTAACGGACTAGTGCAGAGCCAACAACCGGTCTCTAAATGTGGACAAAGCTAAAGAGATGGCTGTTGACTTCAGAAGAGCACAGAATGACCACTCTCCAGTGAACAACGGCGACTCCTCCATAGAGATTGTCAAGAGCACCAAATTTCTTGGTGTTCACATGGTGGAGAACCTCACCTGGTTGCTCAACACCAGTTCCATAGCAAAGAAAGCCCAGCAGTACCTGTACTTTCTGAGAAGACTGAGGAAAGCACATCTCCTACCCCCCATCCTCACCATGTTCAACAGAGGGACTATCGAGAGCATCCTGTGCAGCTGCATCACTGCCTTTCAGCAGATAGTGAGGACAGCTGAGAAGATCATCGGGGTCTCTCTTTCCTCAATCACAGACAATTACACCTCACGCTGCATCTGCAAAGCCACCAGCATTGTGGATGACCCCACACACCCCTCTCACACACTCTTCACCATCCTGCCATCTGGCAAATGGTACCAAAGCATTCGAGCCCTCACGACCAGACTGTGCAACAGTTTCTTCCCCCAAGCCATAAGACTCCTCAACACTCAGAAACTGGACTGAAAGAACACACACACTCATACACACACAACTGTGCATCCTCCATCCTCTTTTCAATTTTTTTGCAAGTTTTTGCACGTTACATTATGGTGCTACCACATTTATTATACTGTACATAGGTTGCTACTTCTTACGTTTACACTATAGCAACTTATATTGTACTCTTTGCACTATTATCACTGGATTCACTTTCAAATAGAACTGTGTACTGGTCAGCACTGCACTGGGACTTACTGTGCCCATTGTCTATCCCTGTAGTCATTGTACTGTCTTGAACTGTCTGCACATGTTTGCACTTGATCACTTGTAGCCCACCCACTCAATTCTATGTTTTAACCAGATGTAACACCCAACATACTACTCTGAAACAAACACTTTGCATGGGAGGTGAATTGAGGCAGGGTCTACTAAAATTTTTAATTTGGAATGTGTCTACAATAACTAGAGATAGGAAGTATGAGTCTGACTAGGGTGCAGAGAGGCCTGGTTAGCTTATTATATAGCTATACTGCTCAAGTGAGCCTTAAACTCCCATGCATTACCCTGAAAACAACTGTAGCCCATAATTTACTTCCCTTGATACTCTTTGAGTAAAAAAAAAATAAGATGCACTTGTAATAACAAAATATATTACTTAATTTGGAACTGATTACCCCATCCGTAAACTCCCCCTTTTTCCCAAGGGAAACCAACAAAAAAACAATAATAACAATACAGTCTGAGTACCTGGGATTTTTTTTCTTTAGAAACCAGTCTATGGTACCATAACGTTGGCACGCTTGTTGGAGCTCATTTGAATCCTGTTAAAATTGTTCTGTCAGTACTCACAGTTCCTTGGAGTTCAAAACGCTGTTAGCGACCCTTAGCTGTGATGGAGAATAAAAACCTGCATGAGCAAAATCAACAAACAGAAAAAGAAAATGAAAACAAAATGAGAGTGTGAATCAGAACTAAACTCTTTTTAAAAAAGTATTATATTATATTATATTATATTATATTATAATATAATATAATATAATATAATATAATATAATATAATATTATATTATATTATATTATATTATATTATATTATATACAAACACACACATGCAAAAAATAAAGGAACACTTTTTAATCAGAGTATAGCATCAAGTCAATTAAACTCCTGGGATATTGATCTGGTGAGTTAAGTAGCAGAGGGGGTTGGTAATCAGTTTCAGCTGCTTTGGTGTTAATGAAATTAACAACAGGTGCACTAGATGGGCAACAATGAGACGACCCCCAAAACAGGAATGGATTAACAGGAGGCCACTGACATTTTTTTCCTTACTCATCTTTTCTGACTTATTTTTCACTAGTTTTGCACTTGGCTAGGGTCAGTGTCACTACTGATAGCATGAGGCAATACCTGGACCCAGAGGTTGCACAGGAAGTCCAACTCCTCCAGGATGGCACATCAATACGTGCCATTGCCTGAAGGTTTGCTGTGACCCCCCAGCACAGTCTCAAGGGCATGGAGGAGATTCCAGTTACTCTAGGAGAGCTGGACAGGGCCATAGAAGGTCCTTAACCCATCAGCAGGCCCAGTATCTGCTCCTTTGTGCAGGGAGGAACAGGATGGGCACTGCCAGAGCCCAACAAAATGACCTCCAGCAGGCCACTGGTGTGAATGTCTCTGACCAAACAATCAGAAACAGGCTTTATGAGGGTGGCCTGAGGGCCCGACATCCTCTAGTGGGCCCTGTGCTCACTGCCCGGCACCATGGAGCTCAACTGGCATTTGCCTTTGAACACCAGAATTGGCAGGTCTGCCACTGGAGCCCTGTGCTTTTCACAGATGAGAGCAGGTTCACCCTGAGCACATGTGACAGACGTGAAAAGGTCTGGAGAAGCAGCAGAGAATGTTATGCTGCCTGTAACATCGTTCAGCATGACTGGTTTGGTGGTGGGACAGTGATGGTCTGGGGAGGCATATCCATGGAGGGACGCACAGACCACTACAGGCTAGACAATGGCACCTTGACTGCCATTAGGTATTGGGATGAAATCCTTGGACCCATTGTCAGACCGTATGCTGGCGCAGTGGGTCCTGGGTTCCTCCTGGTGCACGACAATGCCCGTCCTCATGTGGTGAGAGTATGCAGGCAGTTCCTGGAGGATGAAGGATTTGATACCATTGAATGGCCTCCACGCTCGCCTGACCTAAATCCAATAGAACACCTGGGACATTATGTTTCGGTCCATCCGACGACGCCAGGTTGCACCTCAGACTGTCCAGGAGCTCAGTGATGCCCTAGTCCAGATCTGGGAGAAAATACCCCAGGACACCCTCTGTCATCTCATTAGGAGCATGCCCCGACGTTGTCAGGCATGCATACAAACTACTGAGTATCATTTTGAGTTGCTGCAATGAAATTTGAGCAAAATGGACTAGCCTGCTGCATCATTTTTTCACTTTGATTTTTAGGGGTGTCTTTGAATTCAGCTTTCTGTAGACTGATAATTTTCATTTCCATCCTTTCTTTCCTAACACATTACCCAGTCCATATCAGTATAGATATCCAGCATGATATTTTTCCCTATTGAGATCTGATGTTTTTTTCAAAGTGTTCCTTTAATTTTTTTGAGCAGTGTCTATATACACTCCTGAACAAAATCTTAAGACCAGGGAAAATATTACAAGTATTCACACTTCACACTGGTGGATTGTAACCAGG
>CM074966.1:9643121-9666573 GCA_037577455.1 Pangasius macronema | reverse complement strand
TTTATATTTATGTTTGTATATGATAGTTTATATAAATTTCCCCAAATTTCTAATTAATTCCCATTAATTCCCATAAATTCCTGGTAAGTTTCCAACTTGGAATATTTCCAAAATTCCCCAGATGTAGTACCCATGGAAAGTTTCTGGAAATTTACTGGAAATTTACCAGAAATCTTCCACCCCTTTGCAACCCTAGGCATGGGTGGATTTATTTTCTTCTTCCCCTGCATGAAAGATATGAAGCCACGCCTTTCAATTCTACTACAATAATTCCAGTCTAAGGTAATGCCACCAAGTTTATAACAGACAGATTTGTTCAGTGTGCATCGTCAATCCTGACTGCAATATTTGGTCATTAATCAAAAATTACTTACCTAATTAAAAAAAGAAGTAATAATTCAATTAAATAAGTAAAAAAAAAATTTTGTTTTTAAAAATGCTGTGCTGGGGCAGATTTAAGTACAGGTGAAATGTACATTCAGTCTCACAAAGTGAGCCTGAATTCAGGGTAGGAAATGCTGAGTGGACTTGTTTAGATTAACGGTTTTATGCAAGTGCAAGACCCACTCATGAGTGATGAAACATCTTCTTAAACTCATCAGTACTGCAGCTCATGCTGTGTTCACCAATCCCCCTTGGGCTGAGAATCAATGTGACAATGAGTCTTTGTAACATAGTCCAACTCTAAGTGAAATAAAAATTAGCATTTGAGTAAGAGAGAGTGAGACATGCACACATTACTCAGATGTCTTTGACAATAAGGTGGAAGGTTTTTGCAGCTGCTATGTCTGTCATCTGGCAGCAAGAATAAAACATACATTTGGTACTAAATGTGAGTACCTGGCATGTGCCAGTCAAAGTGCCAGCTAGGAAGGATAAATAAACTCCCAGACGCCTCTTTGTAAGTGTGTGTTTTATTCCTGACTCCAAATGTCACAGCTGCCTGAACCTTTGCAATGTGTCTGTCTGGGTAATCGTTTGGAAATCATCCTCCTACACGCCCTCAAATAATAGCACAGTCCATTTCAAAGAAAACACTGCAAAGTCCCCACAAGCCTGGAATGTGACTATTATGTGGCTAGAGCATGCAGCTGGTGAGGAGCACTTCTCCAAACCCCTACAAATCTTTCTGCCAGCCTTTTACATTCTCTGGGAAGGACATGAAGAATATACAAGCTGTAATCACTGTTTTGCTCTCAACCAAAACCCTGTTTGACTGGGCCAGTTTCTTCAATTTGTGTCTGCACCATAAAATAAAAAGCATGTTTGACATTCTGGTCACATCTATATGCTATATGTTGCATAAGGGAATACCTGAGGTCAGAGCCGTATGTGTGTGGGTGTGTGTGTGTGTGTGTGTGTGTGTGTGTGTGTTTATTCTGCTTTGCCTCTCCTCCTCGTCTCCCATCTGGTCTCCATTAGAGCTGGGAGTATAAAACGCAGAAAGAAAACTGCCGAGCTGACAGTCTTCCATACTCATTCTCTCTTACAAACATACTCTCTTATAGCAATGAACACAATATTGTGGGTTTTCCTGCTGTGTATACAGGGCTACCTCCTAACATATGCTCTAGATTGTGCAGATGGGGGCATGGATTGTGACAGTGGCCAGGTCGAAAGGGTAAAGGTAAGGGCTTTTTTTGCATTTTAAGATTTCACACTCATCTACACTCATCCAACTGTGGATGCTATAAAGTATTAGTAAAATAGTTTCATGTTATTCTGTATTATATGATCTTTATTGCTATTGGTAAAAACTAGATATACTCTTGTTCTTATACGTAAATAAAAAAAAAAAACACCGAAAGCCACAGTGGGATTCTGTGAACAAAAAAATGAAGGTTTAAAATTCTTAGACAATTCATATAAGCAGTGGGAAAACAGTAAAACCCTAATATTTTGGCTATAAAAAGTGGTATTTGTAAATATATGCTTATAAAAATGTATCTAAAGAGAAATACCTTATAAATACATGTGAACCATGCATACCACTTGGAATAGTCATATATGATAAGCAGTTTTGCATGCCATAACAAATAAAATAACAAAATATTCTTAGGAATATCACAGCTTTGGCTGTACGATATGTAAAATATTCCCATATATTGAGGATACAGTATCATTAAAGAAACATGGAATTTCTTAGAATGCATATATAAATTCATCAAAATGTTCTTTGTACTGTTTGTTTCTATTAGGATCTATTTGGAAATGCATTGGCAATATTGCTTTTTTGGTGTGTAAGCCAATAAAGTTCAACTGAATTGAACTGACCACAACTATTTCTTTCCGGCAAAAGTGCATCACAGTGGTGCATCACAGTGGTCAAGGCGGAGCTTGTGGTCAGGATAGGGCAGTACATAAAAAGCTTGAGGCATCACGAAAACATTTAAAAATAAGGATTTACGACAAAGATGGAGCCGGGGGTGGGGTGGGGATTAGGGGAGGCTTAGGGGTCTCTCATGTCTCGACGTCCAGCAGTGTTTGAGGCTCTACCAGCCTAGGTAACCAAAAAAAACATGAATAGAACAGAATGGTGCCAACTTTCCTTGGCTTGTCTGTTAAGTTTCCACTCAGCATAATGTCATAGTCCACCCACCGCTCCTGTTTTTTTAGACAGGAGTAAGAGGCAGTAGAACCCTTAAGTGAAAACCAAACTGATGTCTGAACATACTATGGAGTTGACTTTCTGTTTGGGTAAATATTATATCTGATATCTGTTAGAAGACATGGCACATTTTATGAAGTTATGTATGATAATCACCAAAGTGTAGCATTTCTTAGTGCTTAATCTGATCAAGATAGATTTATTACATTTAATAGCTGCTTCTATCCAACATTATTCTAACTAAGGATTAGGCGTTTCTATATATGGGGATGTAATAACGTGTGTGTGTTTTAATCGTTTTTTCACTTCAGTTTAATGATGGTAATAAAAAAAACTCCAAGCATATTTTTGTTTGCTGTAAATTTCAGGGGGAAAAAATACTAAAATAACTTTTTTGTTTAGTGGGGGATGGGGGAGTGTGGGAGGAGGGTATTAGGAAAAAGACATGTACCATCCTTGAATGTTAAATTTAAAAATATTTAAGAGTCTTTTTGATTTGGATAAGCTTTTTAAACTATAATAAGATTAGATTTTTAAAGAATTTTTATAACCATAATAGTTTCAATACATTGAATAACTATATTGACTTTTAGCACATTAAGAGCTATACCTACTGGTTTATGGTGCATTTATTAAAACTAATACTACTGTTATTTGATTTGAGTGGATGACTACACTATATAATAACTACTTTGGCATAGTTACACCAAATCAACATACTCATGAACAAAAATTTTGGACTATGAGCCATGTATATTGGTAAAATTGTATGAGGATGATGAGATATGGCTCTACCTTCTTTAGTTTATACAATATTTGCATGGTCTCAATGAACAAAAGTAATCTATATCTATTTCAGTCAAGGGTTTTGAGGCACACAAAACCAGACCATGAGAGGGGAGCTCACCAGAGTCAAGCAAACCTACCAGGAGCCTTTACAGCCAAGGGTAGCCCCAACACTCTACTTCAGGTATGTATTTATGTTTTGTGTGCACTTGAAATAAAAAAGATAAATATCTATTATACCATGTTTTACTGTTTCAGGCTGACAGATCACGGCGTCATCTGAACAGCAATAAAAAGAGACCATTGCCTCCTAGGTCACGAGTGGGCAGTTATTCACTGCTCAGTCACAACCCTATGAGTCCTCTGCCAGTATGTATCCATGACCCCAGTTATGATTCTAAACTTTACCTTTTACCCTAACCATTAATTAATCAGTAGGTACCATATTCTCATCAAGAGATCTGTGACAAAAACTTAAATTCAAATTGGATCTAATTGCAGGTTTTTTTTCTTTTCAAAATGTGCTTAGTCAGATGCACAAGAAAATCCAAACACTAAGACCTTTCATCAAAACATGAGCAGAAATCCAAAATACAGTGACAGGAAATACATGAGACACAAGAAAATGCTCACACTTTATGGGGTATGGCTTAACATGGCAATGATAACATGAGTGTGAGAGGGGTTTATATAACAAGATAATCACTACTGTAAATGGAAAATATGTGCACCACCAGAGCAGCGTGCTCTCTGTTGGCTGGGATGATGTATCTCAGACGTGGATTTATCACTGTCCTACAGAGATTATAGAGCTGAAGTCTTCTGTGGTAGCAGAAATGTGTGTGCTACGGTAAACAAATGAGGTTGTTCAGCTCTTTTATTTCAGTTTAATGAGGTTGATTAAAAAAATACATAGCATATCGCTTTCAGCATGGCAAATATAAATTTTGACTTGGCAAATGTATTTTTGGATATTTTACTTACAGGTAGTGAGAGCTCGAAGGCATGCTCTAGCTTCTGCTGCTGATCCAGCCATGCCTTCTAGAATGGTAGATGCAACACTGTATTCATTGTACACATAAATACATCCTTTATATGTATTACATACATATATTCCACAACAATTAAGAGACCAATCATGAACTTAAATGGTGGTGTAAAAGAATCTGTTTAATTCTAGAGTTAGACATATAACCATAAACATAACCCTAGTTATAACAAAAAACATACATAAGATTCATCTGAAACCTAACTCTAACCAGAAAAGAGAGAACAACAGCATGTGTTTGAATAAGTTTCTGCTTTAAGTGGAATCTCACAGTCATGCACACACACATACTCGCAGTAAAAATGTAGAAACAATGTAGAAAGTGTAGAAATGACTACACAACTGAATCTGAATATTATTGTTTTAGACAGTGAAGCAGAGGCCCAGGAGAAGTGCAACCAAGAAGAAGAACACAAAAGCCGCAGTCTGCTCATGAAGTGGGACATTTGTAGGGAAAAAAGTAAAAACCTATCCAAAAGCAAATACAGTGATGCAAATATTAAGGTCATCTATATTTAGTCCATCTGAGTGTTCATTTACATGCTGTCATTTAAGGTGTTTCTTGAAGTTTGTTTAGGCTTCAAGGTAATTAAAAATAGTGGAAATGTTAATTAAAAGTCAGTTTTTGCTTATCATCACAGTAACTCCTATCACTGTCCGTAATCTTGCTTCTATAAGGTTTATTGTTTTCAAATTTGTAAGGTTTTGTCCTAGGCAAAAGTGTAAATTGGACTACTTCACCGTCATCCTTAAGGTATTACTGTGTATATTGTTTGGAAAATGCCAGTGATCCACTGATCAAATGGTAAAATACAAGAAAACACAAACATTCATACAAAAAAAAAAAAAAAAAAAAAAAAAAGCTCAGCATTTATAGGACACTGGAAAAGATCAGTTACTCATTTACTATTTTATAGTGCATAAGCTTTTATTTTATTTTATTTTATTTTTTTGCAGAATTTGGGCCTGTTGATCTACTGCAGAAGATATTTTCGTGTAGAACATATTAATAAGTGCTACTCAATCCTCCACAATGTCAGGCTGTAGCAATCAAATACCCAGCTTAAAGCAATTATAGTCCTGTATATTTAACAGAAAGTGTTTTTTTATTCAATATTATTAAACCTTTATAAAAAAAAAAGATTTTTGTTCTTCTATTATACAAAATTATACAAGTCTATATAGAGTACTTTTTCAAGAATATTTTCTGGTCTGGTGTCAGTTTCTGATTATTGTTACTTATGGTTAACCATTCATTATATCAAACTTCAAACAGTGAGAGATGATGTATTAAATTTGTCAATCATTTGGTGTTCAGTCACATGATATTTAGTGAGAGAAAGAGAGAGAGATATCTGCCAAATCAAACATGATAAATAAGGAAAGAACTACTCAGAGTTTAAATGGAATTCCAGCTACACATGGCTGGAAAAAAAAAATAAATAAATAAAAAAAAAGCAAATTTGCTTTGAGACCAGCTAAATTCAAGCATATTAAATAAAACATGCAGTTTCTGTGGAAATAAAAATGTCAAGGTCAAAAATGTCAGATACAGTTATTCTTGTGGGGACATTTGCTGCTCACCAAATTTAAAAAAAAAAAAAAAAAACGCATACACAAAATACTGAAAATAATCATTTCCTAATGCAGATTCCTACCACCATGGGGACTGTATGTTCCACATATTGTACTTTCATTTCATGAATTTATTTTTTTCCTCTTTTCAGATTTAACTTACATTTATTTCTTATTTATTTGGCAGTCAGGTTAATCTAAAGTGACCTACAGGTGTGGCAGGATACATTCCAGGCATGCAGACGGGTTAAGATCTTACTTGAGGGTCTAACAGTGGTTTTCTGCCAAGTGAACTTTCTCATATTATCCCGCTACCCAGCACAGAATATTACCTAATAAGCTTTACTGTTCCAGAGATTCAGCATGCAGTTATAGATTTGAAGAGAGCTTTATATGTAAAACAATTCAGTCAGAGGCTCTTAAATGCACAAAGAACAGTTTTATGTGAGTAACCAGTAATCTGAAAATGATCTGTTACATATTTATTTCTATAAGCACATCACATTTGCACAGTTGCAGAATCTGCAAGAATTTCCACCAGCTCTGCTACATCAGAATAATCAGTGAAGGATTACATACTAATATATATATATATATATATATATATATATATATATATATATATATATATATATATATATATATATATATATATACACACACACACACACACCGATCAGCCATAAAATTGAAACCACCTGCCTAATATTGTATTGTGTAGGTCCTCCTTGAGGCATGGACTCCACAAGACCTCTGAAAGTGTGCTGTGGTATCTGACACCAAGATGTTAGCAGCAGATCCTTTAAGTACTGTAAATTGCAAAGTGTGGCTTCCATGGATTGGACTTGTTTGTCCAGCACATCCCACAGATGCTCCATCGGATTGAGATCTGGGTAATTTGATGGCCAAGTCAACACCTTGAACTGTCTGTCATGTTCCTTAAACCATTCCTGAACATTTTTTTCACTGTGGCAGGGTGCATTATCCTGCTGAATGATGCCACTGACATTGGGGAATAGCATTGCTATCAAGGGGTGTAATTGGTCTGTAACAATGTCCAGGTAGGTGGTACATGTCAAAGTAACATGCACATGAATGCCAGGACCCAAGGCTTCCCAGCAAAACATTGCCCAGAGCATCATGCTGCCTCCGCCTTCTTCCCATAGTGCATCCTGGTGCCATCTCTTCCCCAAGTAAGAGATGCACATGCACCCAGCCGTCCACATGATGTAAAAGAAAATGTGATTCATCAAAGCAGGCCACATTCATGGTCCAGTTCTGATGCTCATTATCGGCAAGGGACAGCGTGGGCACTCTGACCGATCTGTTGCTACACAGCCCCATTTGCAGCAAGCTGCAATGCACTGTGTGTTATGACACCTTTCTATCATAGCCGGCATTAAATTTTCAGCAATTTGTACTACAGTCGCTTTGTGGGATTGGACCAGACGGGCTAGCCCTGGTTCCCCAGGTGCCTTAGGCACCCATGACCCTGTCGCCAGTTTATTGGTTGTCCTTCCTTGGACCACTTTTGGCAGGTACTAACCACTGCATACCAGGAACACCCCACAAGACCTGTCTTTTTGGAGATGCTCTGACCCAGTTGTCTAGCCTCTACAATTTGGCCCTTGCCAGATCCTTACTCTTGCCTATTTTTCCTGCTTCCAACACATTAACTTTGAGAACTGACTGTTCATTTGCTGCATATATGCCACCCCTTGATGGGTGCCCCTGTACAATATAACTCATGGTATTCACTTCACCTGTGAGTGGTTTTAATGTTATGGCTGATCTGTGTGTGTGTGTGTGTGTGTGTGTGTGTGTGTGTGTGTGTGTGTGTGTGTACACACACTGTGTACTCTGTACACTATACATTCACTTTAGGAAAACATGTTCATTTATGCAGTTGTCTAGTCATTCAATGTCCAGTCATTCAATTACAGCAACACAATGCATAAAATTATGCAGATACAGGCCAAGAGCTTCAGTTAATGTTAACATCAAACATCAGAATTAGGAAAAAAATGTCATCTCAGTGATTTTAACTCTGGCATGTTTGTTGGTACCAGATGGGCTGATATGTGTATTTCAGAAACTGCTGATCTCTTGAGATTTTCACACAAAACAGTTTCTAGAATTTACACAGAGTGGTGTGAAAAACAAAAAAACAAGTGAGCAACAGTTCTGTGGGTGGAAATGCCTTGTTGATAAGAGCAGTCAGAGGGAAATGGCCAGATTGGTTCGAGCTGCCAGGAATATAATAACTCATATAAGCAATCTTTACAATTGTGGTGAGTAGAAAAGCATCTCAGAACACACAATAGGTTGAGTTTTGAGTTATTTTAGACTTCTTGTCGGCTCAAACCAGTCTAGTCATTCTCCACTGATCTCTCTCTCTTCAACCCTCACAGGATGTCTTTTGTTTTTTGCACCATTCTATGTATACTCTAGAGAGTGTTGTGTGTGAAATCAGTATCTGAAACACTCAAACCAGCCCATCTGATCTGACACCAACATCCATATCACAGTTAAAGTCACAGAGATCACATCTTTTTCTCCATTCTGGTGTTTGATCTGAATATTAACTGAAGCTCTTGACCTGTATCTGCATGAGTTTATGAATTGTGCTGCTATTACATGAATGGCTGATGAGATAACTGCATGAATATGTGTACAGGTGTACAGGTGTTTCTAAATAAAGTGGACGGTGAGTGAACACACACACACACACAGGTCCAAATGTCCTTATTTAAATGTAAGCAAGTTGTAATATTGACCATGTTAACTTCTTTGTACAAAAGGTCAGATTTTCCTCATGCCTAATCTCTTCTGTTGAAGCATGTGTTCAGATGACATGCCACTGGATTTGATCTAAAATGGATCATAAGGTTTTGCAAAAACTTGTGAAGGCCACGCCAGCTTGAGTCCACACTGTAAAGCAAAACAGGGACATACCAAATACTAAGAAACTCTGAAATTCTTGTAAATATTTCAAAAGATTCTACTTTTCATTCAAGTTGTCTTCAATAAGAAAGGGATGCAAAATAGAAGCTTTTTCATTAATGCTCTCAAATTTTTGGACCCCACATTATCATTATCACTATAATGCTTTTGGCCAATATGAATAAATTACTTATTTTAGTAAAGAATTATTAGGTTTATGCTGAGTAATATCATTTGCCTAAAGTGAATTAAGATTTCATAACTGATTAAATAAAAGTTTCAGTAGTGGTTAGTTTAGAGTTTAGCAGCTCTTCGTCTGAGCTGATCCTTGAGCTCCATTAGGGCGAGGGAGGACAGATGAACCTCATCAGGACCATCAGCTAAACGCAGAGTTCGTGCATATGTATACCTACACACAAACACATACCTTTAGTGTATAATTTACACATGTGAACTATACATCTGACACAACCATACCATTTATTTTCTTCCACACAATATAGAAAATTTACAAAAAATAACTGCATAAAATAAACACACATTGGGCCTCATTTAATAAGCTGGACAGGAACTCATTAATTTGTAATTCATTCTATAGGATCGTTTTCACAAGAAGTGTTGAAAATCCGATAACTTCAGAAAAGTGCCTGTATTCTACACAAGCTCCTGAGCGTGTGTAAATTTATGCATAAGAAGACTAACTAATGTAAACTTTGAATAAACAGCTTCATATCATATAACTTGCATTTTTATATATGAAATATACTGTCGATTTTAAATTTATCCAAAGCGACTTACAGAAGTGCTTTGGAGTTTCTATAAAAAAAAAAAACACATCAGCATGGTAGTTTACTAGGTCAGGGACTAAGAATGCCATCAAGAAAATTTTGTGAAACCCAGTCCTTTTATATTACTGGCATTAATTAAAGAATATAAAAAATAAAGAAAATGATGTCAAAAAAAAATACCACTGTATAAAAAGAGGATGGGCCAGTCTGTCTGCACACAGCCATAAGCCGTAAACAACTCAGCTATAAAAATGACTCAGCTGAATGAAGATTTTTAAATTGGTTCTATTTGCCAAGACAGCTACTTTTAAAGCCAAGACACTTTAAACAATTTTGAAATTGCAGTTTCTGTGTGCTATGCTTGGTGTCCATAATTACCTGGGTAGATCTTTTTTCCCTCCATTTTCATGTCACACCATTTTCTTGTCACCTCACTTACTTAATACCTAATTCAAGTTTTCTGTAATTTGTCTCTCAATTTTGAATTTTTCAGGTGCTGTTACACTGATAAATGTTTATTGGCATAGACGTTAGTCAAAATAACTTCCACCACTTCTCTTTCATCGTTTAGTATTCATTCATACATCCAGTTCTGTGAAATTCTATGGGTGTCATTACATGCAAACAAGCTGTGGTGGGAACTTGCGTTGGACTTTACAGTTGATCAACATATACATGCAAGTATAAATAAAAACAGCATTTCTGAAAAATTTTGTAAATGCGGTGGAAATTGTTTGTTCAGTTTGGCTTATGCAAACATCCACATATAAGCTTACTACAAGATAGATAAAAGAAGCCAAATTTCTTCAAATTTTACAGTCAATCAATCTACGCAACTACCTTTACCCTGACAAAATTCTTTCATAAGAACTTGATGTTATGTTATGGGACATTTGGCAATTGGATGTGATTTGGCTTTGCCTTCCTCCACTTGGAACGAGTCACTGCAAATGAAAACAATGGACTTTTTCCTACAGCATGATCCTATGATGAAACAGTTCTATTCTGATGAGAGTGGTCTCTTCCAGGATGACCATGCCTCCATTCACAGGGCATGAGGTTTTGGATACAAGTGCATGCTTGTCAGAGAGCAAATGAGGAACACAGAGTGAAATGAGTTCATGTTCAATTTCAGACTTTTACAGTTTTATATGTACAGTTATTAGCTCTATCTATCATCTTTTGACAGTATTAAAAAAAAGTCATGTGGGAGTGTTTAAGTGTGGGAAAAATTTGGAAGAGTAATTTGGAACCAATATAAGGATGTATTTATTGAGGAAGCGACTAGATTAAGTAAATGTGTTATTTTAACACTGTTATTTAGGAGGTATAATAGAATTTTATGGAATACTGTGCAGTTTACTCTTCACTTACTTGCATGTAAAAACAAATGGGTATGCACTTTTACAGTGCAACAATTTGACTTCATTACACAATATGGCCAAAAGTATGTGGACACCTGACAATCACACCCACATGTGCTTGTTGATTTAACATCCAATTCCAAAACCATGAGCATTAATATGGAGTTCCCGCCTCCCCCTCCCCACCAGGTGGTGGAATGATCTTCCCCCAGATGTATGAACTGGCTTTCTTCCAAGGATGACTGAATACCTACCTCTTCATGAAGGACTTAAATTAGCACTTTGGTATTTAAAAATATTTATGTCTTGTGTGTTTATCATACTATACTAACCTCCACAATAGGGTTTTTAGACTGATGGTACTCTTAGTTCCTGACCTAGTTACCCAGTATGAGGGTGCATTTATTGATAGAGACTTCAAAGCACTTCTGTAAGTACCTCTGGATAAGGGTGTCTGCCAAAAGCCATAACTGTAAGGTGGGAAGCCACAAACGTATATTTATTAAATTAAAACAAGAAAAATGTAATAATTTCCTTTTAAGAACATTATAAAAATCAGACTAATATATTTAGCTGCAGTCTTTGTCAGCTAAATCTACACTAAATATAACTATATAATCACACCTATTTTGAATAAATAAATAAATAAAACTAAAAACAAAATCCAAAACAAAAACTGGACAGTACTCCCACTAGTGTAGCCACTAGCTATCCTGTAATGCAACTAGCTTTAGCTAACTTAATTAAAATACCCTACCTTACATTGCCCCAACAGAGGACATCACAAGAGTGTCAATTTTTCAAGTGAGACTAGTCAACCGTTTTGAGCATACAATTAATGTGTTAACTATTTTCTTTTTTCATATTTTGCTTTACACTGGTAAATTATAAGTGGCATGGTATACCACTGGAGAAGCATTAATACCACCAAAAAAACTAAACTAAAAAGAGATATTTAGACCTTCCTACTCACATGTGTGCAAGGGGGACGTCATCAGATACTCCTGCACCCCCATGTACCTGAATGGCACAGTCCACCACCTTGCAAGCCATCCTGCCTGCTGCTACCTTTATCATCGCAATCTACAGGAGACAATGTGAGGAACACACACACAACCACACACAAACACACACATTACAAAACTGATGACATTAATGTGGTCTTTGTTGGTACAGTCTTGTTGCAGTCGTTTGGCTGCAAATATGTATGAAAAAGTTGACTGAGGTAGAATGTTCCCCTACAGTTACCAGTTTATCAAAGTGCAAACTCAATATCAGAATCAGACAGTCACCTCAAAACTATGTCAATTTATTCAGTATCTCAGATAGACCTGCCTATGTGGTATCTGGCACTGTATGACACATCTATAGAAATGGACAACAGGGTTTTCCAAACAGCACAACAAAAAAAGTGTTACTCCTACTGATTGTGAGTTTGAATCTCGACAATGCCACAGCCATCCTTGGCCAGAAGTTCAAGACAGCATACCTGACCTGTGGTTGCACACCCTTAAACTAATGCTTTATTAAAGCAAATTTGCTTGTAATATAGCACTCAGTCTTCTTGGGTAAGAGTCTCTCAATTTTATTCCACTCTCCCTTGCAAAAATGCTCCAGATACAGTCAGTTCCATAAGTATTTGGACAGTGACACAATTTTCGTAATTTTGCCTCTGTACACCACATTGGATTTGAAATGAAGCAATCAAGATCTGACTGAAGTGTGGACTTTCATCTTTAATTCAAGGGGTTTAACAAAGATATTGCATTAACCATTTAGGAATTACTGCCATGTTTACATAGTCCCTCCATTTTCACAGGCTCAAAAGTAATTGGACAATTGCCTGATAAGCAGTTTCATGGCCAGGTGTGGCCTGTTTCCTCGCTATTTCATGACAAATTAAGGAAATAAAAGGTCAGGAGTTGATTCCTAGTATTGAATTTGCATTTGGTAGCTGTTCATGGGAACTCTCAAATTCTCAGTCCAAAGAGGTGTCAATGCAAGTGAACATGGTTAACATTAGGCTGAAAAACAAAACAGACCTATTAGAGGGATAGCAGAAACTTTAGGAGTGGTCAAATCTACAATTTGGTACATTCTAAAAAAGAAGGAATACACTGGCAAGCTCAGCAACACCAAAAGGCCTGGAAGGTCACAGAAGAAAACTAAAATGTATGATCACAGAATTATTTCCTTGGTCAAGAAAAACCCCTTCACAATATCTAGCCAAGTCAAGAACACTCTTGAGGAGGTAGGTGTATCACTGACAAGGTCTACAATCAAGACATCATCATGAATACAAATAAAGAGGGTTTACCTCAAGATGCAAAGGTAACTAGTAACACTCTTTTTAACTTGTACTAGAATAACCTGTACTAGAATGATGTCACTTCTGTCAAACGTGGGGCAGTGTTATGGCATGAGCATATATGGCTGCCAATGGAACTGGGTCACTGGTGTTTATTGATGATGTGATTGCTGATAGAATTAGCAGGATGAATTCTGAAGTGAATAGAGCTATACTTTCTGCTAAAAATCTGTCAAAGGCTGCAAAACTGATAGACAGCAGACAGCGCTTCACAGTACAGACAGATAATGACACAAAACATACCACGAAAGCAATCCAAGAGCTTCTTAAGGAAAAGAAATGGAATCTTCTTGAATGGCCAAGTCAGTCTCCTGACCTCAACCCAATTAAGCATGCTTTTCACATATTGAAGACAAAACCAAAGACAGAAAGACCCACAAACAAGCAGCTACAGAAGGCGGCTGCAGTAAAGGCCTGTCAAAGCATCTCAAGGGAGGAAACTCAGCATTTGGTGATGTCCATGAATGGACTGATGTTCCAGACTTCATGCAGTCATTGACTGCAAAGGATTTGCATCCAAGTATTAAAAATAATCCTCATATTTATAATTGTTAATTTGTCTAATTACTTCTGAAAAGGGAATATGGAAATAATGGCTTTAATTCCTAAACAGTTAATGTAATATTTTGTAATAATTAAAACTGAAAGTCTACACTTCAATCACATCTTGATTGCTTCACTTCAAATCCATTGTGGTGGTGTACAGAGGCAAAATTATGAAAATTGTGTCACTGTCCAAATACTCATGAACCTGACTATCAAACTGTGAGCAGATTTGTGCACAACTCTCTTCATTACATGTCACAGGTTTTTGATAGGATTTAGATCTGTGCTCTGGACGATTCCAAAACTTTGATCTTCTGAAGCTATTCCTTTGTTGAATTGGATTTGTGCTTTGAGTTGTTGCCTGAAAGTGAAAGTTTTCTTCATTTCAGCTGTCTAAAAGAAGCCTGCAAGTTTTGTGTCAAAAAAGATATTATAGGTATTTGGACCTATAAATGATTCCCGCCTGAAAAGAGCTCCCGGCCCAAGCTGAAGAGAAGCAGCCCCACAGCATTACGCTGCTATCACCAGACTTCACCATGGGTGTGGTGTTCTTTGGGTGATAAGCTGACTTGTTTTTTCACCAAATATATATTTTAGAATTATGTCCAAAAAGTTCTACCTTGGTATCATCAGATCATAACATTTTTTGCCACATGAATTCGGCACAATGTAGTTAGGGTTGGATGTTTTTCTTCTTGTAAGAATGGTCTAGCCATCCTACCCCATAGCCCAGACATGTGAAGAATACAAGAGATTGTTGTCACATGCAGGGAGTGACGAGTACTTGTCAGATATTTCTGCAGCTCCTTTAATGTTGCAGTATGTCTCTTGGGAGCCTCCCTGATGAGTTTTCATCTGGTACTTTCATCAATGTTTTGGAAATTCTTTTGTATCCCTCTCCTGATTGATATCATTCAACAATGAAATCTTTGTAAGCTCTCTGTGGACCATGGCTTCAGCAGTCAGATGAACCCAAGAAGACACCAAGAAAATAATACATAAAATTATGATCTTTATTTGGGGTTACAGAATCAGGTCTTTAATGATGGGTGTATGACAATTACTGAGCACTAGTTTCAGTGTGACTAGTTAATTCTGAGCACAGTCAGTTGCCCCATTATAAAAGGCTGTGTACACTTACACTGTGCAACTAGGTTATTTCAAGTTTTTCTTTTTTTGTAAAACATTTGCTTTTCACTTGAATTTTGTTGATTGCTATATCACATTAAAGGTGGAAAAAGATCTGACATGATTTATATTGGTTTATTTTTTTTACATAAAAAACTGCAATTTTACATACTGGGATGTGTAATTTTTTTTATTTCAGCTGTATCTACTGCTAAGCTTACTGTGTATTATCACAGATAATAACAGGATACTGAGCCAAATTATCATAGTTATTTTATAATTATATTAAATAGATTAGCACAACCACACACTCTACACACTACAATTTATTCTATTCCGTTATACTTGTACAATGACAATAAATATATTAAAGCAGGACAACATGGCCAAACATCTTTTTTGCAGGGGGCATTTAATCACAGTCTCACTGGGCCAAAAATGATGGATTTTATTTTTAGTCTTAGATTTTTTTTTTTCCAAATTAGGTGTTAGGACAATGTAGGGCAAGCTATTTTAATAAAGTTAGTTAAAGATAGCTGCATTACAGGACAGCTAGTGGCTACACTGGCAGCAGTGCTGTCTAGTATTCATTTTGGATTTTGTTTTTATTTGTTATATTTAGTGTAGGTGTAGTTAACACGGACGACAACTAAATATTTTAGTCTAACTTTCACAAATATTCATAACTGGATTCTCAAAGCTTATTCAACCTCACAATTATGGCATTTGGCAGACACCCTTAACCAGAGTGACTTACAGAAGTGCTTTGGCTGTGCTACTGAGTTAATGGAAAATAACCACGAGTGTGTGCATGTTACCTGTTTCCTTGCAGCCTTGTTCCCTTGTGTGTCGAGTACATAAGCTGCATGGAGAGCCAGTAGTCGCACCTGCTCAATAGCAATGCGACACTCTGCTATCCAATGAGCCACCACCTCCTACGTTCCAAATGTAAACACAAGCTACATTTAAACATGAGACAGGAGCAATACACAAAAAAGAAAACAAAAAAGGTCAAATACAGAAAAAGCTATTACACTCAACACTAGGGGTCAGTAGTTACCTATTAGTGAGAGGCAATTCCAACATTAATTTTTAAAACAAGCCCTATGCATACATTGTCACATGAACATTTGTTAGCTCTGAAGTGAAGTGAAGTGACTTTGTGGCCAAGTATGGTGACCCATACTCGGAATTTGTGCTCTGCATTTAATCCATCCAAGTGCACACACACCCGTGAACACACACCCGGAGCAGTGGGCAGCCATTTTAGCTGCGGCGCCCGGGGAGCNGGATCGGTGCCTTGCTCAAGGGTCTCACCTCAGTCGTGGTATTGAAGGTGGAAGAGAGCGCTGGTCATTCACTCCCCACACCTACAATCCCTGCCGGACCCAAGACTCAAACCCACAACCTTCGGGTTCACCTTCGGGTTACAAGTCAGATTCTTGGACCATTAGGCCACGACTGCCTCTGTGACCATATGTTAAAGTGTTAACATACAGTTTGGTCCTCATATAACAACAATTTTTCTTGATCTTGGTCAACAACTGTTACTTAATCTAAAGTAGGAGAACGAAAATGATGTGTAGCACTAAAGGACTGAAGGTGAATTTAAGGTTTATTCATGCCAAACAAAACAGAAGTGCCATTTTTTTAATGTTCCTTTTTTTGTGGGTGAATTGTGATATAGTGTATGCAATCCTGAGCTTGGGTTTCATGTTCTCCCTTCATGGGTTTCCCCCAGGTGCACCAGTTTCCTCTGACCTCCCAAAAACATGCATGTAGGTGAACTAGCTATTCAAAATTGCTCCTAGGTGTTAACGAGCATGTGTGTGGGTGTGTGTGTGACTGTTCCTCGGATAGGCTCTGGATCCATCACATCCCTTACGAGGATAACTCTGACCAGTTATTAACGATGAACATATGAATGAAGATTAATGAAGATTTATGGCCACTAGTAAAAGCTAACACTGCTCCATTAGTTAAATGAAAGGATTTATTATAACAGTTTGTGACCAGTTGTATTCAGTAGCAGTCCCATTTCTGTATTAAAAACTTGTATGCCCATAGAAAAAAACATACATGTTGGTACAGTCTTTTGCCAAAGGTGCTTCTGCTGGCAGATCTTTGACACAACAGTTCCAGTGCCTGCTCTGCCAATCCAACTGCCCTCATGCAGTGGTGCAGTCTACCCGGCCCCAGCCGACCCTGTGCTATCTCGAATCCCCGACCCTCACCTGCAAAGAGTTACAAACACTACTCAAAACATATTTCCAAATTGCCAGGTCCTGTAATACACGTCCATAAATTACAGCAAACACATTTTAATGTACAATGCCTGCAACAGTATTTAACTCCCTTAAAACTCATCAGTTTTGTCTAGATTACATTCATCTTTTTTGCTTATAACCACTCCTGCATTGCTTTGGCCTTGTGTTTAGGACCACTGTACTGGTGAAAGGTGAAGTTTCTTCCAAGCTTTAGGGTTTTTTTTTTGTAATATTTATTTATTTTATTAAGTAGACTGAAAAGGTTCTACTGTAATTCAATTTTCACAAGACAACCAAGTTCTGTGTGCCCACAGAGTATGATGCTGCCACCACCATACTTCACTGTAGGGATGGTGTTAATTGAGGTATGGCCTGCTTTAAGTTTGCACCACACATAGCACTTTGGAACTTCCCCAAATACAGTATCTTGATTTTGGTCTCATCACACACACACACACACACACACAAAAAAAATACATCTTCCCTGACTCACTACTGTGCTTTCATGTGGCTGTTCTTGAGCAATGGTTTCTTTCTAGCCACCCTCCTCAATGCAGTCCTCAATTAGGGTCTCTGTGGAATTAAAGCTCAACATGGTTGTCTGGTGCGCCTTCACTCCACGCTCAGTTACTGTACTCTGTAACTGCATCAGAGTGACTGTTGGCCTCACTGTGGCCTCGTCTAAGTAGTGCTTGGGTGGTGTGATGCAGCTTCCACTTCCTCATTATTGATCCAACAGTGCTTACTGGGATGTCCAACCTCTTAGATATAATTTTACGCCTATTCCCATGTTCTGAAATTCTATTACCCTATCATTAATTTCCTTAGAATACTCCTTAGTGTTAATTTTCACTTTTTTCCTTCATACTGACAGTATCTTTAATAACAGTTCAACTGAGGTGGTTTTTGTTCAGAAAATTGGAGCTGCTTTACTATTTCACATATGTATGCCAATTATAATTCAATTGTGTCTGCATTAAGACAATCTCTTTCATCAGGAGCTTTCGGAATCTGGGGGAGGCCGAATACATATATCAGGCAGTGTTTTTGCGGTTGAATACTTTTGCAAGCCACTCTTCATAGACTCCTGACTATCTCACCTAGAAGAATGTTGGATGCTGGAACAAGTACATTGTCAAAGTGTATCTCAAAATGGCCACCATGACATGCATCTGTAGAGATCAAAGAGGCAGAAGATAAACATCACCAACACTGACACAAAATCAGCAGTGCAAGTGCATACTATTTTTTATCTTAGCACATGTACACAGCAAGGAAGTCACAGTAAGTGAAGTCATGCCAAAGTTAATCTTTTTATCCTACAGGAAGTGTGTATTACATAAAGTGCATGTTATATAAAGAGCAATTGCAAAATTGATCTTTATAGCAGCAATTGAGCAATACAAAATATTTATAGTTATTATTTACAATATTTTTATTACTAGACACAAAACCCCTTCAATAACTTAGAGATCTGTCATTTTTATTTTTAATAGATTTAATTAAATTTATTATTTAATTGAAACATAACCTCTATTTCACTGAACAAAACCTCTTTAATGTAAAGGTGAGTTTTGTGTTAAAGAAGTGCATGTATTTTGACAACGGAAAAAAAACCCCATTTAAGTATAATAAACGGTACAATGGTTAAAAAGACAGAAGACAGTAAAATTACAGACAGATGCAAAACAGATAAACAATGGAGCTTACCATCTTGTCCAAACACAGTAAGAGGTCGGACTTTCCTCACACCATATGTGTCCATAGGAACCAAAACCATACTGTGCTGACCATGTCTAACACACACACACACACACACACACACACACACACACACACACATTAATGCTTACATAATTAGACCTAATTACTACTATGCTTAGAATTAAATCTAACCCTAACCTTAACCCCAGTAACACATGTTTTTCTTTTAATAGAATTAATTAAGTATTTTTTTTTGGCATTTGTACTTTTGGGGACCAGCCAAATGTCCCCAGAAGGTCAAAAGTCTCAGATATACTTATCTTTGTGGGGACATTTGGTTCTCAACAAGATCTAAAAATGTAAACATACATAATCCATTTTGATAATATTACATGATTATTAAAACTTTTATATAAATATTTAATATTTAATTGCCATATCACTTTTCCTTTATTAGTGATAGTCTTTAAGTAGAAGTCCATTTGTTGTTCTAGTAAATACAATGTCAAATTTCACTGGTTGTGTAAGTACAGCTGGTGTAGTTCTGTTAAGGCCATCAGGCACATGCTCTGTGAGGAATCAACACATATTCCCTGTTCCACCTCCCTGACGTTTCTTTTTCACTTTCGTCTGGAGATGTTATCCTTCCTGATTTTTGACAGCACTCTCTCCCATTCTCACACCCTTATCCACACCCATAAACAGTTATACACAAACAAATCAAACATAGTGCACACCTTTTCTACATGCTCCCATGTTTTGAGGTATAGCCTGGTCCAGGGAAAGAGAACAAGGGAAACTGAGAACTGTTTCATTGGCCAGGACAAGTCATTCACATCTGGCAATTATGTATTGGCACACTGGCCCACTCTATGACTTAACCCCTAAACTCCCATCTTATTATCAGTAATTCACCTTATAGCAATATTATTTAGTAACTTACGAGTCACTCCATAACTAATGAAAATTTGTAGGTCAAAGAGTAGGAATATAATTTTGTAGTACTGATATACACTCACTGTCAAATCTCTAGGGACTGTTGTGTGTATAAATTCCAGGAGATCAGCAGTTTCTGCAATACTCAAAAATGATCATCTGGCACCAACAACTATGCCACAGTTAAAGTCATAGATATCACACTTTTTCTTCATTCTGATGTTTGATGTAAATATTCCCTGAAGCTCTTGACCTGTATCTTCATATGTATCTTCATCAGATTTTATGCACTGCACCACATGATTAGCTGATTGGATAGCTGCATAAATGAGCAGGTGTACAGGTGTTCCTATTAAAGTGGACAATGAGTATATTTTAGACATACTGTAAACCTGATACTCAAACTGGTGCATTTCTATTTCATGCTTCCTAACCACCAGGGGCACTGTGTGATACCTCAATATATCCTTAAGTCACATAGCACCAAATGATGCAGTAAGTACATTATATACTGTCATCATACAGAAATCATTACCTTATTCCTTCTCATCTCTACACATACGGCTACATGAACACGGTATAGAGCTATCCACTTAGCATATTGGGCCAGAGATACACGTATCCTGTCCTTCAAAGCTGGGGGTAGCTTCCTCTCATTCCATTCTACCTCATTCAGTATACCTTCTTCTATATTACAAATATTTTACAAGAACACTACAGGGATTTGTACGGCATAAACTGTGTGTAGTATGTTGAGAGAAAACCACTCAACCAAGATAGCAAAGCATTAGCTACAAGTTCCACTAATTATCTAGTTGGCAGGTAATGTGAATTATTCATAGGAGAAAATGCAGAAGGAAGAACTTACTCGGCCAGAAAAGAGATCACAGTACAGTGAACAGAAAATGACTCAGCACAGGTCAGTAGAGATGAATGTCCTCAAACAAAGAGCTAATTTCTAGATGAATCAACAACTATATCTCAAAACATGGGAGCAGGCTGAAGTGGCTGAAGTGTAATCAGTGATCTACAAGCTAAGACCAGGCAACTCAGAGGCTCCGTGTAGCTCAGTGGCTCGTCATCATCCTCATCCTTAATCAAAGAAGCACAAGGAAACTATGTGTACAGTCATATCTGTAATGTCCTTCAGGTTAGTGACAGCTCACTGGTTAAGGCACTGGGTTACTGATACAACCGAGCATTAAGGGCCTTGCTCAAGAGCTCAACAGTGGCAGCTTGGTGATATTGGGATTTGAACTTCCCATCAGTGTAGGTACCACGTATCCATCTTTATGGGGCGCATCTTTATAATAGCTTTATTTATCATTTTTACAGCAACCAGAAGCACTTAAGACAAGTATATGTCACCCCTTGAACAAACAAAACGGCTTGACCAGCCTCTTTCAGCCTCTCTGGGTCCAATGGATAACTGAAGATTCACCATAAAAGAGAGAAGCTCTCTCCCTGATAGGCTGATTGCCGTGCGCAATCTGGCTGAAAAGAGGACGCTTACTTTACTGTCATCTGGAATCGAATTGAGAGAAATGCTCACTGCTCCCAATGGCTTAAATCAACCAAAGATACACTTAATGCTCAACTCAGTATCCTCTCTCAGTTGTAAGTTGCTTCGGTTAAATGCATCAGCCAAATGAGGAAATATAAATGTACATACATAAATGCTGAGACTCTGGGCTCACCATCTTCTGGGCAGAGTTCTGCTTCAGCCTCTGCCAGTTCACAGGCTTTACACTAGCTGTGACAGAAACTTTAAAGATGGCTGGGCGTGAGTTGGATGCTGCAATGCATCTCACAGCATTAAATGCACTCTTTTGCACAGCAGCCGTTACAACAAGGATCACAATGCCACAGTAGGGATTTGCCCATTCAACCACTAGAGCATTAGTGAGGTTGGACATTGATGTCAGGAGAAGTGGCCTGGGTTGCAGTCAGCAATCCAGTTCATTTCAAATGTGTTGAGGTCAGGCCTCTGTTCTGCCCACTCGAGTTATTCAAGTTCTTCCACTCAGACCTTAGCAAACCATGTATTTATACACCTTGCTTTGTGTGCAGGGGTGTCATTCAGGAATGTTTGGGCTAAGCCCCTTAATTCCAGTGAAGGAAGCATACAAAGACATCCTTTATAGACATCGTATACAAAGGCATCAGTAAGCCCACTTGCCTAAATGACTATCGTCCTGTAGTCCTCACATCACGTCATGAAGGTTTTTGAGAGGCTTATTAAAAACTCCATTTGCTCCTCCATCCCTGACACCATCAACCCACTCTAGTTCACCTACTGCCCCAATAGGCCTACTGAGGATGCAATCTCTCACATCTTACACACCCACACACCCTCACCCACACTGACAGCAACAAAGGGAACAATGTGAGGCTGCTGTTTAGACTATAGCTCAGCCTTCAATACCATAGTCCCACACAGACTTAATGCCCCCCCTATGTGACTGGGTCATGGACTTCCTTACAGGCAGACCCCAGGTAGTGAGAGACTCCAATACCATCACCCTGAGCACTGGAGCCCCACAAGGTTGTGTCCTGAGCCCCCTGCTCCACGGTCTATACACACATGGCTGTATGTATGTTCCAGTTCTATCGTCAAGTTTGCTGAAGTCACAGTGGTTATATGTCTCATCAACAATGAGGCGGCCTACCTTGACGAGGTAGAGAACCTGGTAGCTTGGTGCCAGGCTAAATGTCTCTCTCTGAACATCAGCAAAACCAAGGAGCTGGTTGTGGACAGAAAGAGGCACCAGTGGGACTACATCCCGCTTGAGATCAGGTTCAGGTACCTTGGACTACACATCTCTGAGGACCTGACCTGGACTCATCACATCCAAGCCTAGGTGAACAACGTAAGATAATGGCTGTACCATCTGAGACTGCTGAAGAAATTCAGGGTCTCAATTTTATTTGTATAGCGCTTTTAACATTGGACATTGTCACAAAGCAGCTTTACAGAAATAAATACCTCCTCAACATGAGGGGTCATAAATACCTTCACAACACAGATATGTCCACCGCACATATCCCTTAGGACCCCATAAAGAGTCGTAAGGGACTCTGCACTCCACTGACACTCTGCATACTGCACTTTGTATCGTTACTATATAGTTACATATTTTGTACATCCCTATTTTTTGCACAAACATTTTCTATTTCTTATTATTTAGTTTTTTAAATGCACAGTCTATGAATGAGTAGGCCAGGTTTTCATTTCACTGCATGTTTTATACTGTATATAACTGTGTATGTGACAAACAAAATCTTGAATCTTGAATCCTATACAGCTCCACAAATTACATTTACATTTATGGCATTTGGCAGACGCCCTTATCCAGAGCGACTTACAATAGTGCTTTGAAGTCTATCAAAA
>CM074966.1:9631708-9643021 GCA_037577455.1 Pangasius macronema | reverse complement strand
CCACACGAGGTGTGATAAGAGCTTTGAGATAAGTGGGTGCTGGTCCGTTTTTGGCTTTGTAGGCCAGAATCAGTGTTCTAAATCTGATGCGGGCAGCTACAGGAAGCCAAATTATTTTTGGGAATAACATTCTGTTGATTTTACAAGTTTAGTTGACCCCGATATTTACCACAATATGTTTCCTTATGATAAATGCATTTTATAGGAGTTATTTGACAGTAAATAAAGAGGCATGGTTAACATGGTGATTGACAGTTTTGTGCATGGCAGGCAAGCCTCATGAAAGTGCATGAACATTCCACAATGCGCCTGAAGCTCCTGACAGTTCTGTTACAAAGCCATGTCTTGTTTTGCTGTAAACTGTTGTAACAGACCCTAGCTAGCTTGCTGTACTGATGAAACTGAGTGATGGAACAAAACAATGCAGCTAACACTAGCTAAATTTCATAATAATCTATGATTTAGTGAACACTCGAAATATTTTGGTAAGGTTAGCCTGTCACTCCCTTTTAAATTAACCACACTGACAAAATCAGCTGGGCCACTACCATCCATATGCTCTGGCTCCAGGGTCTCTACTGCACAGATATTGGCTCTAATTTTAGCAAAATGGCAACTCCCATTTTGACCAAAAAAGCCTTCTAAAATACACGAATGACATCATGCTGTCCACTCATATATACAGTCACTCAGTTAAACTAGGATCATTTCAGTAGATCCTAAATAAAAATACTGATTATATACAGGACCTTCTACTTCTGACTGAGTAATTAGAAAAACTCTGTATAGTTGAGGTCAAAAGTTTACACAGATATAGGCTAAATGACCAGCACCCTCTTCCACCCTCAATACCACGACTGAGGTGAGACCCTTGAGCAAGGCACCAAACCCACAACTGCTCCCCAGGCGCCGCAGCAAAAAAGGCTGCCCACTTCTCCAGGTGTGTGTTCACTACCGAGTGTGTGTGTTCACTACTGTGTGTGTGCACTTGGATTAAATGCAGAGCAGAAATTCCGAGTATGGGTCACCATACTTGGTGACTTCACATCACTTTTTTTTTTTAAAGACATTCAATCTCAGTTTTTCACAACTCCACACATTTCATGTGACCATAAATTATTATGTATTAAGAGACAGTGCCTTTTTTGCCCATGATACCATGGAAAAATCCAAACTTAACTGTAAAAAGCAAACAACTGTATGCAAAAAAAAAAAAAAAAAAAATCTTGGGACCACACAGTGTAACAAATCCAGGAAGGTGGATGCAAGTGCAGAAAAGCTTTATTAAATAAAAAAAAAATAATAACAAACAACCGAAAGGCAGGAAAAGAACCAAAAACTAGCAAAGCAAACCAAAATCAAGACAAGGCTATGAAAAGGAAAACATAACAGGTGTAAGGAATTTAGCTCATTAAGATGTCGACTTAATTTGATCTTGTAGTTTTTATGGAAGTAAGGATCATTAATGCAAACAGCAATATGGATTATCTTGGGGAATTTTATCAGAATAAGTTTACAACATTGACTGCTCATTTCATCCAGCGAAATGTTTGATGAGGCATCTTATTAACTCTGGCAAGTTATTACTATCATGGCCGTCAACAGTAATAACTTCCTCTGAGGATGACCCTTCTAGAGCACAGTACTAAGATCAGGCACTGAGGAACTTAGATGGTGAGCAGAGAAACACAGCACAACATCGCCTTGAACATTGACGAGACTTTATTATTCTAAGCTACTATACACATAGACTAAACTACTAGTGAAAGTGAAGTGACTTGTGGCCAAGTATGGTGACCCATACTCGGAATTTCTGCTCTGCATTTAACCCATCCAAGTGCACACACACAGTAGTGAACACACACACACCGTGAACACACACCGGGAGCAGTGGGCAGCCTTTTTTTGCTGCGGCGCCCAGGGAGCAGTTGGGGGTTCAGTGCCTTGCTCAATGGTCAAGGGTCACATACTACACACATATACCAAAATACTACACACATATGCTAAAGTACTACACACATAGACTAAAATACACACAACCAACAAACACAGACATTCACACTCATACATGTAGGAATAGGGCATGAGAAGAACCAGTGATAATAATCATAAGGTTGAGTTCTTAGACAAAAGTATGAGAGGACACAAGACCCTGACCTGAGTGAACCATCAATATGTCGGCATTAACTTCTGAATTGGTTAGAGAGTTCTTAATGTTATCACACCAGCTTAATGAAGTTGGGAGGTATCAATACTTGCTTTGCTTGGGTGGTGAATGGAAGTAGTTGGTGGTGGTCAGCAGGTTCTAGTTGGACCGGAGTTGGAGGATCTTAGAGAAGTTGCTGATCGTCACCGGAGAGGGAAGATGGAGTCTGGACGGCTGGGCAAAGGGTCAAGCCAGGCAATGTTCGGCGATGAAAGCCTTGGGATCTTCTGGTGCAAGTTCTCTTCCAGTTCCACTCTGTTCCTTTTCCAGCTCTGTTCTGGTTCCAGCTCACGTGCTTGGGCATGAAGTTTTTATGCTAGTTTGGATAAGCCGGCCTCCTAAAGTCTTCAACCAACCATGGGTCGGCTTGGAGATGATTGGAGAGCAGCTTGCCTGGCCCTCCAGTTAATTTGCATGTGACCACTCCCAGGTCACATCTTTCTTAATGTCCATTGTAATGTGGCCTTATTTGTTTTTAGAAGTGAAGTGACGTCAAGTGAAGTGACTTGTGGCCAAGTACAGTGGCCCATACTCGAATTTTGGCTCTGCATTTAACCCATCCAAGTGCACACACACACACAGTAGTGAACACACACACAGTAGTGAACACACTACTTTTTTTTTTTTTTTGCTGCAGTGCCCGGGGAGCAGCTGGGGGTTCGATGACTTGCTCAAAGGTCTCACCTAGGTCGTGGTATTGACTGAAATTTGCAAACCATCAACAGCTTAAGCACATGAAAACAAACGTGCAGATACCAAACACAACATACTTAAGTGTGACCATTAGCTTCTGGATACAATTGTGTGTTTACAGAGTGACATAGGTCTAATATTATACAATTTCATTAACGGTAAGGTTGCATTATATTGTCGGTTCGAATACATGATTTTGGAGGTAGTACCAGGCTTCCCACCATGTGAGAAGTTGCCATAACTGAGTTGTAAGTTAACCTTAGATTCTTGCCCTCCTGTTTGAGGGCGTGTTCCCTATATAAACTTAATACACAGACAACAAAAAGAAGAGGATCAAAAATATGAGTAATGGCGCCCTCTGGCAGTCTAGGGGGAGATTGTCCATGGTGGATGTAACACACAGACACTGCATCATTCAGGAAAGAAACACAAGTTAACTCCCAGGGATGAATGAACTTTGGTCTGAAATGTTCAACTGAACCCTGGGGAAAGACTGTCCATGGTGGACATGACATAGCATTCCCCACCCATCTCAAGGCATTGCTCCTGAAGTGGCCAAAACTTGCAATGTCCATACTAGGGCCAGAGGGGGAAGCAACAACCACTGTGAGGCCAAAGAGGGGAGCAACAACTACAGAAAGGCCAAAAAAAGGAATGATGTTTACAGCAAGGCCAGAGAAGAGAGGAATGACCATGACAAGGATCAAAGGCCAAAGTGAGAAAAGAGGAGGGAATAACTTTGTTCGCAAGGAGGCAGAGTGATATTATCAGCTGAGCAGGGAGGAAGAGTGACATGGAAATCAGCCAGACAACAAAAGAAAAGGTTCAAAAACATGAGTGAGGGTGCCCTCTGGGAAGATCCTCGTGTCCTGTGTCCCTGGTAGATGTGACACAGGAAAGAAGCACAAGTTAACTGCCAGGGATGAATGATCTTTGTCTGAAAGATTCAACTGAACCCAAAGACAACCACAATGGAACTAGTGACAGAGTTCCATTCTGAGGAAACAAAAATTTAACTGTTTGGCCATAATGGTCAGTGCTATTTATGGAGGAAAAAGGGTGAGGCTTTTAAACCAAAGAGCACCATCTCAAATTTGAAGCATGGAGGTGGCATCATCATATTGTAGGGTTGTTTTATTCTTCGAAAAGGAATTGGTACACTTCAGAAACTAGATGGCATCATGAGGAAAGAGGATCAGCCAGAGTTAAAACTTGTCACAACTGGTTCTTACAGTAGGACCATAATCTTAAGAATACCCCCAAAAGTTATAATAAAATTGCTTAAAGACAACAAAGTGAAAGTACAGTAGTGTGTGATTCCCATATAAAGGCTGTGCACTGAATTGAAAAAACATGTCTGTGCAAGTCTGCGCAACTGTACACCTGTACCAACATGATAGATCAGGGTTCTTCAAATATGGCCCTCGAGGTCCACTGTCCTGCAGAGTTTAGCTCCAACCGTGATCAAATATACCTGAACAAGCTAACCAAGGTCTTCAGGATTATTAGAAAATTACAGGCAAGTGAGTTTGAGGGTTGGCACTAAACTCTTCAGATTTGAAAAACCCTCCGATAGATCATGCTTCACTGTTGTCAATATCAGATGCAATAACATTTTAGACCTCACTGACAAGCATAAGCTACTGTACGTCAATCATAAACATAACTACTGTAAAATACTGTTAATTTTTTTATGTTTATATTATATCCATTCATTTCTCAAAATGCATGAATAAAGTAGGCTTTTTCCCAGATTTCTACTAGCCCTAGCTCTGTAATCAGTGGAATCTCAAACTCGAAATTTAGCAGAATGCTACTACAGAGAACTTATTTTTGTGAAAATTCCAGGTTCGTATCTGAGATATTCAACTCGAAATTGAGGGAAATTTTTACAAAATTGCACTTTATCCTGATAATAGAAGTCTCAAACCAGAATGATGGCAAGAGAAAAGTATGACAAAAGAAAGGAACAGCTCATGATTCAAAGTATGCCACATCATGTGTCAAACATGGTGGAGGATTTGTTATGGCATGGGCATGTATGGCTGCCAATGGAACAGGCTCACTGGTGTTTATTGATGATGTGACTGCTGACAGAANTGAAAGCAACTCAAGACTTTTTGAAGGCAAAGAAATGGAATGTTCTTCAATGGCCAAGTCAGTCGCCTGATCTCAACACAATAGAGCATGCTTTTCAATTACTGAAGACAGGACTGAAGGCAGAAAGACCCACAAACAAGCAGCAACTGAAGGTGGCTGCAATGAAAGGTCTGGCAAGGCATCTCCAGGGAGGAAACTCAGTGGAAACTTGGTGATGTCCATGGGCGCAAGACTTCAGGCACTCATTGACTGCAAAGGATTTTCATCCAAGTATTAAAATTATGGTTATATATACAATTGTCACTTTGTCCAAATACCTTTGAGCCCCTGAAAATGGAAGTACTTTGCTTAAAATAGCTGTAATTCCTAAAAGATAAATGCCATATTTTTGTAATGCCTTCTTAAAATAAAGCTGAAAGTATACTATACTTTGATCACATCTTGACTGTTTTATTTCAATTCCATTGTGGTGGTGTATAAAAGCAAAATCACAAAAACTCCGTCATTGTCCAAATACTTCTGGACCTAACTATATATAAGGTATAAGGAGCCTTCCTCCTTGGTATCATATGACACTAAGCGCACACAGGTCAATACCATTCAATTAATTATGTGACTTCTGTTGGCAACTGGGATTTCACAGAAATGGGAATGAATACTTAATCACAACATTTTTATTTGTAAATAAAACTATATTGTTTCCCCCAACCCACCTCAATATTATGGGTTATTTTGTGTTGACTCATTTCATATAAACCCAATTATATCCATTTCAGTTCCAGGTTGTAACATTACCAAATCAGAAATCAGAAACAATTTATTGCCACGTATGGTAAAGGACACTCTACAGTACTAGGAATTTGTCTTGATGTCAGGTGCAAACACAGAATCGAAGATATAAGGTAAAAGGGGATACAGAAATGAAGAATACAAAAATGTGACACAATAACAAGGGTAATACAATACTGAAGTGCAAGAGACCAAGGTGCAAGATAGACATGCTATATATAAATATGAAATATGTAAACAGCAGACAAGATAGAATATACTAAATTAAAAATATAAATAGTTATGTACAGAAAAAGTGAGTGTACATGAAAGATAGAAAAATAGTGCAGCTTCAGAGGGGAGAGTTACTGACAGTAGGTTGCGGGGGGTCACTTGGGGGGAATTGGGGCACTGTTCAGCAGGCTGACTGCAGCAAGGAAGAAGCTATTCTTGTGGCGTGAGGTCCTGGTCCTGATGGACCAGAGCCTCTTGCCAGAGGGAAGGTGCAGGAAGAGAACATGCCTGGGGTGAGAGGGGCCAGCTGCAATCCTGGCTGCATGTCTCCGGGTCCTGGAGACGTACAAGTCCTGGAGTGATGGGAGGCTGCAGCCAATCACCTTCTCAGTGGAGTGGATGATGCGCTGCAGCTTGGCCTTGTCCCTGGCCGTGGCAGCAGCAAACCAGACTGTGATGGAGGAAATGAGAATCAAGTCAATGATGGCAGTGTATAAGTTTACCATCATCTTCACAGGGAGGTGGAACTTCTTCAGTTGCCGCAAAAAGTACAGCCTCTGCTGAGCCTTCTTGGTGAGGGAGCTGATGTTCTGCTCCTACTTGAGCTCCTGGGTGATCGTGGTTCCCAGGAAGTGGAAGGACTCGACCAAGGTCACCAGAGTGTCACAGAGGATGACGGGTAGGAGGGGGGATGAGTCCTTCCTGAAATCCAGTATCATCTCCATTGTCTTGAGAGTGTTGAGCTCCAGGGTGTTCATGCTGCACCATGACACCAGACAGTCCATCTCACTTCTGTAGGCCGACTCGTCTCCATGAGTTGTAGGCCGATGAGGGTGGTGTCATCTGCAAACTTCAGGAGTTTGACAGACTGGTGTCTAGATGTGCAACTGTTGGTATACAGGGAGAATAACAGAGAAGAGAGGACACAGCCTTGGGGGAATCCAGTGCTGATGATCCAGGAGTCCGAGACATACTTCCCCAGCCTTACAAACTGCCGTCTGTCTGTCAGGAAGTCTGTGACCACATGCACAATGAGTCCGGCACATTCAGCTGTGAGAGCTTGTCTCGAAGCAGAGACGGGACGATAATGTTGAAGGCAGCACTGAAGTCCACAAACAGTAACCTGGCATAGGATCCTTGAGAGTCCAGATGCTGAAGGATGAAGTGGAGGGCCATGTTTACAGCATCGTCTACAGACCTGTGGGCTCTGTAGGCAAACTGCATGGGATCCAGAAGAGGGTCTATAATGTCCTTGACCACAGAAGTCAGGGCAACGGTCTGTAATCATTAAGTCCTGTGATCCTCACCTTTTTAGAGACTGGAATAATCTCTGAAATTTTAAAACAGGCTGGCACATGGCAGGTCTCCAGTGAGGTGTTAAAAATGTTAGTGAACACCGGAGACAACTGATTGGCACAGTGATTGGCACAAATTTGTTCAGGCTGTTGGCCAAGCACAGGTCATTTACAGAGTGGTGGGCTCTAGGCTTGTAGTTGGTGATTGCCTTAAGCTCTTTCCAGACAGAAGCAGAGTCGTTGGCTGAGAGTTTCTGTTCCATTCTCTCACCATGCTCTGATTTAGTTCTTCTCACATCCTTGCTAAATTTGTACATGGCCTCTTTGTATTTGTCTTTGTCCCCACTTCTGTATGCAGCCTCTTTCTCTGACCTCAGCTGTCTGAGTTTAGCTGTGAACCAGGGTTTATCATTGTTGTAACTCACCCTGGCGCGTGATGGAATGACGCTGTCCTCACAAAAGTTAATGTAGGACGTCACAGTGTCTGTGTACTCATCCATACTATTGGTGGCAGACCTGAAAACTTCCCAGTTTGTACAGTCCAGACACTCCTGCAGTTCCCCCACAGCCTCAGTGGTCCACTTCTTTGATGTCCTCACAGTAGGTTTGCAGAGTTTTAATTTCTGCCTGTATGCCAGAATCAAGTGCACCATGATGTGATCTGACTGACCCAGTGCAGCACGAGGGACAGCACGATAAGCACCGCTGATGGTGGTACAGTGGAACAGTACATTGAATACTTATGCAAGGCACTGTATATCAGCATAGCCCTAATAGAAACACAACAATTTCCATTAACTACTCTTTAGAATGTTGCTTACAACTCAGGATCTTTGTGTGTGTGTGTGTGTGTGTGTGTGTGTGTGTGTGTGTGTGTGTGTGAGAGAGAGAGAGAGAGAGAGAGAGAGAGAGAGTGGGTGGGTAGGTATGTTCAGTAATTCACAGTGGGCTATACAGAAGAATGTGTGGAATAAAGCCAGTAGGCATTGTTGAGCTTTACTTCTGGGTCTGTTTTTAAAAATTAACTTAATCCAATGCTGACACATACAGAGACGTGCATATTCTGGGGACACCAATTTTCTGAAATAAGTTTTTTAAATGTGACTTTGTTTTTCTCAGAATAAACTTGGTTGCTTAACTTATTATTGAGAACTGACAGTGCTCATTATTTTTTATTGTTCCAGAAATTTCACAGGAAGTGTACATAAATGTCTGTGAATATTAGAGATATTAAAGAGCAGTGAATGTGAGAAGTTAAATTTAATTTCTGTCACTGTGAGAATGTAGCCTAAATTGCACCTTTTCCTCCATGCCCATGCATTTGGTGTACTCCAATTTGTCAGATTACTCTACTTACTGTGGAAAAAAACATTTAGTAAAATTCAGGATCTCTATAACCTTGTGCAAATCATTATGAACCACTCTGAACAAGAGTACAATAGTGCAGATTATTTTCACTTGCGCAGATTATTTTCACAAATTTTCCAATTTGTGACAAAGAAAATGTAATTATCCTAGGGGGAAAAAACTTAACATCACAAAAGGCATTTGCACCTAGCTGAGGTAAAAATTTTGTTTGAATAATTGATCATAAAATATGACAAAAACAACAAATATTAGTTTAAAAAGACTTAGTGGGTTTTGCAGGCTCTATGATTATGAGACATTGATGAAAACTAGGCATGTGATGATAATCATATGGTTATAATCACACTTTTCAGCACAGAAAACAGTGATCAGATACACTTTAAATACCACCACTACTTCAATATTCCATCTGCAAGGTAGTATATGGACAATCGTCTTTCATAGAAGCCTTTTCTTTCTCATATTCCTTTTGTCACTTATTGCTGTTCACAAGTTCCATTAAAGTTTGAAAAACACTGAGCACAGACCTGTCTGAATTTAGTAATCTATTATTTTCAAATGTAATATTACACAGCTATATTAAAATATGCAACAATTTCTATTTGATTTTGTTGACTTCCTGGAAATTAATTTCACCCTGACAACTTCTTTCAAAGGTCTACTACTGTACTTCAAGGTTTTACTTCCATTATACTTTCACTTCTTTGCCTCAATGCTTCCCTTCTTGTATCTCTGTTACTCTGTAAAAGGTCTGAGAGGAATAGGGAACTGTGTTTACTGATGGATCGATGGACATGCAGACAGCCAAACCACTACTGTGACCACAGTTCAGCCCTGACCTTTCTCTTTGTGTGTGTGTGTGTGTGTGTGTGTGTGTGTGTGTGTGTGTGTGTGTGCAGTGATTCATTCTGTGTCATAAAGAGGAGATTACGTGTGGAATAAAGTCAGTAGACCTTGTTGATCTGTCTTTCCAGATCAGTTTAACTGGATTTAGAGTATTTCTTAATACAAGAGCAGACACAGCCAGAAACAGGCGCAAACACACAAATATCAAATTCCTGCCTATCAGCACTGTACAAACCACAATGTACACCATCATCCCTATCCCCTACACCCTATCTATCTATTAGATGTAACACAGTTTGATACCTGTTGATACTGTCAGATGCCATGTTCTTGCACATCACTATGGCGATCTTGCATTTTGGGTTGCCTGCACCTAGAGATATTAAAAAAAAAAAAAAGGAAATATTCAAAAATTCAGTTTTTAGGTGGGGAAATTGCCACTATATATAGTAACTGTATATGATGGTATTATCTAATCTATTATCTATTATAGAATGGGAACAGATTAGCTCACAGACCCTCACACTCTATTATATAACCTTTAATCTTTAGACTCAGGTAATATATTTGTCATATTTATTAAAGAATGTGCCATCATTATCAAATAAATGTTATCGTCTATTCTCCATTTTGGGTAGATAGAAAAGTGGTTTATTTGAGAAACATGAGAAATAGTTTTCGTACAAAGGAACAACTACAAACAACATAACACCCTCATAACATGCCACATAACACTACAAATAAACAGCAAAAGTGCACATGCAGAGACACGTCTGCCAGCATACTGCAAACAGAGTAGCATACACGAGCTTAAAAACATAAACTTAAAAAGATTATGGAAAAACATGTAGCCACATGGGTTACAATTATTTAGTACACTGTGTAACCTCATTTTGTCATCATAGAGTCTTAGAAAATATAGAAACACTAAGAGTTCTTTAGTTGTCCCTCTTGGTGAACCCATAATGGAACCCTTAATGGTTCTTAATGGTAAGCAGAAGATACTGCTGTATGATTCCATTAGCTTAACATAAGAGATGACAAACTAGATCTGACACACTGACACATTCATTTCCATACATACAAAGACATATTTATATGCCTATACATGTGTGCATCCTTCAATCGTACTTACTGAAAACATTCTGCTGTAAAATCTGAATATTTATACAGAATTTAAGATAGTACCTTTTTTGGCTCTATTACTGTAGGAGAGAAAGACGGATAATAGTCAGATTTTGAAATGGGAATTTAAATTATTATCTGCAATTAGTACATCTGAATATCAAATGGTCTACACTCAGAAGCACTTTGTTTGCACAGACAGACTTCTATCTGAAATAAACTGTTTCTCAGAACTCTTTAGTTCCTAATAATCATGTGTTTGTGGGTGTCGAATGGATTTTCCTTTACATCTGGATGCTTTTGTGAAGAACCTTATACCTAATACAAACATACACCTAGACAGTGGCTTATGACCGAACACAGTTTTGGCATTAAACACAGGCGTCCTATCAGTTTTGTAGAGTGTACATTATACAGAGAGTATAGCCCTATACACCTCAGAATTAATCCATTCATCAATTGTCCAAATACATTTGAGCCCCTGAAAATGGAAGTACTTTGCTTAAAATGGCTGTAATTCTTAAATGGTAAATGGCATATTTTTATGGAACCTCTTAAAATAAAGCTGAAAGAAAAACACTATATTACCAAAAGTATTTGCTCACCTGCCTTGACTCACATATGAACTTAAGTGCTATCCCATTCCTAACCCATAGGGTTCAATATGATGTCGGTCCA
>CM074966.1:9616973-9629096 GCA_037577455.1 Pangasius macronema | reverse complement strand
AAAATGTTTATATTTATGTTTGTATATGATAGTTTATATAAATTTCCCCAAATTTCTAATTAATTCCCATTAATTCCCATAAAATCCTGGTAAGTTTCCAACTCGGAATATTTCCAAAATTCCCCAGATGTAGTTCCCATGGAAAGTTTCTGGAAATTTACTGGAAATTTACTGGAAATTTTCCGCCCATTTGCAACCCTAGAAATGCATGACCCTCTAATCAACTTTTACACACACAGACATTGTTTAGCTGAATTTTTCAGTTGGAAATATATTGTTAGAACAGTAGCTCCAAAACTAGTCATATAACAGCAAGCAGGATACAACACCCAGTTGGGCATATTTAAACTTGTATTTGTAATTAGCATGTAATGGAGTTTTTAATAATTATAATTATTAATAATTGTTACTAATAGAGAAATAGATACAATTAATGTAAGAAAGTGGTATGTGATAATACATCATAACTTGTCTACAGTGGCTACTGTTTTGTGCTATAGCAGCCTTGATATTTTTCTGGCAGGAGCAGTTGCAGATTAATGTCATGGTGTATGTATTGGGCCCTAACAACACCCTATGCCTACACCTGGTATCCAATATATACATGGTCATCCACAAGTAATGAAAGCATGGCCCTGGAGAAGTTTTGACATGCCCTGACATTTGTGCATTTTTCATTTGCTTATAAAAATATAAATGGGTAAAATCTGATTACACTGTAATCAGCACAAACTGGGCTACAATAATATGTGAGCAGCATATGTGCAAGTTTGTATTTTGGAGAAAATAACAGTAATGCTTGGTTATTGAAAGAAAAAAAAGTTACTGAAATAAGGCCATAAAACTCATTCAAAACATTTGTCCCCAAGACTTTTGAGAACTGGATCTTAAAGTTTTTGCTTGAAAATGATGTGAAAATCATCCTGGTCACTCATTCAGAGAAAACAATATATTGATTTAAATTTTCTAAGACACTTTTTGTATAGAAAGTCCATATGCGATGAGGTGTGAATGATCATGCATAATACAGTGATTCACCCTTGAGAAGACAAAGACCCGCCTAATGAGCTGCATAATAAGCCTTTCAGTCAGGTATGTGACTGAGAGGGAAGTGCTACAAGAAAGAATGTGAGACAAAACAAATGTAGTTTATTTAGAATATATTTAACTGTCAGGCAAAATAACTCAAGATTCACTTTTGCGTGCATGTAAACAGTTTATTTGTTTGTTTTTTTAGAAACAAACAAAAAAACAACAACACAGGAGTGTATATAAACCTACACATAGCAAACATACTGAAAGAGTTGTCTTATACATGTACTTTACATAAAACTTAAGACATATACTTGAATTTACACATGAAACATGTAGTGGTACAGAAGATACAATGTTTCACGTAGGCTGCCAAAAGTTAGCCAAAACTAGGCAAAACAAAGTCTGAAAAATGATTTCTCTTTTATATTATTATCTAAGGATAAGATTATTATCTTTATATTATCAGACTAGGAATTATATAGGACTTACTCATCATGGATCAATTCGCTCTTTAAAATGCAACCGTTCATCGTCGGAGTCACAATCTTCTTCTGAGGAACAGGTAAATTCTTCCTCAATGTCCAAAATAATCTAAAGCGCTTCCTCGCCTGAATAGCATGCCATCTTCCAAACACATAGGAAAGTCAAAGAAATAAACTATGTGGAATGATATTTTTGGCATTGTCCGGTGGCCCATTATGGTTACCCCTAATGGGAACAGCCAAAAGAACAACAATAGTTGTTCCTAATAAAGTTTCAAGTGAGTATACCTACAGTAGTTTATCAGAGAGTTTAGCAGCATGTACACAAAACAAAATGCTGTACTAATTATATTACTTCTGCTTTTTCTCACACTGAAGACAAGAGATCAAGACAAGTGTTGGGGACTCTAGTCACTTGACTTGGACTCTATCCATGAATTTGCTGATTTCGACTCAATTAAAAAAGACTTGCAACTAGACTTTGATATCAATGACCTGTGACTACATTTGGACTTGAGCCCTATGACTTGGAAATACTTTATAATTTTTGTTTTTGAGAATGTATCAATTATACATCTAAAAGTGTGCAGTGGTTCAACTATTCTTTTTCCCAACAAACAATTTCAGCAAATCAGCATCAACCTTCATTTCCAAGGTTCAACCAGTACAACAGCCAATCAACTTGCACTAGACAACAGCAGAGATGAAAGACCGCTCATTCCCTGATGACAGTGGCAATTTGCAGTAGCCATGCTCCAAAAGATAGCAGCCTTCCCTTACAAATATTTCTCCAAGTTAATCTTGGTTTCACCAGTCCAAAGAATCTTATTACAGAACATGGGAGGCTTTTTTTTAGATGTTTTCTAGAAAAGTCTAATATGGCTTTCCTGTTCTTAAATGTTACCAGTGGTTTGCACATTGTAAACCCTCTGTATTTACATTCATGACGGTGTCTCTTAACTGTAGATTTTGACAATGCCTACCTTCTCCAGAGTATTCTTGATTTCTGTTGATGTTGTGAAGGGGTTTTTCTTCACCAAGGAAAGGATTCTGCGATCATCCACTTTAATAGTCTTCCGTGGTCTTCCAGGCCTTTCGATGTTGTTGAGCTCACCAGTGTTTTAAGAATATACCCAACTGTTGATTTGGCCACACCTAAGGTTTTTGCTATCTGTTATAATCAAAATCATCTACAACATGGGATTGCTCAGGGGTGATGCCTTGGCCTGGGCCACTGCTGTCTGGGAAAGGCAGCCAGAGCTGTGGACCACCCTCTCCTCCTTCACCCAAGAGCCACGCAAGATATTTGATCCCATCCTGAGAACCGAGGCAGCCAAACGCCTTCTCTCCCTCTGTCAGGGGACTTGCAGTGTGGCAGAATACTTGGTCGAGTTCTGGATCCTGGCAGCCGAATTGGGATGGGACGATGCAGTACTTCATTTGGGCTTCCTGAGTGGCCTCAACAAGTGAGTAAAGGACAAGATATCTCTCAGGGATGAAGTAGAATCGTGTGATTCGCTGGTTTCCCTAGACATTCGAATAGATAACCAGGTGCAAGAGAGGTGCAGGGAGAGAGCCAGTCGGCCCTGCGACAAGCTGAATGCCCAAGCTTCTGACACCCCTTCCCTGGAGTTCATGCACAGCTCTCAAGCCTCCCCTGAATCGCCATCCAGAGAGGAGCCTATGCAGATAGGATGGGCCCTACTCACTCCAACTGCAGGTTCAAGGCAGGCATCTGTTTCTACTGTGCCCAAACAGGTCACCTGATAGAGGGGGAATACTGGCAATCCAAGCATCCACCTCCTTCCCCGTTTCCAGATACCATCCACCCTGCTACATAACCAACTCTCTGTACCTCTGCCCTCGTCAACTCAGGCGTGGACACCAGCTTCCTGGACATGGAGCTGGCAAACCAGTCAGGCCTCCCCTATTACTGTCAACGCCCTGGATGGGAGACTCTTGGCCCAAGTCACTCACCAAGCAAGTGCCAATCAACCTCATCCCCTCACCCTGTACCCTGCTGGTTTTAGGCTACTTGTGGCTCAGTAACCACAACCCCCATATAGACTGGTCAACAGGCAGAATTGGCAATTGGAGCTGCACTGTCTTTCCACGTGTCTGAGATCTGCCGCTCCATCCTCCTCGGCCCCTAACCCTCCTGACCTCTCAGCTGTTCCTCCTGAATACCATGACCTGGGAGAGGGCTTTAGCAAAGAACAGGTGATTTGAACCCCTTCATGGAACTACCATCTTCTCCAAGTTAGATCTACGGAATGCCTACCACCTGGTTCAAATCAGGGAGGGAGGTGAGTGAAAGATGGAGTTCAACACCCTGCTAGGCCACTTTGAATACCAGGTCATGCCTTTCAGCCTAACCAAAGCTCCAGCCATGTTCCAGGCCTTGGTCAAAGACATCCTCAGAGACTTCCTGAACCAGTTTGTGTTTGTCTACCTGGATGACATCCTTAATTTTTCCCACACCTTGGCTGAGCCGTCTGTTTGTCAAAGCTGAAAAATGTGTTTCATGACAGCTCAGTCACCTTCCTTCCTTCCAGATCAGCAACTTTACCCTTGTGCCTTCTTCTCTCTCCATCTTACTCCAGCCAAGCGCAACTACAATGTGGGGAATCAGGAGTTGCTGGCAGTAAAGATAGCCTGAAGGAATGGAGACGCTGGCTCGAGGGGGTTGAGCATCCATTCATTGTCTGCACTGATCATGAAAACCTCACTTATATCCCAACAGCTGAATGCCTTAACTCCTGTCAAGCATACTGGGCCCTGCTCTTTGGGCAGTTTAACTTTTCCATCATGTACTGCACCCGCTCGAAGAATTCCAAGCCCAAAGCAGTTTCCCATCCATTTGCCCCCAAAGAAACCCCCTCGCGTCCTGACACCATCATACCTCCTTCCTGTGTGGTTGGGGCTGTCACCTGGGAGATAGAGACAACCATCAAAACAGCCCAGCGTACACAGCCAGACCCAGTTAATGGCCCTCCTGGTCACCTATTTGTCCCTAACCCTAACACGTTCTCAGGTTCTGAAGTGGGGCACAGTTCCCATATTGCCTGCCATCCTGGTTCCAGCCGCACTTTGAAGCTGCTAAAGCAGAACTTGTAGTACCTACAGTAGTGGCCGACTATGGACGCTGACACACAGGCCTTCATCTCTGCCTGCTTAGAATGTGCACAAGGCAAGGCCTTGCACCACCCGCCTGCCGGCCTCCTTCGCCTGCTGCCTGTCCTCAGCCGCCCCTGGGCACACATAGCCCTAGACTTTGTCACTGGCCTGCCATATTCCCAAGGTAACACTGCCATACTCACAACTGTTGATCATCAGCCAGGTGTTCCGGATACACAGGATAGCCCTAGATATCATCTCTGACCAGGTGGCAGTTTGTCTTGCAAGTCTGGAGATCCTTATTTCGAGACCTAAGAGCCACCATCAGTCTCTCCTCAGGGTTCCATCCCCAGACCAATGGCCAACTGAGCGGGCCAAAGAAGAGTTGGAGCAGCATTGTGGTGCATCCCTATGACCAACCCCTCCACCTGGAGCACTCAACTACCATGGACAGAATACGTTCAAAACCTCACTGACCAGCACTTCTACTGGTAGGTCCCCTTTTGAGTGCTCCCTGGGTTACCAACTTCCCTTGTTTCCCCTACAGGATGACAGGCTCATAGATTCACATTCAATGATGCTGCAAGGTGTGGCAAGAGCCTTGTGCCACCCTGCTCTGCTCTGCTAATCATAACTGGTGTCTGGCTGACTGCCACCGCACCCCAGCTCCCAATTACTGACCAGGGCAACAGGTATGACTGTCTCCTAAGAACATTCCCCTCCAAAGAAACTAAGAAACTCTCCCCCCAATTCATAGGTCCCCCACTACTGAGAGCATCATCAACCCCACCATCATCAAACTAATGGGAGGGCTACGGAGGACATGGGTGCCCCGCTCTTTCATTCTGGACCCCTCTCTCATCTGGGAGTTCCACTGGGCCCACCCGGACAAACCTGGCAGGTCACCAGGTGGCTCCTATTGGGGGGACGACTCTGTCATTACTGTGGCTGGTTATCTGTTTCCATTCTGTTCATTCCCTGGGTTTCTCTCCCTCATGTCTCCAGTGTGTCTTTTGTTTGTGTGTGTATATGTGGCTGGGTGGTGCTCTCCTGTTTGTGCTTCCAAATGATTCCAGAGATCACATATCCTGCCTATACATTCATCAACCCCACAGAGTTTATTAGCCCTGATTTTCCAGCCATTCTTCACCAGATTGTTTCTGCTCTCAGTATGGTAACCACCAGACCTACTAGAGTATTGTTTATGCTCATTTTCCCCATGCCTTTGTGTTTGTGCTCTAGTTTCCCTGTCTCCTTATAATATTGCTTGCCCTATCATCTCATTGTGCCTCTAGGATCATGCCTTCACCTCATCGTTGCCAGTTACTTCTGCTTCGTCTAGCCCTACCATGTTTCCCCAACCTTGCTTCCTGCTTCCCACTGCTGCTCCTAACTCCAGCCCCTATTCAGCCCAGCGGTCTAATCTGCTCCTGCTCTGTGATGGCTAGACGACTGGGTCAAAGCATCTCCAAAACGGCAGGTCTTGTAGGGTCTTCCCGGTATGCAGTGGTTAGTACCTACCAAAAGTGGTCCAAGGAAGGACAACCAGTGAACCAGTGACAGAATAATGGGCACCCAAGGCTCATCGATTCCACAGAAGAGCTGCTGTAGCACAAATCGCTGAAAAAGTTAATGCTGTCTATGATAGGAAGGTGTCAGAACACACAATGCATTGCAGCTTGCTCCGGTCAGAGTGCCCATGCTGAACCCTGCCCACAGCCGAAAGAACCTACAATGGTTATGTGGGCATCAGAACTGGACCATGGAGCAATGGAAGAAGGTGGCCTGGACATTTTCTTTCACATCATGTGGATGGTCGGATGTCTGTGCGTTGCTTACCTGGGGAAGAAATGACACCAGGATGCACAATGGGAAGAAGACAAGCCAACAGAGGCAGTGTGATGCTCTGGGCAATATTCTGCTGGGAAACCTTGGGTCCTGGCATTAATTTTTTCAGATCAAATACTGTAGACCCAGGAGAGGAGTATAAAAGAATTTCCAATACATTGGATGTACCATGGAACACCATGAAGGCCATCATCATCAAGTGGAGAAAATGAAGCACCACAGTGACATTACCAAGAACAGGACGACCCTCCAAAATTTACAAAAGGACAATACACACATACAGTCATGGGAAAAAGAAAGTACACCCTGCTTCAATTCTATGTTTTCATTTATTAGGACCTAATTTATGTGGTCCTCATCAACTAAAAACAAGCAAATAACAAACAAAAACAAATAACCTCAAAAAACAAACAAATAACCTCAATTAACAACTAAAGAAAACACACCAGATTTCAATTTGTAGTCATTTTTTTCCCATCATTTTTGTATGTCTAGCAAGAAGTGGTTGGGAATGTGTTGTATTTTCAGGATGTTAGCATATTTTACTATGTTGCTGCCTTCAAAGCTATAAAACCATTCCTGTACAGCTTCATAGATATTAAAGGGTTGCCTTGTAAGACACTCACTTATGAGACATCATAGACAGCAAATCATCCTGAAGAAGAAGAAGACAATGACAAAGAAGAATGTCAGTGATTTTAAGTGTGTCTCAGCCCAGAGCTTCTGGATTTTCTTATTTACTCCTTTATTTAAGTTATAGTATTTATTTTCTGTGGGTTGAATTAAATTAAATGAATGGGTGTGGTATATTACAGGATTGCAAAGGAGGTATCTCAGGTCTGTGAGTCTGCCTATTCTAGAGAAAGGCAGAGAGCAAAACAGAGCGATAGATGGAGACAGACTGAGCAACTCCCAAATTATGAATTTAAAAAAAATTGCAATTATTCTGTGTATATGCAGCTCATTATAAAGCACAGTCATTTGTGGTGCATATAAACAGAATAACCATTGTTACTGCAGAGGATTGGCTGCCTAAATTACCTACCAGGCTGTCAATCTTTCACATAAACTGTAAAAGTATTTGTGGATAACAGCTCAATTTCTAATAAATCAGATGAAAAAAAGGAAATAGGTGAAAGAGAAAGCAAGAAGGAGGGGAGAAAACTTTGGCTCTAAAATCTATGGCGTGAGAGGTGGAGAATCCTGCTCCCTCATTCTCTCAGTCTGTGCACGCACACAAACACAAACATACCACTACAAAACTGCTATTATCTATTTAGCTTTCGATTCTAAATATTTAACTTCATGTGAATGTTCACAGCATTACAAGCAGGTTGAATTAGACAGGTTGAATTAAAAATTTTTGTTTTAATAAAACTATTGTATTTGCAACTAATTAATTTTTTTTTTACAATAAACAAACAAGCAAGATTATATTATATAATTTCTGTAGAAGAGAAGAGTGATGTCTGTTTTGTTTGAACAGTGTTTTTGTTTTGTCTGTTGAATTAGAAGGCAAAACGAGAGATGCAGAGCTCAATAATGGGCTGCACTGAAGTGAAACACAATAAGTGTTATTCTCTAACTAGTGCTAAATAACCTTTTATAGTTGAGGGTGTGTTTATATAGAGGACTTTGTTAAATAGGTTATGTTCACTTGATATTAAAACAATACCAATTAAATACCAATTTGTACTTTTTGTAATTTTCTGAAAGCTGGTTAATGCTGATTCATGTTTCGTATATTTTACAAAAAACCTGGGATCACTCATTTTTTAAATATTTTAAAGGGATAAAACCTGTTGAGTGAGAAGTTACCTCATTGGTCAGTGTGGGTTAGTAAAGGTAATGATGCCAGTTAACCAAATTACAGGAAAATGTATTACAAAGTCCAGGGTGTTCAAACAAACTGAATGTAACTCTTCTTTCTTTCAGAAGATTATGAGCTTCTATTCAGACTACAACTTTCATAAGAACTGCCATGACCATGACCATTACAATGACAGCTCAAACCACAGCTACTATGATGAGGACTTTGAAGACTACTACACTGTGTGCGACAAATCGGATGTCCACTCCTTTGCTGGTCTCTTCCTCCCAATGGTCTATAGCCTAGCACTTGTGGTAGGCCTGGTTGGAAACTCCATGGTTGTATTTGTCTATCTATCCCAGAAGTGTTTATGGACATTAACGGATGTCCTGATCCTTAGCCTGGCCTTTGCAGACCTCCTCCTCCTCTTCACCCTCCCGTTCTGGATGGCAGATGCTGTAAACGGCTGGGAGATTGGTGTGGTGGCCTGCAAGATAACCTCAGCCCTCTACACCACTAACTTCAGTTGTAGTATGCTTCTGCTAGCCTTCATTAGCATGGATCACTACAGAGCTCTTGCCCAGGGTTCCAGCACTTACGCCAGGTCACCTGGAAACAAACCAAGGAGACAGAGGCTGCTACTGTCCCTCCTGGTCTGGATTACAGCCTTTGTGTTCAGCTTGCCAGATTTTTTCCTCACCACCATCAAACAACACTCCTCTGGACATAGATCATGCAGGGCAGTGTACCCACATAGTTTGGCAAAAGCAGCAAAAGCTAGCTTGGAAGTTCTAGAGGTGTCACTGAGCTTCCTGTTACCCTTCCTTGTGATGATGTTTTGCTATTACCGGGTGGGAAAAACCCTGAGTCAGGCAGCAACAACTGGCATGAGAGAAGTACGGAGGTGGAAAGCCTTCCGGGTCCTGATAGCTGTTGTGGGGGTGTTTCTGTTGACATAGTTGCCATATAACAGTGTCAAGATTATATGAACCCTAGACATCATGCTTTGGTGACAAACTGTGAGGTCAGTAAAGGACTGGATGGGGCCACTCAAGTCACAGAGAGCTTGGCACTCACACACTGTTGCCTAAACCCAGTTCTATACATCTTCACTGGCTCATCCTTCAAGGTGCATGTGCTAAAGATTGCTAAGCAATGTGGATAGACTGGGAGGCACCGTGATCAGCAAAACAGGCAACCTGCAGTGGAGATTGCACTAAAATCATGGACCCGCACAAACAGCAATGCATACACAGAATCAGACGAGGAACATACAAGTACCTTCACTATCCTTCTTCGAATGGGTCTGGCCTTGACCCGGCAAAGAGGCTTAGGCGTTCCAGTGACCCTGGAGAGCGATACCATCTGGAGCTTGCTCCTGTTAGGGTCACCCTTGGCGGGCCGGTCTCCAGGGTAGGTTCCAGACAAACAAAGACCCCAGCGTGTCGGTACACTGTGAGGTGGCAGCCCCACCAACCGACTATCCTGCAAAGGGCTAACAACCCACCCAGGAGAAACCCCCCTTTGTTACGAAACTGACCAGAAAAAGAAGCCAGACTGCCCAACACGGTAACGAACCCCAGCCTGCCCCTGACCAACGAGTACGGATCAATCTTCGTCACAGGACCCGCGTGGCCATGTGGAATGTCCAGACACTCCTTCGCCCGGGAACTGCCACCCTGCTGTCCCGAGAGCTCTGCCGCTATTACGTCACCCTGGCAGGCCTCTGTGAAGTACGATGGCAAGGCAATGGTGAAACAGCAGCCGATGACCATTGCTACATCTATAGTGGCCCCGAGAAACAGACAGGCCTTTACGGCGTGACACTTGCCATCCCAAAGACCCTCCGTAAATCCCTCATCAGCTGGACACCTCTGGGTGACAGATTACTCTCTGCCCGCTTCCTCCACCAGCATGGCAAGATGTAATTGAAGTAATTGTTGCCTACACCCCCACTGATGTCGCTGATGAAGATGTGAAGGACGCCTTCTTCGACCAACTCCATCAGGTTGTTGGCCAAGCCCCATCACACGACATTACCATCATCCTCACTGATGCCAGCGCCACTCTGTCCAGCAGTGATCAGTCCACCGGCTCACCTGTCGGCACAACCTTCGTCGACAGAACCACAAACAATAATGGTAACTGCCTTCTCCTTCTCTGCCACCACAACAACCTCTGCGTCGCTGATACCTGGTTTCCCAGGAAACAAATCCATCATTGGACATGGTACAGCCCAAATGGCAGAACCAGGAAAGCGCTGGACCACATCCTCATCTCTCAACACTGGAAGTCGCTTGTCACCAACTGCCATGTGTACAGAGGAGCAGAGCTTGGCAGCACCAACCATCGTCTGCTGGTGGCTCAGCTTAAGCTAAAGCTGCGAGCCAACCAGCACACCAAGACTCAGCCTCGCCTGGACTCCTCCCTACTCAGTGATCCCAACATCACCACAAATTTCAGTTGCTCCATCCGCCGCACTCTCGATGCCCTGGCTACTGACAAAGTGACCGACTGGCAGACCTTCAAGGAAAGTGTCATCCAGTCAGCTCATAATATCCTCACAATCATCCCTAAACAAGCCCTGGAAATCGGAGACGACACTTGACCTCATCGAGCGGCGGTGTGAGGCTCGGCTCTGAGGCAACCTGACGGAATATCGGCGACTGAACCTCCAGCGCAATGTGGCCATAACTGAGGACAGGGAGAAGTTCTGGCAAGCAGAAGCAAAACACCTAGAGTCCGCGGCCAATAGCAACAACATGAGCCGTGTCTTCAGTCTGTTGCGCCAAGCCCGTAATGGCTTGCGCCAAGCCTGTAATCAAGACAGCCCTGGTGAAAGACTCTGATGACAACATTATTATGACCAAAGCAAACTGCGTCGAATGCTGGAAAGAGCACTTCAGCCTCCTCTTGCAGCACAATACCACCCCGGCTGATCCCACCATCCTAGTGGCTGCAAACTCTGCGACCCGTAGTGATGCTTGCAGTACAGATCCTGTCACACCCAGGGAAGTCAGAGCTGCTCTGAAAAAACTGAACAACAGGAAAGCTCCCGGCATCTGTGCAATAACCGCCTAGATGCTAAAATCAGGCGGGGACAGCATTATCGAGTGGCTGACCCACATCTTTAACCAGGTGTGGGAGACAGAGAGGCTTCCCAGTGACTGGACCAGAGGAGTCATCCTGCCCTTCTGGAAATGTAAGGGAGACCACAGACACGCATGCGTGAGCAAGCTCTTCACCAGGATCTTGCTCACACGTGCTCTCCCAGCCATCAGAAGCAGCCGCCGTCCCCAGCAGGCTGGCTTCATGCCCAACCGCTCCACAATAGACCACATCTCCGCCGTTCGACTGCTCATAGAGAAGACCTACGAATTCCGTAAAGATCGCCATCTATACGTGGCATTCGTAGATCTGAAGGCTGCCTTTGACACCATCTGCCACTCTTCACTTTGGAGTATCCTACAGGCCCTTGGAGCACCACCTAAGATCGTTGCCCTGCTCGAGCTGCTTCACAGCAACGCACAGAGCTATGTCCGTGTGAACGGCAGAGACTCTGACTGGTTTTCCATCTCCAGTGCCGTCCGCCAGGGCTGTGTGGCTGCTCCTGATCTCTCAATTGCATCATTGACCATCTGATGTCTAAGGATTGTGAACGGGTCCCCGGAGTGCCCTTTGGCAGTTACCGCCTGACTGACCTGGAGTACGCTGACGACACCATCCTGCTCAGCACATCCTACAGCCAGCTGAAAGACGCTCTGGGCGTATACAGTGAAGAGGCAGAGAAGCTTGGCCTCCATGTGAGCTGGACAAAAACTAAGTTCATGC
>CM074966.1:9592064-9606885 GCA_037577455.1 Pangasius macronema | reverse complement strand
TATATATGTGTGTGTGTGTGTGTGTGTGTGTGTGTGTGTGTATACATATATATACACACACACAAACACACACACACACACACATATATATATATTACACCTACAGTTTGTTCATAGCTCATCTATATGTGTACCTTTGCATCACATCCAAACTTAGTACAGCAAAGTCACTGTATTACATGAAATGCATGATTTTTAAATCCTAGGGCTTATGTGTTCACTTACCTGTTTACTCCCAGGCCTGCAGAGTTCCCTGCGGGAGCGCTGCTCTCGGAGAGTCACTGGGTTTCCATTGACTGCAGTTCCACTGGGTTCTCATTAGGACGAGCTCTCCAGTGTGGGCCAGACATTACAAACACCCAGAGTTGAGTATATCTCTAAAGGACAATTATTCAGCATAATAATCAGCGTTTGATGTTAAATATCTAACACACGCTGTGGATGCCCTCCAAATGGATGGAGCTGTTTCTGTTTGCTTTGGATAATCAGTTCATTGGTCCATTGCTGAATATCAAGAAGTTCTTTAAAAAAATTTTTTTTGGAGATATGATTCAGTCACTTAACTTCTTCAACTCCCAGGACTCTTTGGCGTATCCAGACATACATTCTTTACTCTTGTAACTCAGTACCTTTCTATTAGTTTCACTGTCTAAAGTGATTTTGGTAGCATATTTTATGTTATATTCATTTATATCTTTCTCCTGAGTTTTATCATCCAATGACAAAGATGTTATTTTCTAGAGAAATCCTTGGGAACTGTTGGAGGTAGTCTGATGTTATGGCGATTTGGAAGAAGAACATTTGCATTGGTAAGAGCTAATATTAGTAACTATGTTGAATTCGCTTTAATGTATACTTGTAAATGCGTAAATGTGTTGTGGTTGACGTAGGAATAGTTACAATGATTTTTTTTCTCTTGGGCAGTTAATTCTTCTAAGAGTAAAATCATATCTCAAAATCTCTCATATATATATATATAATTTTAGTCAGGGTTTGTAGTCCAGTGTGTATTAAACACACTGTCTGTTTTAGTTGAGGTCATTTCCCCTCAGGTCTTGTTGCCTGGAAACCTTGGTGCCATCCACTTTCTGAGGATGATGCTCCTGGCTCTTGACAAATGAAAAATCTCATGGTATACAGCCATGTCCTTAATCAATCCTTATCAAACAAGGCACATGTGGAATGTATCTGTGAATACTATTGACCAGCTATTCACTGCATGCTGTGCTGCTCTGCGGAGATAAGCTAGAGAGTCTTCTTCTGGGATATTTTTGTGTGATCATAAGTGTTTTGATAGAGTAAAACAGTGTGTGGGTGTGGGTGTGTGTGGGTGTGTGTCTGCATCTGTACATGCTCCTGTGCGTGCCCGCGCATTTCTTAATGGTGGGAGGGAATAAGTAACAGGAACTCTCCAGTGACGCAATGCTTTGTCTTTGTGACCTTGTGTAAGCCAGAGATCATTAAGTTATCAACTCTTCACACACTGGAACAAGAATGCATGCATGTGTTCAGCTTTATACACCTATTACCTTGAGGCTATATGGAAGTCAGTGTTGTGGATGTCTTGTGCCTTAGGACAGAAATGGACATAAAGGTCAAACCTGCAGGTAATGTTGTGGTTCACTGAGCTTCATTTTTGTTGGCTTGCTTTGCTGGTTTGTACATAGTGAGAACTGACACTACTTTGTGTCATGTTTGGATATTAAATGCAAGTGGGAAAAAAAACTGTCAGTTTTAAAAAACGATTATTGCCGGTTTTGCTTTTGAACCTTAAATTAAAAGAGTTTTTAGATTTATTTATTTTTATTTATTTTTTTCCTATTATTAGATATTTATTTGTGAGTTAAATGTGTTGTTTACTGATATGTTCCATATATAGACATGTTACATTTCCGTGTTTTATTATATAGGAAGTGGTACAACATAGAAGCTTTATGTTATATTAGTAAAATTGTACTAATTTAGGTGTTTTTTTTGTCCCCAAAATTGTTGACACAATCCATGTCTGGATGTTGGTAATACGTATCAGGTGCTGGCTATGAATTTATATTTCATGAGCAGTCTGTTATATTATAGATTGTTATCAGGACCTTTCAGATGATTATGTCTGTACTATGGATTCAGTAACCAATACTAACCAAAGGTGTAAACAGATCAGACGAGTCCAACTAAACACTCTTTAATAATTAACACTTGGTGGCACCTGCTCGGAAAGAGCAATTCCATTTCCTATTGTACTGAGTGTTTCCTTGGGGTGAGCTGTAATTCAGAAAATATATTTATATTTATTTATATTTTAGACTATCAATAGGAACTTAAAATGATGTTGTCCCTATTCTAAAGGGGTAAATGTGGAGGAATCGGAGCATAGCGCCACAGTTTTGAGGTTACCGTAACACTAGTGTAATATGAAACTGTTTATATTTTAAGAACTCTCCAGCAGGATTCTTGTTAAAGCATCTAGAGGGTAAGTCTTCGCATTATGTGATAGTCAGCAGAAAATGTAAGTCAGATTTGATCCCCATTGGCTATTTTCGAATCGATACAGAGTCATTACTTTATCCCAGTTGTATTGTTAAAAGTCTGGTGTTATTTTACTTCACTTAAAATTCAACTTTCACCTGCATGAGCATTTTTGACTATAGATCCTTTTGTCACTTGGACGTATTTTATAATTAAAGTTTTAGTTCAAAGTTTTTCTTGGTTAAGAATGGTTTTGTGTTTGAGACTATATCTTGCGTGTGCTTGTAGGATGAAATTTATTGAGTTAACATTTTATGTTTTCTTTACCTCTATAATGGCAAAACGGTGCACTTACAAGGCTAGACAGCTCAGCACCCTGCTGTTCACAGCTTCTCAATGATTAGCCGTAGTCTTATGGTAATTACTTTACACACGCTGGGTTTTAGAATTCCATAGCAATGGCTAAAGATAACACGTCTCTGTCTATTAGACGTTCAGGCAAGTGCAGGCAATGACCGTTACATTCCAAAGCGAGCACTGAAGCGATTTTTGTATTAATGTAATTACCTGCCCAAGAGAAATGCTGATGCCACACATATAAATGTGCATAGATGATTGGTATGATTAGTGTGTAGTGATGCGCCTAGGTGGCATACAGCGGGAATTGGACTGCTCTGTTTAGAACAACTTGAAATGGGTTTATTGGCTGATTGATGAACCTTGCTTGTGCTGTATAAGAATGACAGTGCAGGCAGACAATGGCGGAGAGATGGCTGTGGACGTTAGTGCCATGGAGAGGAGGCTGGAACCTGCGCTCCAAAGCGCCTGGACAAGGTAGTGCTGCATGGGTTCGTGGGGGTGGAGAGGAGTACAAAGAGTACAGAGTGTACAAAGAATAGTAAGAGAGGATCGGTAAAAGATGAAACATTGTTTATTACTATTTGTCCTTGTAAGGGTTCTGTAATAAAAGTACTGCTTATAGGCACGCAAGCACTTGGGAGTTTGTGACTGAGAGAAAGCTGGAGGGGGAAAAACAAAACAAAACAGGTTTAAAGCATGTTATAATTGGTGTTGGTTGTGTAGTGTACAGGGTTTCAAAGCAACTCCGTCCCTTTTTAAATAATCCCTAAGGACTTGGACCAAGAATTTGAATTTCTTGGACATCTCCTTTGTAATCACCTAGTTGAAGTAAAGTGCAGATTGTAACTGAGTCTTATGGTAGGTTACTACAACACAGAAACATACAAACCTGTGAATCCCATATGAATAAATCTGAGACAGTGAAAGCAATGCCAGATAGTTTGCTCTAAATTGTATTTCTGTTTCTTAGAAAATACAATCCTAATTACATGCTGGTTTTTTTCCCCAATCATTTTCTTTGTTTAAGAGGAGGAACGCCATGTTAGAGCCAATGACCGTGACTACAATGAGAAGTTCAATTACGCTGTAAGTTATTTTCCATCTGATGTTTAAGATCTGTTTTATAAAATGCAGAATGGCTAGTGGTATGTGGATAGTTGTTCTTATAATCATTATCTCCATACTGTATGATTGTATAAAAGATGTAGGATTCAGTAAAAGTGAAAATACGGCAGAAGTGAATATACCCTGTGATGCCATTTCCAGTTAAAGGCTAAATATATAAGCCATATTAAATATATAAGCTGTGTTGAATCTATTATGCTTCCACATGGCAAGGAACTGTCTGACAACTTAAGAAGCCAGATAGTAAAACTTCACGAAGATGGAAAACAATAGAGGAATATTGGTAAATATTAAATACTAAATAGACACTAATATCAGTAAATATTAAATACTAAATAGAGATGCTAATACATAGTTAGTTGCAGCAGTTACTAGGAAGTATTAGAAGAGCCACAGCAAAGCTGCAGCAACCTTCTTCGAAAGTGTGCATTCTGAATTTACTCAATCGTACACTGAAAAACAGGCCAAATATAGCCAGTATCTGCAGCTTAGCACAAGATTTATCTTCAGCAGTTTTCCTCAGTGAGTCTCCAGACAATGTACATGTTGAAATTCCATGTTGAAGGAGNCTCCATGTTGAAATTCCATGTTGAAGGAGTTTTATAATCCTTTCCAATGTTTCAATTGACATCTCTCTCGTTGGAGCAATGTTTCCTTTCAATTAGTCAAGTCCAACAGCTCGTTAAGGTGTGTACGCACTCCCTTTTAATTGCTGACTAATTAGCATGTTTAGACATGTCCCGGTATTTGGTTTAGAAATGGAAATTAAAAGATGATTTTTAGGCTATTTAAAAGGCTATTTGTTGTTACCTCGAACACTGAAGGCTACAGCAGATGGTAGAGTTTCTCTTACAATGCCCCACAGTTACGAAACAGCCTTTCAATTAGTGTTTGGGACTCAGACACAGACTCAGCATTTACATCTAGGCTGAATACATATTTGTTTAATCAAGCCTTTTGTGAATAGTGTTTTTTCTTAGGTAGAGCAGCAGATCTGGCGTGTTAATTGGCATAGAGTGTTGTGGATACTGTCGATACTGACCCCTTCTGCTCTCTGGACCTGCATAATCCAGCCTGATGCCCTACTTCTGGTTGGAGTTCTCATCACTGGGGGGATAGCCCCATATGGACAGCCTAAAGATACATGAGATTACTGTGGCTGGTACCACTTAGAAACAATGAAGATGGATTTGGGCTGCAACTGATACAAACAGTTTCGCTTCAGTGGCTTAGGACTACAATTGCTATGATAGTTTTAGGACTGCAATTTGCCATGAACAGTTTTGCACTCAAGTCTCCATCAGTGAACAGTTAATAACTTAAACAAAACAGACTTCATGTGAAAACTATAATGAAATTTCCTGGTAACACAATTGCACATTTTAGACCATGTATAGAAGGGAATTATTTATAGTTGCACTATCCGTTGTCACCCAGATGAGGATGGATTCTCTTTTAAGTCTGGTTCCTCTCAAGGTTTCTTCCTCATATTGTCTAAGTGAGTTTTTCCTTGCCACCATCACCTCTTGCTTGCTCGTTAGGTATAAATTTAAAACTTATATCCTGAATTTATATATTTCTGTAAAGCTGCTTTGTTACAATGACCATTGTTAAAGGTGCTATAAAAATAAAATTGAATTGAATAAAGATATTTTTAAAAAAGGGTGTAAAATAACCCATTCTTTAAAATAATGACAATCACAAGACTTTTCAAGCAAGTCAGATTATCCAGTTGTTATGACAAATAACAAAATGGTCAAAAAGTGTGTGTTAAGGTTTTAATGCATATCTGCATATTTTAATAATGATATCTGCTGTTTACTTTTGGTTTTCATGGATTCAAGAGCTTGTAGGCAGGACTCAGAATCTGTACAAATTAAAAATTATGTTGTTGTGCATTTTCAATGTATTCCAGGAATAAAAGCAATCAAGGCATCAGCTATGATGACAGGACTTAGGGTTAGGGTTAGAATACAGATGCCATGGTGCTGCTGTCCAACTTTTAGTGCAGCAGATACACGATTGTCCACCTTGGATCCAGCTGTGTATAGAGGTACAGTCTCCTCCAAAAGTTTTGGAACAGCAGTCTCAGCTTTCAATTTATGATATTTACATCTTCTTCTTCTTCTTCTTTCGGCTTTTCCCTTCAGGGGTCGCCACAGCGAATCATCACTCTCCACCTATCCCTNCTGGCAGCTCCATGTCCAACATTCTCCTACCACTCTCCCTCCTCTGAACATGTCCAAACCATCTTAATCTGGCCTCCTTATCTTTGTCCCCCAAACATCTAACATGAGCTGTCCCTCTGATGTACTCATTCCTAATCTTGTCCAACATTGTCACTCCCAAAAGAACCTATTCTCAGTCCTACACTCTTACCTTTCCTCTTCTCTCTCTGTCTACGCACTCTCCTCCCTCCTCTACTTCTTCGACCAACAGTAGCCCAATTTCCACCGGCACCCTTTAGGTCAACAGCGCTGATAGTGGTCGTTGTTAACCCGGGCCTCGACCGAACTGGTATGAAATTCAGAGTACTGACGATTCGCATGATTAAATTTGGCACTGTTTTGATGCCCTTCCTGACGCAACCCTCTTTATTTATCCGGGCTTGGGACCGGCACAGAAGTCATTGGACTGTGGCCCCCATGGCTAGATTGATATTTACATCTAGATGTGTTAAACAACTTAAAATGTGGCACCTTGGTGGTAGACCACCCAATTAGGTGAACGAGGTATTGGAACAGATAGTCTTAAAGTAAATAAGACCTAATTTTTGGGTGCATATCCCTTGCTTGCAGTAAATGTATCAAGACGGCAACCCACATCGGCAAAAATGGATTGTTTTACCTTTCTTTGCAGCTATCATCCTTCGTTGCTATCATCAACAGCTGTTTCTTTCCTGGGCCGACCTGTTCGATGGTTGTTAGTACACCGGTGGTTTCTTTCTTTTTCAGAACATCCCAAATTGTTGTATTGGCTATGCCCAAATCTTGTGCAATGGCTATGATCAATTATCCCTTTTTTCCTTAGCTTCAAAATGGCTTGTTTTTCTCCCATTGACAGCTCTCTGGTCTTCATGTTTGTTTATTATTTTTAACAACAAATGCAGTCTTCATAGGTGAAACCTAGGTCTCAAACCAAGAGTAGACATTCAGAGCTATTAATTGTTTAAACACTCAATCTAAAAGGGTACACCTAGGCAACAAGAAACAACTGTCAGTCACATGTTCCAATATTTTTGATCACTTGAAAAAATGGGTGAGTTCAAACAAAAGGTGCCATGTTCTAAGTAGTTTAACGCATCCAGATTTAAATATGATTACAATAAAGCTCAAATTCTATTCCTATTGTGTCATTAATTTTTTTTTTTTACCTCAAACACAAATGTCTTCATTGTATAGCAAAAACAAAAGAATTGGCCTTGCTGTTCCAATACTTTTTGAGGGCACTGTATGTGATGAGGAAATCTGCTTATTATGTCGAGAAACCACTGCTGGTACGTAACTGGGTGAGTTATAGGAGACTACACATTTACTGTTCTGTCCTACCTACAGTTCCGTATTGATGGTGTCACGATTGAGAAAAAAATTAAATGTTATCCAAACAACAAACCATGGATGACACATGATGTTATTCCCCAACTGAGGGACCGTGACTCAGCCTTCAGGTCTGGTAGTTCTGAACTGTACCGCACATCCAGGTCCAACTTGAAGAAGAGCATCAAAAAGGCAAAAGCAGCCTACAGACAGAAAATTGAAAGCCACTTCAGGAATGGGGACCCACGGCGAGTATGGCAGGGCATCCAGCACCTCACTAATTACAAAGGCAGCACAGATCTAAGCATCACCAGCGACTCACTGGCAGAGGAACTAAATCACTTCTTTGCCCGCTTTGAAGTCAATATGGATGAGACCGAGTCTGCACTGTTACCATCCACTGACAAACTAGCACCTTCTGTCAGCACAGCACAGCACCGCAGGGTCAGTCCTAGGAAGGTGGCTGGGCCAGATGGTATTCCAGGGAGAGCACTAAGAGACTGAGCAGATAAGTTGGCAGGGGTTTTTTGTAACATCCTTAACCTCTCCCTATCAACATGCACTGTCCCCAACTGCCTTAAGTCTTCCACAATTGTGCCTATCCCCAAGAGAACAGCTATCAGCAGCCTTAATGATTACAGACCTGTGGCTCTCACCTCCACTGTGATGAAGTGCCTTGAGAGGGTCATACTCAAGCACATTAAAGCATCACTTCCTCCATCTTTGGATCAACATCAGTTTGCTAACAGAGTAAACAGGTCAACTGATGACGCCATCAATACAGTTCTCCATATTGCGCTGAATCATTTGGAGCATCCAGGAACATATGTAAGAATGCTGTTTGTGGACTTTAGCTCTGCATTTAATACCATCATCCCCAGCAGGATGGTCACCAAACTGCTTAGCCTGGGAATCAGTGATTACATATGTCTCTGGATCAAGGACTTTCTTACAGACCATACACAGACTGTGAGACTGGGGAACCATCATTCCTCCACCTTGACTCTCAGCACTGGAGCTCCACAAGGCTGTGTGTTGAGTCCTTTAATCTACTCACTTTATACCCACGACTGCATTCCAACCCACAGCTCAAACTCAATAATTAAATTCGCGGACGACAGAACTGTCATGGGGCTAATATCAAATGGTGACGAATCTGCTTACAGGAAGGAGGTGGATGTACTCTCAGAATGGTGCATAATCAACAATTTGGCTCTCAACACCTCCAAAACAAAGGAGCTCATTATCATATTTCAGAAACAGAAGGAAGAACCATTCCCCCTGTACATTAGAGGAGAAATGGTAGAGAGGGTGACCACCTTTAAATTTCTCTGCACTCACATTACTCATAACCTCACATGGAATGCAAACACAACATCACTGGTGAAGAAAGCACAGCAATGGCTGTACTTTTTGAGGACGCTGAGGAAAACTAACCTGACCGGGCAGCTGCTTGTGTCCTTGTAGGACCACTGCTCAGTTGAAAGCATACTTCCCCATGGAATTCTGGTGCAGTAGGCTGGATGCACAGTGGCTGACAAAAAAGCTCTGCAGAGAGTCATCAACTCTGCACAGAAAATCATCAGTGCACAGCTGCCATCTCTTGAGGACATCTACAATACCAGATGCATACGACGGGCCAGAAATATAATAAAGGACACTTCGCACCCCGGTAATCATCTTTTCACTCTGCTACCCTCTGGAAGACGCTATCGCTCCCTTAAGACATGCAATTCCAGATTCTTGAATAGTTTTTAATCCACATGCCATCAAAGAACTGAACTTAATTAACTATATTTCTCAGTACACAAGATTCAGGGTCGATTGTGCAATAAAGGACTTCTACCTCAATATTTATTAATTTAATAACGTTTAATTTCTGCCTTACTGCACTTTACCCTGCCATTTGTTCAAATTTGTTGGCATTGTTTGCTGTACATGCCTAGTTTTGCACCATTTGCTAAACATATTCTTTACTTACTGCACTGTTTTGATATGTGTGTGCACGTGACGAAAAAAAAATGTCGTTGTATATCTGTACAATGACAATAAAGACATTCTAATTCTAAAAGAAGTCCTAAGAACCTTGTCTCCTTTACTACCTTAATGTGCCCTCCATGTATGTACAGCACTGGTTCATGGTGTAGAGACTGTAGTAGGCAGAAGTATGTACAGACAGTTTTTGTTTTAGAAAATTTAAACCCATTATTGACTGACAACATATTTTATTTATGCATAGTTGTAGTTGTCATCCGATGGTATTCATATTTTTCCCCTTGTAGCAAATACAGAAATCTTCAACATAAAGAATATACAATATACTAGACCCTATCACTACTGCTGATTTTAATACTAAAAAGGGTAACAGAAATAATGCTTCCCTAAGGCACTCCCAGTTCTTGTGTATGTAAGCTTGATCCTACCTTGAGTGTGTGTAAGCTAGAGCCTACCCTGACTTTAAAACATCTGTTGGATAAAAAAAAAAATTGGAGATAAAAATGAGCATGTGCCCCCTTAAACCCATTTGGTACAAGTCTTTTAAAATGTTATACTTCCATGTTGTGTCATATGCTTTGTCTAGATCAACAAAGACAGCCACAGCATGTTCTTTTTTAACAAAGACATCAGACACACAAGATTCCAGTCTAACAAGGTGATCTAGTGTGCTCCTACCCCATCTTAGAGCCACACTGGAGTCTACTTATTTGACTGTCAGTTTCTAGCTTCCAGACAAGACAATTATTAACTTAAATTATCTTCTCCATGGTTTCAAAAAGACAACTAGTCAGGGCTATAAGCTTGGTAATTGTTCATTACATAGGTCATTATAGTCCTTGCTTGGTTTAGGTATGGGTAATGATTACTCCTTCTAGCCATGAAGGAGGCATGTGTCCTGATGTCCAGATTATATTTAAGCTTTTAAGAAGGGACCTTTTTATGGAGTTCAGAAGTTCTTCCATTGAGAAGGGCTGGTTTTATGATTTTGTATTGTCTGAGTAGAACTCAAGTTGTTTCTTTTCTTGCTGTACATGTATTGCCTGGTATTCAGGGAGGCAGTTTTGTTTTGAGGAGTTCTTTTCGAATGTCTCTGTTAGCTTGTTTGCTATTTCATGTTTTGTGGTAAGTAGAGTGCCTTGATGTTTGATATGCTATATTTGTGGTCTGATTCCTTTGCCCTTCATCATATGCATCATACCCCAAACCTTCTTTGCTGTTGTACTTAGTGTTAGGCTTGATACAAATTGACTCCAACTTTGTTTGTACATTGTCTACGGCAATGTACACCATAGTACTGAAGGCCGGTGTGAGTACACTGTGCTTGTGGCTGCAGCTTCACAATGGCGTTAGCTGTCTTGGTTATGTCTACTGTAATAAGTTCTATGACGGCTTTTCCTCTTTTGTCAACTTTATTTTGGTTAATTTACTGTGATATTTTTGGGACTTATTTGAGTATGCAATAAGACTGCTGCCACATTTCCTGAATAGGCCCATTGGAAGGAAGCCGCACTGTGCTTCAGGGAAGCCAAGCTATGGTGCAGGGAAGCCACACTATGCCGCAAAGTGGCTGAGCTGCGCCACAGGGAAGTCGCACATCATGTGCCTCAAGGAGACCGCTCAGCGCAGCAGGGAAGCTGTGTCACACTGCAGGGAGACCACGCTACACCACAAGGGAGCATCTCTGTCTGGCTTTACCATAGGGCGAGCACTACCGTTCTCAAGACTTTTTTTATACTTTCCAGCAAAAGTTCGATCATGTACGAGTACTGTCCGTCGCTTGGAATTGTTCGCCGCTCCTCATATATTCATCGCTCCCCAAAATGGGTTTTTGTTTGTGCATCACTCCACTCCAACTGTAATTCCCTCAATCTGGACAAATAGAGTGGATTACCCCACAGAGCTGTGTTTCTGTCTGCACGAAATGAGGCTAGCCCGGCTAGCTGAATGGCGGCGTCCGGAACTCTGTCGCTGAGCCACGTCTCCTTGAAAACAAAGACACAGCAGTCTCTAAACTCACGCCGCGTAGCTTGCTGGAGTCGGATGTAATCCAGTTTATTGTCCAGGGAGCAGACATTAGATAGAAGGATGGACAGGAGAGTCGGCCAGCTAGGGTTTGTTTTTAGCCTAGCGCGGATCCCCGCCCTCTTGCCGCACTTCTGCTTCCTTGCGTACTGCTTGCGACGTCCCCTACCCCAGCCACCGGCATCAGGCGACGCCGAGGGCTGGAGACCTGGTCCCCGCAGCAAGCCGAGATCGTGTAGTTTCTCCAGCAGATCATCCTGCAGAGTGGCTGTATTGTTGTTTCTGAAGTTTAGAAGTGTCTGGCGGTGGTATACACGAACACCGGTAGCTCCGATGTCCTTGTGCCATTAAAAAGTCAACCTAAGGATGAAAAAAGCACCATTTTGTATCCGGAGTGGCCGCTGCGTGCTACTACCGTGCCGCCATCTTGGATGATTCCTTGATGGAGAAAGCTTCGCTGCTAAATGATTTAATTACTGACAAAAGTCTGGATATGCTTTTACTTACAAAAACTTTGCAAACACCCAATGATTTTTTACACCTCAATTTGGTTACTCCATGTGGTTACAGTTACAAGCCCCGAATTCAAGATAGGGGTGGTGGGCTTGCTGTTGTTTATGTCAACAAAATCAAAATAATTAGTATTGACTACCAGGATATAACATCATTTGAGTATTTGGCATTTAAGGTGGTTGGTTCAACACCGCTCCTTACAATACTAATTTATCGACCTCCAAAATGGAATCCAGACTTTTTCTCAGAACTTTGTGAACTACTTTCTCTTGCTTGCACAATATCTTCACCTGTAATACTACTTAGTGACTTCAACATTTGAGTGTACATTGATTCTGCTAAAACCAAGGAACTTATGTCAATACTGGAATGCTTTAACCTTGAACAACACATGAACTTTCCCACTGATTCTCACACACTTGATCTGATCTGTTCATCTGGGCTAAACAATATTTTAATTACTAGCTCAAGGCCTGGTATCTCTGGCCATACGCTCATTGACTTCAGTTTCACTATTCCCTAAAAAAAGCTCTTATATTATCGGAATCTGAAAGGAATCAACCCAATAATATAAACAGCAATTTATGCTTCTTGTATTCTTGACTCTGTTGAGCTTTCTTGCCTCGCTGAGATGTTGTCCATCTATAACTTTGCCATTTCTAAAGTTTTGAAAGAACATGCCCTCATCAAGTTAAGGCTGGTTCCCTCCTCTTACACCTCTCCCTGGTTCACTCCTGAAGTTCAGAACATGAAAAAATTGGACGACGCCTTGAGGACCTCTAAATATGACCTGGTCTGCTTATTTCGCCACAATCATCAGTAATAGCTGCGACACTTTTTGCTAATGTGTACAAACTCACCCAGCCACCATCACTTAATATGCTAGTGATGTTGTCTGTCATTCTTTTCTTCATTTCTTCCATGATAAGGTTATGTTTCTCTACTCATAACTTTCCACCTACACCTCTGGAACTCTCATCAATGAACCTCCGCTCATTACCCCTTCCCACAGTCTCTCCAGTTTCACTCCCACTAGTCCATCCTCTGTTGTAGAACTTGTAGATCCTGAAATCGAATCTGTCATCCTGCCAGTTTGATCAAGCTCCTACCTCTCTTCGCAGAACATATCTCTCTCTTTTCCACCTGAAAAATAGGTCCCTAACTTCTGCCTTTGTTCCACAGAAATTAAAATCTGCAGCAGTCACACCAATTCTTAAAAAACCTAGTTTAGACCTAGGTGAACTGTCTAACTACAGACCAATATCTAATCTTCCTCTCATAACCAAACTATTGGAAAGAGTTTTTGCCAGTCAGTTGCAATCACACCTTTCCTCTAATAATCACTATAACCCCTTTCAATCAGGTTTCCATCCTTTCCACAGCACTGAAACTGCTCTACTCAGAGTTGTAAATGATCTTCTTCTCTTTGCTGACGCTGGTGCCCTTTCTATTCTCATTCTTCTAGATATTAGGTCTGCTTTTGACGCTATTTCTCACTCCACTTGTCACGTCCTGTCTTGACTATTTTAATGTCCTTTTAATTGGATTACCATTGAAGTCCAAAACCAGATTAGACTATATTCAAAATTCAGCAGTTAGAGGTCTCACCTAGGCTCCTCTAGGGCCACTCACATTATACCCATATTACATAGCCTGCACTAGCAACCTGTAGTTTCTAGGATTCAGGACAAAATCCTTCTTCTGACCTTTAAAGCCCTCCATAACCTTGCCCCTCCTTATCTTTCTGAGCTTCTTCATCCCTACAACCCAGCTCAGACTCTCTGGTCCTCTGATTATGGCCTACTCATTGTACCATGCTTTCACTTTTCCACCATGGGTGGCACATCATTTACCATCATGGCTCCAAAACTTCACTCCCTCAAAACCTCTGAAATGTTACCTCTTTTTCGACTTTCAAATCTTAAAATTTAAAACACACTTATTTCTTCAGTACTTTGGCTGTATTCCTAACAGTTGAAATATTTGTATTGTTGCTCTTTGTTTGTTCTTCTCCTATGTCTATTAGTTCTTGGAATGTAAAGTGTCCTCAATCTGTGGACAGGCACTATATAAGTAAAACATATTATTATTATTATTATTATTATTATTATTATTGCTACTACTACTAATGACTCTTCAGGCCTGTACTCTACATATTTTGAACTTGGTAAGATTCTCTCTTTTTGGGTGTCGATTACGAGCATTTCTGCTTTTTTTTGTGGGCCTCAATTAGCATTTCTACAGTATATCAAACCAGAGATTACATCTTCTATTTGATTTTCCTAATTTCTTTGGGATAACTTTGTCTGTGACTGGTATTAGAGCATCTGTGAACCACTTTATTGGATCTTGGATATATTGAGTCTCTGTCTTAAAATTTCTCCTGGAGTCTGAAAGTTGGGCCAGTTAGTTGTTTTTTTAAGTTGCCATCTTTGTGCTCTTTGTTGCATGTCTGCTTCTGCCAAAGTTATTATCAAGATCACTCCCACACAGGTCATCTCATACTCTCCATGAAAAGTCAAGTAATAATTCAGGTTCACATATGGTCAAATCCTGTATAGGGATGGTCAGAGAGAGTTGCACTGTGTGTTTGTAGACTTGGAGAACGCGTAGGACAGGGTGCCAAGAGAAGAGCTGTGATACTGTATGAGGAAGTCAGCAGAGAAGTATGTCAGAGTGGTGCAGGACATGTATGAGAGGAGCAGAACAGTGGGGAGATGTGCTGTAGGTCAGACAGAGGAGTTCAAAGTGAAGGTGGGACTGCATCAGGGATCGGCTCTGAGCCCCTTCCTGTTTGCTATGGT
>CM074966.1:9541963-9570599 GCA_037577455.1 Pangasius macronema | reverse complement strand
CGCTATACAAATAAACTGAACTGAACTAAACAGAACATGCATGAGAACGTGCTGTTTATTGACTTCTTTGTGGAGGGAGGAGCAAAGGAGAAAGAGAAGAGTGCAGGGAGTGAGGGTGCAAGTGGTGAGGTCTCGGATGAGGCGTGGCTAACTTGCAGTGGCAGATGGGCCTCCAGCATCTCCCTGGGGGCTCAGGCACCGTGGATATCCACGGCCTTCCTCTCTTCCTGCAGCAGAGCCTGGAGGAATCTGTCCATGGCCACCCTCTCCAAATTTCTCGCAACGGTGAGACGAGAGTGAGGCAGTAGGCTGGCTTACACAGCTGTAGGGTTGAGAAGCAGCAGAGGCTCTTTTTCCTCACTTATATTGGCATCTGAAAGGCAGGCAGAGATAAGCATTAGCAGAATATCAGCCTTCCCTTACCTTCCTCCCCATAGAGTGGCCACAAGCCCCATTTATATCTCCTCGTCCTCTCTGAGAGGGTGAAGAGGAGCCGTGGCACTCTTTGGCCGCCAGCCGTGCTGTGTTATATCACGCCACATGCACTTCGGCTGTCCAAAACCAATGTGGTGCTGAAAGGGCATTGTCATGGTGAGCCTCCACTCGATGTTGTACTGTGAACTGGTAATCCTGCAGGGAGAGGAACCAGCGGATTACCTGGGCATTGGTGTCTTTGGCCTTGGCCATCCATTGGAGGGACACGTGGTGTATTTCTTTCTGTCTTGTAATAAAGTAGACCTCCCTGCACCAGGAAGTAGGCCATAGGGAGCCGCTGTTCCGGGTTATGATGAACCCCCTCAATGACCCTCACCTGGTCTCAACAGTTCTTCAGACTTTGGTCCTCCTTCTGCTCCCGGCCTGTGAAAACAGAAGAAACAGGGTTGGCAGGGATGGTGGACTCACCTGCAGAATTTGCTCGGGCCCTTGGCCACTTAGTGTGGGTTTTCTTCTTCCAGGGACCTCCCCTTCTTTTGTTGGCCTTGGTGAACACTGGCCAGTAGAGTCCCAGGAGCAAGGACAATTCTGCCCTTGGTATTGGAGGTTCACTCTGACCATGGGAACTTCCCAAACGTCCCCATGCACGCAGCTGACTGTGAGCGAGCCCTTATTCCTTGGGCCTGGGACATGGGAGGGCCGTGCCAGGGTCAACATGCTACTCGAATCCAGGGGAGCCAAGAGGGGTGGCCGTTTACCTCAGCGGGGATGGTGGGCAGGCTGGGCGGTCTGCCAGCATGGAGAGTGCAGCCTGCTTACCCATCACTGAGGGGTAGAAGGGCCTGGCTTGGTCAGCATGGACGCATCCTGTGTCCCGACAGCGAAGTGACTCTGGCTGGGTCTCCCATCCCCTGTTGGTGCCATTTCTGGTCCTTGTGCTGGTAGCCCGTGGGGAAACTCTCGATGTTTGCCCCTGCCGATCTCCAGGGTAGCCACCGCCAGTTCCAGATGGGCCTCCAGCATCTCCCTGGGGGTTCAGGCACCCTGGATACCCACGGCCTTCCTCTCTTCCGGCAGCAGAGCCTGGAGGAATCTGTCCGTGGCCACCCTCTCCACAATTTGTCTGAAAGTCTGAAAGACAGGCAGAATACCAGCCTTCAGAGCTAAATTTCAAGTGTCATAGCAATGGGTCTAAATACAGAAAACAGTTTGAAGAGCAGACACACTTCATCTCTCCAACTTTACACAGCATTATGTAGCCAACAGGTATGATATGGATTGTTCATGCACCTGCAACAAAGTGGCAGCATATGAGACAAAATGGAAGTGACTGGTGAAGTGTATAATTCATACACACACACACACACACACACACACAGACACACACACATATATATATATATATATATATATATATATATATATATATACTGCTCAAAAAAATTATAGGAACACTTTGAAAACACATCAGATCTCAAAGGGGAAAAATATCATGCTGGATATCTATATAGATATGGACTGGGTAATGTGTTAGGAATGGAAGGATGCCACATCATTTGATGGAAATGCAAATTATCAACCTACAGTGGGCTGAATTCAAAGACACCCCGAAAATCACAGTGAAAAAATTATACAGCAGGCTAGTCTATTTTGCTGAAATTTCATTGCACCAACTCAAAATGGTACTCAGTAGTTTGTATGGCCCCCATGTACTTGTATGCATGCCTGACAATGTCGGGGCATGCTCCTAATGAGACAAGGATGGTGTCCTGGGGTATTTCCTCCCAGGAAATGCAGGAAGGGAGGAAACCCAGAATTTGGTGATGTCCCTGGGCTCCAGACTTCAGGCAGTCATTGACTGCAAAGGATTTTCATCTAAGTATTAAAATTATGGTTATATTTACAATTGTCACAATTGTCCAAATACATTTGAGCCCCTGAAAATGGAGGTACTTTGTTAAAAATGGCTGTAATTCCTAAATGGTAAATGCCATACTTTTGTGGAACCTCTTAAAATAAAGCTGAAAGTTTACACTTCAATCACATCATAATTGTTTTATTTCACATCCATTGTGGTGGTGTATAAAGGCAAAATTACAAAAACTGTCATTGTCCAAATACTTCCAGACCTGACTATAACTGTTAAAAAGAAAAGGTACCACTGAATACAGACATTAAAATGCTACGTAAAAAGTGTGTGAGTATGTGTCTGATGGTCCATTGCATTAAATTTAAAAAATTAAATAATGAAAAGACATTACGAAATAAAATCTATTTTGTTGTGTACACAGAAATACATTTTAAGGTTGGAAACACTGAAAAAAATGCAAGGTCATTGGACAACATTCTATTGTTGTTGTGTGGGGATGGATGCAATCTCAGTTAAAGCATTTATTAAACACAGCCAGGCAGACAAATCCAAAACACGAAACAAAATCAAAAATAGGAAACAGTCAGCGGTCGGGCGATTAGAGAACAGCAATATGGGGGTATATCAAGAACCAAGGCAGTGAGCATGGAAACAAAAGTGTTCAGTGTGAGGGGGAAATCCCTGGCAATGTTTCTCCCATAGTGCTTTCAAACATTCCCCCCAGCAGGCCTTCCCCTTTGGGTAAAATGTCCAGGGAACCCCCAAGGTCCTGAGGCAGGCATTGTCCATCATGTTGACTTTTCCCAGAGGAGCCAGGGAGTAGATAGGCTCTCTGAGGTCCTGAGAAGGGAACCAGGCTTGGGAGCCTGCCTTGTCAGCGTCTGGAATGTGCAGGTCTTGGGAGGCCACCCCTTCAGCCTCAAGCAGGAGCTGGACTTGGGAGGCCATGTTGTCAGCCTCAAGCAGGAGCAGGACTTGGGAGGTGTCATCTTTGGCCTCAGATGGGAGCAAGTCATGGTAGGCTGCTTTGTTGGTCTCAGGAAGGAGCATGGCGTGGGAGACAATGCTGTCTGCCTCTGTCTGTAGCTCAGCTGTGGAGGTTGTCCTGTCAGTCTCTGAAAGGAACATAGCAGGGGAGGCCACACCATTGGCCTCTGGCAGGAGCATGGCATGGGAGAGGCCAGCCACACTCTAGCTGGGGCTTGGCTGTGGAGGCCACCCTCTCAGCTTCTGGCTAGAGCTCTGCAGTGGCATATAGTATTTCGGAAATGGCTGACTCAGCAATCAGGCTGGCCCTCCCCAAAACATTTTCAAGGTCGGGGTTAAACTCAGGACACCCAAACCCATTTAATAAGCCAACAAACTCAGCTACATTGCAAAGGCCTCTGGTTCCCGTGGCGATCAGGAGCTCTGCCCACTGTCGGGCTAGGCGGGCAAGCCGGGACAACAAGAACCCCAGTCCCTGCTTCTTGTCAGGCTTGGGGTCCACCAGGCTCTCAAAATATAACTGGCACTGCAGCAGGTAGCATTCTGGGTTAACTGAAAAGCCATCAAAGGGCCCCAGGGGATATATGAAAGTCCACTGAGAAAAATGGATCGGGTGGAGTGCCAGGATGGTCACCCTGGCGTTACTCCCCTCTCCTCTTCCTGCTGCATCCATGGTGACAGCAAATTAATCTGTCATGAAGGGCAAGTGGGTATGGATGCAATCACACTTAAAGCATTTATTAAAGAGAGGCAGGTAGACAAATACAAAACCCAAATCAAAAACAGTAAACAATCAGAGGCCAGGTGATCAGTGAACAGCAATATAAAGGAGATATCCAAAAACACACAAAACATGAGACAGAATGAGATCAAGAACCAAGGCAGCGAGTACGGAAACAAAAGGCTTGGCAAAGTCAGGCAGCAAAACACTGAACATTACTTCATGACAAACAAGGAAACATGAGGGCTATAAATACACAGACTAAGGGCAAGGGCAAACTGAACACAGGTGTCAATCAGTGTTGGGGGTGTCGTGTTTGTATTTGGAAGTGACATCAGACACAATCGACAGCCAAGAAGGAAAATGTGCTGAAGAGATGATTGTGCTGATGCTTATCGGCACAATCATCTGCACATTTTCCTTCTTGGCCATCAATCGTCACTTCCAAATACAAACAGCCCCCATGGTTTACTCTCGTCCCCAACACTGATTGACAGGTTTCTGTTCATGGCATCGGAAATATTAATACAAAGGGAATTGGGATTCCATTTGAATGTTGGCAGGCTCCAAACGGGATGCTGAGGAAGTGAAATAGCAAACGGGGTAATTATTTGGATATGACAAGGTCATAACTCGTAAGACAAGGGAAATGCAATGGCAAATGGACTGTGCTTTTCCATTTGAAATTTGGCAGACATTGTACGTTCGTGTAAACAAAAATGCAAACGGTGATATGCAATTTGTATTTCATTTGAATTGTGTCACAATTTGTGTATCCACAAATAGAAATACTGTATAGTATTTTACAGTTTTTGAAATTTGTCTGGAAAATACTTCAGTAGAGTCAACTGATTTATAAGGCTGCATATATAACATTCTGTATTTATAAAATTGAAAATAAAGTTTGTTTAACACACAATTGATTCTTTTTAATAAGAGTCACAAAAATCTGTTTAAAATGATTATAGAATGCGAGAAAATATATACTTGAAATGACAAGTATATATTTTATATATATTTACATTCCAGACGTGTTCTAGTACATTATTGTTCATATAGGGATATTATATAGGGACAGGGACTTGTATGGCTGATGCTTTACGAAAATGGATTTTGAAAATGTGTGTAACAGCTGATATGATGACACTTTCTGTGAGAAAAAAAAATTACTATTATTTTGCTCTCCAGTGTCATTGCTTATAACAGTCCGGGTTAAATCTGTATGTTTTAACTTTCTGACTTGGGAAAGTCTTCAAGATGGCTTTGCGGTTCTGCAGTAACAGTATGCTTTTTCTGTTAATTTTAAGAGAGAGACAAAAAAGAGAGGCTGGTCGAGCTGAAGCACATTGCAGCCTCGGTTTGTTGTTCCTCTGTACTTGTCTATTTTTGTTTGTTTGTCCTGTCCTAAGCAACTTTTTTCCGATCAGCTTTACAAGAAACAAACTCCTGGACATCAGAAATAGCACACCAAATAACTTTTTGCTGACATTTGAGCATTCAGACGTTTTACTGGGCATTTTAGTCGGAGGAGCTGTGATCCTATACAAGCGCTCCAGGCAACACAAACAAGGGAAGTGCACTGGTGCGCTCAGGAAATTCCGACAGCGTGGTTTTAGGACTCCGTTGCCGAGCATTCATCTGGCGAATCTCCGCTCCCTAGCAAATAAATCAGACAAACTGCAACTCCTCACCTGCACAATGACTTTTTAAACTCTGCTGCGCTTTGCTCCACTGAAACCTGGCTGAACGGAGCCATCCCGGACAGCACACTTCATCTAACGGGCTTCCAGCTGTTCAGAGCGGATCGCTTCACCAAGTTGTCGAGGAAAACGAGAGGCGGTGGATTATGTTTTTTATATCAGTGAAGGCTGGTGTGCAGACGTGACAATTTTAAAGAAGATGCCCAAAATTGGAAGCTCTCTTTATTAACTGTAAACCTTTTTATTCGCAGTGGGAGTTTTCCTCATTTATTCTGGTGAGTGCATACATTCCTCTTGACGCGCGTGCCTAAATACAGACAGCACATCACATGCCCCACCAGGGTCAGCAATATACTGGACCATTGCTACACTGTTTTAAAGGATGCATACCACTCTGTCCCCCGAGCAGCTCTGAGACTCTGATCACTGTTTGGTTCATCTTCTACCGGTCTACAAGCAGAAACTTAAATCTGCTAAGCCTGTAGTAAAAACTGTAAAGAGATGGACTACTGAAACAGAGGGGGATTTACAACCCTTCTTCAACTGCACTGATTGGAGTGTTTTTGAGGCTGCAGCTACTGATCTGGATGAGCTCACTGACACCATGACGTCCTAAATCAGTTTCTATGAGGACATGTGTGTTCCCATCAGGACTTATTTAACATTTAACAACAACAAACCTTGGTTCAGTGTAAAACTCAAACAGCTCTGCCAGGCCAAAAGGACGCCTACAGAAGTTGGAACAAAGCCTTGTACAAACAGGCCAAATACACTACTCTGAAAAGCTGAAAAAACAGCTTTCAAGTAATGACTCTACATCAGTGTGGAAAAGCCTGAATGCCATCATCAGCTACAAGACCCCATACCCCACCACTGAGGCTAATCAACAACTGGCTGAAGACCTGAATGAGTTCTACTGTAGGTTTGAAAAACCTGGTCTGACACCCCACACCCACTCTGACCATCTCACAACACAGCCATCAACACTCTCCCCCTCACTCCCCCCTACTGTCTCTGAGCCTGTACTTAAGATCTGTGAAGATGATGTGCACAGGAAACAGAAGATAAGGAAAGCCAAAGGCCCAGACGGTGTCTCTCCAGCCTGCCTCAAAGCCTGTGCTGTCCAGCTATCATCCACCTTCACATTGATCTTCACCAGATCACTGGAGCTGTGTGAAGTCCCCTCCTGCTTCAAACGCTCCACCATCATCCCTCTACCCAAGAAACCAAAAATCACAGGACTAAATGACTACAGACCTGTTGCTTTAACGTCTGTGGTCATGAAGTCATTTGAGAGCCTGGTGTTGGCCTACTTGAAGGACATTACCGGACCCTTGCTGGACCCCCTGCAGTTTGCTTACCAAGCAAACAGGGAAAATTCACATCCAACACCTGCACTATCATCACTGGAGCTCCTCAGGGTTGCATCCCCCCCCCCCAACTTTTCTCCCTTTACACAAATGACTGCACCTCTAAAGACCCCTCTGTCCAACTCCTGAAGTTTGCAGATGACACTACAGTCATCGGTCTCATCCAGGACGGCGACAAGTCTACTTACAGACAAGAGGTTGAGCAGCTGGCTGTCTGGTGCAGTCACAACAACCTGGAGCTGAACACACTCAAAACTGTGGAGATGATTGTGGACTTCAGGGAAAAAAAAACTGCTCTCTCCCTTCTCACCATCATAGACAGCACTGTGGCTGCAGTGGAGTCATTCAAATTCCTGGGCACCACCATTTCTCAGGACCTGAAGTGGGACATTCACATTGACTCCACTGAGAAAAAGGCCCAGCAAAGGTTGTTCTTCCTTCGTCAACTGAAAAAGTTCAACCTGCCACAGGTGCAGATGACACAGTTTTACTCAGCTGTTATTGAGTTGGTTCTGTGCTCCTCTATAACTGTCTGGTTTGGGTCAGCCAACAAATCAGATATAAGAAGACTGCAAAAGACTGTTAGGACAGCAGAAAGGATCATTGGTGTGCACATGTCCAACCTTCAGGACTTGTACCACTCCAGAGTGAAGAAACGGGCAGGTAATATCACAAACCCCTCCCACCCTGGCCACAACCTGTTTGCACTTCAGGCAGATGTTACAGATCTCTGTGCACTAGAACATCTAGGCATAAAAATAGTTTTTCCCCCATGCCATCTCCAGCTTAAACAGCTAACACAGGAATCATTACTTTTGTTCTGTAATTCATTTCTGTAATTCATCCTCCATCTCTGATTACTGCCTCTCTCTCAAGTATTATGTTAATACATATGCATATCTCTTTATTTATACAGCTGTATATAGAGTAAATAATACACAAATCTTCTGTTCTGGATTCATACATATTATTGTTAAGTCTTACTATTTAAATGTTTTCTGTTCTCATGTCAGATATGTTTTGAATGTATGTATGTATGTATGCAGGTATGTATGTACCAAGAGCACCTTAAAAACCACAACAAATTCCTTATGTCTGCATACACTTGGCGAATAAAGCTAATTCTGATTCTTCATGAACTTCATGGTCATAACAGTAACTCTGTTTCACACAGGGCTACCTCATGTCACCCTGTCGTTGATTATTTTCCTTATAACTGCATGTTATATGGAAAAAAATATCTGTCATGTGGAATGGAATTGTTTAAACTGACTTAATTGGCTACTGCGCATGTGCAATGTGGGGGAAAAACTTCCGGTTTTATTCTGCCTTCTGTTAGGAAATCTTTCAATTATATAAAATATCTGGCAACCAGGGTAAACCTCCTATCACAAACAGTTGGTGTGGTTGGCTGTGCCACAGAGGGAAAATTTTACACATTACTTTCCTTTTGCCCTGTTTTTCCCCTTGATCTGATCACACACTGAATTGTAACCTTCAAAAAAATACCTTATAAAATTGTACATTAATGTAATAATAGAGCATAACACAGAAATACAAAGCAAACAAGCTTTAATGGCAGATTTAATATGATAAACAATAAGAATTAATACAATTCAATGTCTATTAATACAATCAGTTGTATAAATCAAATGATTTTAGACATTCATTATACCCAAAAATAATTTGTTTCATTTTATTTATTTTATTAATTGCAATGACTTGGCTCATGCAGCATAGAAATACTAATTACATAAATTTCATGATTAGAAAAATAAATATCAGATGTCATGATAAATAAAAACAGAATACAAACAAAGCCCTTTAACACTTCCCTCTCTATGTGCATTATAAAACTTGGTGTCGTCTCAGTACTCTTTAATATGCAAGCAGGAAGGGCTAGATACATGAAAGCACAACAGACATCCAGAAAGGCTCCAGGGAGTGTTTAAATATATAATATTCAAATATAGAACGTGTAAACTGAATACTGGAGTGTCTAAAGTTCAACACCGTACAGAACTGTGTTGTCTGTTCCTTTGTTTGACATTATCTCAGCTAAAGGCAAGAGACAATGTGGTTTAATTGGAACTCGTGTTGTTTTTCAGTTTCCCTATACATCAAACTGCAGCTTCATCTCTGGTGAAGAAGAAAAGCACAGAGCTCACTCTGTTTATGAATCTTGAAACAGCACCCATAAGTCACATTGGAATGTTAGGCTCCTCTCTAGACAAGGTTAGTCTATGCCTGAGCAGAGTTCATGAAAAATAATCATAGAGCTCATTCATTAAACAATATCCAGCACTGATTGGCTCTCCTACACCCCTTTAATATTTCAGTTCATTTCCATTAAGCTGGTTCTTCTATTTCAACACAAAATGCAAATATTAAACATCCAGATCATGCATGTAAACAGTTGTGTTAGGCTTGTACTTGCATGCAGAAAAAGAAAACAAAGGCAGCAAAATAGTTTCTTGAGTTGGCTCGTTGTAGAAGAGCAGAATTTTCTCATGGGTCTCAGAGGAAGCAGTGTGTGTGTGTAAACGTCTTGTGCCAAGTGTATAGTTGGAAGAAAAGGTCCTGCTACTCTCCATAGTCATTCAGTGCACAGCAAACCCCAACACAGCAGATACTGGATGGATTTTCTTCTAACTTAAAAACTGAATTAACCGTAAAGTATTTTCATTTGGCATTTAAAATTGTGTTCTAAATATGTTTCTTGGCACATTTGATGTTTTAAGGACTACGATGAATTTTTACAATAAACTTGGCTGCATTATCCATATTATGTATACTTATACATTACATAAACTGCCCCTTTCTGAAAAATGGTTGGAAAATCTACAATTGTGCTCAAAAGTTTGCATACCCTGGCAGAAATTGTGAAATCTTGGCATTGATTTTGAAAATGACTGATCATGCAAAAAAAAACCAAAAAAAAACAACTGTCTTTTATTTAAGGATAGTGATCATATGACGCCATTTATGATCACAGTTGTTTAGCTCCTTTTTAAATCATAACAGAAATCACCCAAATGGCCCTGATCAAAAGATTACATACCCTTGAATGTTCGGTCTTGTTACCGACGTGGTGACAGGCACAAGTTTAAAGGGCAATTAGAGGTTAATTTCCCACACCTGTGGCTTTTTAAATTGCAATTAGTGTGTCTGTGTAAATATAGTCAAGGAGTTTGTTCGCTCTCGCATGGGTGCACTGAACAGGCTAGATACTGACCCATGGGGAGCAGAAAAGAACTTGTATAAACTTATATAAAAAGATATCCAAAGACTTGAAAATGCCAGTCAGTACTGTTCAATCACTTACACTGCCCATCCAAAAAAAAAAAAAAAAGTCACACTCTAATATTTCGTTGGACCGCCTTTAGCTTTGATTACAGCACGCATTCGCCGTGGCATCGTTTTGATAAGCTTCTGCAATGTCACAACATTTATTCCCATCCATAGTTGCATTAATTCTTCACCAAGATCTTGCATTGATGATGGTAGAGTCGGACCGCTGCACAAAGTCTTCTCCAGCACATCCCAAAGATTCTCAAATGGGGCTAAGGTCTGGACTTTGTGGTGGCCAATCCATGTGTGAAAATGATGTCTCATGCACCCTGCACCACTCTTTCACAATCTGACCCTTCTGAAACAGACTAATATCTTTTCCACGACCACAGGATGTCTTCTGCCATGGTTGTTTAAGAAATGAAAAGCTGCTTACTGCATCAGTTAGGTTTAAATAACTTGTTGCCAGTGGAAACATAATCAACCATGCAGTAATTATCCAATGGGAGGCTCTTACATATTTGCTTAGTTAAATCCAGGTGGTGACATTTTTTTTTTGGATGGGCAGTGTATTAAGAAGTGGAAAATTCAGAGATCTTGATACCAAGCAAAGGCCAGGTAGACCAAGAAAGATTTCAGCCATAACTGCCAGAAGAATTGTTTGGGATACAAATAAAACCCCACAGCTAACCTCAGGAGAAATACAGGCTGCTCTGGAAAAAGATGGTGTGGTTGTTTCAAGGGGTACAATACGATGATACTTGAACAAGAATGAGCTGCATGGTCGAGTTGCCAGAAAGAAGCCTTTGCTGCACCAATGCCACAAAAAACCCAGTTACAATATGCCCGACGACACATCGATATGCCTCACAGTTTCCGGCACAGTGTGATTTGGAGTGATGGGACCAAAATAGAGCTTTATGGTCACAACCATAAGCGCTATGTTTGGAGAGGGCTCAACAAGGCCTACAGTGAAAAGAATGCCATCCCCACTGTGAAGCATGTTAGTGGCTCACTGATGTTTTGGGGGTGTGGGAGCTCTAAAGGCAAAGGGAATCTTGTGAAAATTGATGGCAAGATGAATGCAGCATGTTATCAGAAAATACTGGCAGACAATTTGCATGAAAGTTGTGCATGGGGTGCTCTTGGACTTTCCAGCATGACAATGACCCTAAGCACAAGGCCAAGTTGACCCTACAGTGGTTACAGCAGAAAAAGGTGTAGGTTCCAGAGTGGCCATTACAGTCTCCTGACCTTAATATCATTGAGGCACTCCGGGGAGATCTCAAACGTGCAGTTCATGCAAGACAACCAAAGACTTTGCATTACCTGGAGGCATTTTGCCAAGACAAATGGGCAGCTATACCACCTGAAAGAATTTGGGTCCCCATAGACAACTATTATAAAAGACTGCATGCTGTCAATGATGCTAAAGGGGGCAATACACATTATTAAGAACTAAAGGTATGCAGACTTTTGAACTGGGATCATTTAATTTTTTTCTTTGTTGCCATGTTTTGTTTTATGATTGTGCCATTCTGTTATAACCTACAGTTGAATATGAATCCCATCAGAAATAAAAGAAATGTGTTTTCTTTAAAAATGGTACATATATTACCAATTCTCCAAGGGTATGCAAACTTTTGAGCAAAACTGTACAATCTACAGAAAAATCTACAGTGCTTCCTCCCATTTATTCTTTAAACACACTATGTTTTGTGTGGTGCTAAACCAGTAACTGAACCCTTCAATTCATTCAAACACAAAAATTACTGCAGTGACTTGCAACATTCTTACAGATTTGGTTTGCATCAGCAGTCTTCTAGCAAAACAATCATAATTTCAGCAATCATAAGCTCCATAATCTTGAAATGCCTCAATTTCCCTGTGGCATGAGGAAAGCTAGTCTCATTATGTAACTGTTGCTATTATATTGTTTATATTATGTATACAAGTTGTTTACTTTTTTCTAAGACTATTTTCATTATGAAGAAAATAAGTTGCATTTATTATTTGTGAATATATTTTTTATTAAGTTTGGTACTTTTATTTTGAAATACCGGCCGATGGTTGTATGTAATGGCTGACTGCATCTCAGTTCCTGCAATTCAGCAAGCGGCAAACGCGAACGATTGGATTGGACGTGTCAGTGGATCTGTTCTTGCAGAGGACTTGAACATGTGATTAAGGACTATTCAAGACAATTTCTCTTTCATGTAGCTTTATGTTTGCTTAATGTTTTGGTTTGTATTAAGTTAATGTGGTTTTGTATTTCATTACTTAGTTTTCACGGTGGATTTGGGGGAAAAGCCATCAAATAAACCAGTAGCATGGAAACCACTTGTGTCTGCCTATGCTTAGAGGGAGAAACACATTAGCTAAATACAGAATGAGCAATAAGTCTAACAGGTAAATTCTGCCACAAACGAAGTCATCATTCTCGTCTTATCTACTCTTGGGACTTCCAATACTCACTATTTATCCTACAACAGGTCTCCTGAATTTTACTTCATGATTAATAAACATGGCTGTAATATCTCCAAATCCCTGAATCCTCTACCAACATCCATACCCACTCAGGTTCTCACTTACAGCTCACTTTGTTTAGCTTCTATAAATTTTTTTTTTTTTTTTTTGCTTGTTTTGTTTTTAGTTTTTTTTTTTGTTTTTTTTTTTTTTTTTGGTGGGGGCTTGTTTTTGTCTTGTTTTTACTGTTTTGGATTGTTCACCCTGGTGTATTTTTTATATTAAAGCCCTGAAAATTTAGAATTTTACCTCCATGTATCTCTGCTCCTTTCACTGTCTGTCCTAACTGTCCTAATTTATAGCCCCAGTGAACAAGACTGAGAAATATGAAACTGATTTTGTTTGCCCTTGCATGCTATGACAGTCAGGATGTTTTACACATTACCTTTATTTTCTTATCTACATTGCCACTGTGCCAATAGCTTAACCCTTTATACTACCAGGAGACATCAACATGTCCAGATGTAGTCACTTTCATAACTACTACATCTATCTTTTCTAGTATTTTCACTGTTTTTTTTTTTTTTTCTTAATCCCATTTTGGCAGATCATAGCGATCATGAAATCACTAGCAATTGTGGTCTACTGCATCACAGTTGGTACAGAATAATTCTTCTGAATAAATTTTCTGTACATTTTCACAAAGCCACAACTACCATGTTTGGAGATTTTTAAAGATGTACTCAATCATTTGCTTATAATGACAGCACAGCTCTGCAGTGACTAATCACAGTGATTCCACTGGCTTGAAACTTTTTCTTTAAATTGGATTGAATGTCTAAACCACATGGGTGAGAACAACATCAAAGGCACAGGTCAGCATAGCAACAGTCACAGGTATGTATTGACTACCTAATGGACTCTCTATATCCACACCCCCATCTATATCAGCGATCTATAAACACTGCTAGCGAGCAATCTGGACTTTGAGCAGCCATGGGACATTCAGCAACAGCCTTCTGCACTGTTGGAGTGGAGATTTATAGCATCAGCAACTGCACACACAATAAAATGTCCTCTTCACTCCAAGATGTCTGTCTCAAAGGGTACGAGGTGGTAGTAGGACAGGTTGGTGACATATGCCTCTGTGTCATCATCACTGAGGTCCTGTTCCACAGACTGACACTCTTTCCCATCCTCGTCATACCTGCATGGGTAGAAATATTAAAATCAAAATCAAGGTAGTGAAGTTCAGGCAATTTATGCATGTATAAAATAGCTAATAATAGTAAAGCTAGTTAATAATAATAGTAAAGTTTTTTCATATAGCCCTTCAGACAATTTAAGAGCAACCAATATAAATAAAGCAGTACAAACACTGTAACTGAAAGTACCAACACCTGCTCATCATCATCACTGTGCACTTTCAACTCACAGACATTCTAACCCAGCCTGCCATATAATAAGCTACCCTTTTGAAAAACAAAAAAATATTACAAGTATATCCATGTTTATACTCATTTAACCAGGCTTATACTAATGTATAGTTAGTATAACAGGAGAACAGTACACATTCAAGAATATTTCTAAGTACAGTGCCATGAAAAAATATTTGCCCCTCTTTGATTTTTTCTATTTTTGTGCATATTTGTCATACTTAATGGTTTTAGCACTTAAAACAAAATTTATAAGACAAAGACAACCACAAATAAACAGAAAATACAGCTTTTTAATCATCATTTCATTTAAGCCTTTTGAGATAATATTCCCTGGTATGATGAGTTGAAAATGGAAAGTTTTGAAAGACTGGGGTCCTGTTACATCTGGCATAAAGCTAAGACAGCATTCCCCAAAAAGAACATTGTATATCATGGTGGTGGTAGTGTGATGGAGTGCAGATACTTTGCTGCTTCAGGGCTTGGGCAACTTGGCATAACTGACAGAACCATGAATTCTGCTCTGTATCCTGAAGGAGAATATCCAGTCATCAGTCCATGATCTGAACCTCAAGCACAATTGGGTGATGCAGCAAAACAACTATCCAAAGCACAAGAGCTAGTCCACCTCTGAATGACTCAAAAGAAAAAAAAAATGTTTTAGAGTGGCCAAGTCAAAGTCCTGAATTGAACGGCGTCATGTGTTTCATGTTCTCCTTGTCTTATATTACATTACATTTTGTATAAGGATCTAAAACCATTTAGTGTGATAATATGCAAAAATAAAGGAAATCAGAAGCGGAAAAAAACTTTTTCATGGCATTGTAAGATTGGGTAGAAGTACACTTGTATACTTGTGACCTAAGTAATCTCCTCTATAAGGAAACTTGAAGATAAGTTGAACAGCTGCCATGTAATCTAGTACTTCAAATTTTTAAGGTACCAGTAATAAAACTTGTGATACTAAATATTCATGTCTACATATAGTCCAGATTAAATTATTTATTGTGTTATGTCATTTTTACTGTGCAACACTTCTGACAACTTGTTGTCTTTAAGTGTAATATATAAATAAAGTTCACTCGAGTCATGAAACTAACCATTAAAAAAAAGATGGAACATGAGAGTTCATTCCAATATGGCGCAGTGGTAAATCGTTTGGCCTGTGGTCAAGAGATTAAATGTTTAACTCCAACTCCAGTGAGACTTGCAACGCTGCAGTAGTGGTTAGCAGCTTAATCCATAACAGTTTTACACAGTAGTACAGCTTTTTATTTTATCTTTGTAATTGGTAAATAAATTGTAAGTATAAACTTATATTTGATTAATTGCATTCACTTTTGTTTATATAAAAGTCTAGATATCGAGCTACCACTACTTTCTTCAGTGAAACTATCTAGCTACTAGCAACTTAGCTGCTTTTAAACATTATGTTGCAGACACTACTACTTTTTTTGAGTGGATTTTGGAGAAGTCTTTTGCTAGACATGCACTTGCGCCTCCCCTACTTTAAAGAAACACCAGCTGTCACCGTTGGAGATTGAGTAAATGAGAGGCATGTCTAAGTTACACATGATTTTGACCCTGCACATTATTCTTATGTGATATCATCACAAGCAAGGAGCAGTAGTCCAGCTTACTGTCTGATATTTTGATATAACCACAAAATGCTTAGGCAGATTCAAACATTTTTTTTTAACAAAACTATGGTCTGGCCACAATGTATTTTTAGAATTATTCAGAGTGACTCTGTACTGACTAATTGCATGGTGTTGAAATAGTGAATAGAAGGTTCTTCCTCTTTGCTGCTGTTCATCAAACAGTTTTATGTCTGTGTACTATATCATACTATATCTGGCGGGTTTTCGAGTTTTAGGGTAGAGTTTCATTCTCACACCCAGTGAAGGAAGTTCTGGCCATGGCTGCTTGTTGTGTGAGGTTTTTTGTTTTAGTTAAAAAATGTTACACTAGCATGTCCATAAAAAGTATATCTCACAATCTGCAGATGTAATATACTACAGACCTTGAGTCATAAATAAATATGGTCCAAACCTAAACTGAGATTAACTGATTGTGAATGTGATTAACTGAATGTTAGGTGAACTTTGGGTATTGTGGTTTAGGAAAGAGAAAGAGACACTTGCGAATGCTGGGTCGAGTCTGTAGAGGATGGTCTGTCCTTATCCTGAGAAACATTTTCATCAAATACAATGGTCTCTGTGTTTGCCAGGCAGAACCCATTTGACCTCATAATCTCTGGGGGAAAAAAACATGTAAACATAAGTAAAGAGCATAAAGAAATAAATCATTGTGTCTTGCCTAAAGAAATATTTTCAAGTTATTATCTAAGTGTTTTCAGTCCATAATGGTACTGCCTCAGAGCTGCTGTGTAGTCTAGAGGGAACATTTTATGTTATAGTTGTTATGGCTGTAAGCTTTTAAAGTCCTAAATCACAATCCTGCTTAGACGGCTAGGTTTCCAAATAACACACATATTAAGTTAACATCTGAACAGGCTTCTATACCTGATATCTTGATTGGACTCTGGAAGCACGGCTGTATCTTGTGGATTTTGTCATTCCTCAGCACTTGATCTAGCGGTGAACGTTCAAAGAATGTTAAGACGACCTCTGACCTGGAAAACTGAAACGCATAGAAGCATTATCATTGCTTATAGAAATTCTTACCCTGCATCTATGTTAACCAAAATACAAAATTCCCTGCCTCTGACAATTAATATTTGTAAACAACTGTCTCTAAATAATTAGTAGTAATTAGTGAATCCAGAGTAAGACAAGTTTTTCATTTTATGAACAGGCAGCTCATATAACAAATGTGCATGATGCAGCAGCATACTACCTTTTATATTAAGAAGAGTAAAAGGGTTTACTCTCGCTAATATAACAATGTTGCTAATAATTGTCTCAATAATTGGTTGTGAACGACAATGTTCTGGCTTTTCATTTCCAGTTGTCTGAACCTGCCCTGCACAGTCCTTCCTACTCAAAACACACTTACTAATTCTTGATAACTGCATAAGGAATGTATGAAGTGTACACAATGACTATATATATGGCTGGACATAGTAACAGGGGTTTAACAGTGAAGCCAAAATGTCTCTGAGTCCCTCTAGCAGCTGGCTGCAATACAATTCTTAACCCTGTGAAGTCCCTTATTAGTGAATGGGAAAGGATCCAAACTGACATTTTAATTTACATCTTCACCAATTATTTTTACAATTTCAGTTGACCTTGATATATCCATCATTTTTTTTAAACAATAAATTTATTTCATATGAGTTATTTGATTATCAGTAAAAGAGCATGGTTGATGAGGTGATTGACAATTTTGGACATGACAGTCGAGCCTAATGAATGCACATGCATTTTCCAACATGGACCTGAAGCTCTTGACAGTACTGTAGCAAAGCCATGTTCTAACAGAGCCTTTGCAGTTTTTCTGGAATGTTGGCCTTTTTTGACGTCTAAGCTAGCTCACACTGATACTATAACTAGTGAACCACTGTGAATGACTGACTGCATGACCAAAGCAAATAACTGACCTTAGCATTGACTGTATGACCTAACACTTAAAGTAGCTTGTTACGGTTAGGTGGCCGCTATTTTTTAAACTTCACCCACAGAACGAGCTGAGCATAAAAGAGCGCAGGTGGGTAATTTACTGCAGGTGTCAGCGCAAAAGCAAAGTCCTGGAGAGCAGCCTTTTTTTTCCCTCAAAAATTAGGATGAGTGAAAATGGTAGCTCAGTCAGTCATGACTCAAAGCACTAAATATTTTCATGACAATGGTAAAATGAATATACCTTTGAAAATTATATGACTACAATTTAGTATTCTATATATTACATATTAGACAAGGCAAGTTTATTTATCTGCATTTGCCTTGCACCTCTGGTATTGGAGGCTCGATTCCCACCTCCACCCTGTGAATGCGGAGTTTGCATGTTCTCCCTGTGCTTCGGGGATTCCTTCCTGGTAATCCGGTTTCCTCCCCTAGTCCAGTCCAAAGTCATGCATTGTAGGCCAATTTGCCATTTCCAAATTGTTCGTAGTATGTGAATGTGTGTGTGATTGTGCGCTGCGATGGGTTGACACCCTGTCCAGGGTGTCCCTCGCCTTGTGCCCCGAGTTCCCTGGGTTCCAGGCTCCCCTGCAGCCCTGTGTAGGGTAAGTGGTACAGAAAATGGATGGATGGACGGACATTTAATTCACAAAGGCAATTCAAAGTGCTTTAGATAAGTACAATCAAAAAGCATAAAAGGATGAAAGAGAAATATAAAGATAAACAAAACTAGAAGCATATTAAGTTCATGTAATACATCAGGTACTATTTCACAGCATCACTACCAGCATGAAAAAAAAAAAAAAGTCCATCACCAATATGCACAGGCGAGAGGCAGACCCACTGTCTGACCATATCTATAGCATGTGCTCTGGCCTCTAGAAATTTACTGTTGCAGTCTCTGGCTCTAATTTTCACAAGATGTCACCTCCTATTTCAACCACAAATGGGTTCAGAACTGCACAAAGGGAGTAAATGGAGCCATGTCGCCCATGGACTCGGGTTAACGCAAAGCCTTACAGTTTTCCTACTACTCATAAGTTCTGAGTCATGTTATTGTGGATCGATTTCTTGTGTATAACTTGTTTTGCCTTTTCATGTTTTGCCTTCTGATTTCCCCTGACTGTTTTATTTTGATCTGTCTGTCTGGGTTTTGAACTCTGCTTTTCCTGTCTTTTGACAGGAAAGCCTTACAGTTTTCCTACTACTCATAAGTTCTGAGTCATGTTATTGTGGATCGATTTCTTGTGTATAACTTGTTTTGCCTTTTCATGTTTTGCCTTCTGATTTCCCCTGACTGTTTTATTTTGATCTGTCTGTCTGGGTTTTGAACTCTGCTTTTCCTGTCTTTTGACCACTCTTTGGATCATGTTTTTGGAATTGTCTGTCACTGATTTGCTGCTGAAATTTTGGTATTGACCCATAAATGTCTGAGTCTGGTTCGTTAAATTAACAGTGGTTGAAAAGTTAAGCTAAAATTATTCTGATGTCCTCTGGTGGCTGGCAGCAGTACAAATTTTAACCATATCCAAGTTCATAAAAACAAGCACTAGTCCAAACTAAAAAATTAAAGTTACAGTATATGGTATGTTTTTGTTAAAAGCAATCAAAAAATGTGATCTCAGTGATTTTGACTGTGGCATGATTGTTTTTGCCAAATGGTCTAGTTTGAGTATTTCTGCTGATCTGGGATTTTCACACACAACAGTCTCTAGAGTTTACTAAAAATAGTGTAATAAAGAAACCATCCAGTGAGCGGAAGTTCTGCAGATGGAAACAGTTTGTTGAAAAGAGACATCAACGGAGAATGGCCAGACTGGTTCAAGCTGTCAGAAATTCTACAGCAACTCAGATAACCATTCTTGTGGTAAGCAGAAAAGCATCTGATAATGCACAATACATCGAACCTTGAGGTGGATGGGCTACAACAACAGAAGACCACGTCGGGTTCCACTCCTGTCAGCCAAGAACAGAAAGCTGAGGCTGCAGTGGCCACAGGCTCACCAAAACTGGACAGTTGAAGACTGGAAAAACATAGCCTGGTCTGATGAATCTCAATTCTTCGCAATTTTCTTGGCACACTTTGCATCTTCCAGTGGCTAATTCCAGCATGATAATGCACCATGACACAAAGCAAAAATAATCTCAAACTGTTTTCATGAACATGTCAATGAGTTCAATGTTCAATGTTCACTGGCCTTCCCAGTCACCAGATCTGAATCCAATAGATTATCACACATATAACACCTTCAGGATGTGATAGAATGGGAGATTCGCAGCATGAAAGTGCACCTGAAAAATGTGCAGGAATTGCATGATGCAATCATGTCAACAGAGATGAGAAGCTCAAAGGAATGTTTCCAACATCTTGTGGAATCCATGCCACGAAGAATTGAGGCTGTTTTGAGAGCAAAGGGAGGTCCTACCCAGTATGAGTATAGTGTTCCTAATAAAGTGCTCTGTGAATGTATATTTTCTAGTATTTATTCGTTCTTTTATTTTTATCCAAGCATTGGTGGTTGTTTTTTTTTCTCCTGTATGGTGTTATACCTCTGTAGTCCTTATATCAGAGATAATTGGTTCTTACCTTCCAAGGCATACTGATAGCATTCTTCAGCAGCCTCTCCACCTCATTCAGCCTGACCTCAATGTCCTTCGCCTCTTTAATCCTCATGAGACCTGGAGACGTGAACACACAAAACACAACATCAATGGCACTGACAATAGGCCAAGGCAAAAAAAAAAACAACCATATCAGATGATAACAAAGATCATGTCATGCAGGAATGGGTCTGAGTTTATTGAAAGTCTTTGAATAGGCTATGACCTCATATTACACAGAGTGTATACAAATTATACTCAGAATGCTCCAGTTGTATAATACTAACCATGCTTTTATGTTTGGTTATTTTAACCATATCTGCAGGAAGCCCACCCATGTATGTGTCGCAAGGCACCATGCACACACATTCACAGATCGGGGGGATTTTAGAGTATCCAATTCACCTACCGACATGTTTTTAGGAGGTGGGAGGAAACAAATGAACCCAGAGAAAACCCACTCAAACATAATAACAGAATAACATGCAAAATTCTATATAGACAATAACCTTAGCTCAGGATCAAACCATGGACCCTGGAGCTGCACCAATGTGTCACCCACAATGAAAATATGGACAAAGTAAAATGAACTGATCACAACATAATCCATAAAACATAAGTGAGAACCACTTCCTGACCCATCCTGATGCCCCTTCTGCTCCTCCTCGCTGCTTGACCCATCCTGATGCCCTACTTCTGGTTGGAGTTCTCATCGGTTGAGTTCGCTCGCTGCTGCTGGGGGTGGCCCCATATGGACGACCTGAAGAACCATTTGGTTTGCTGGGGATGGTGCCACCTGGGGGCTGTGGAGTTGGCTTGGGGATCACATATGGGGAGCTTTACTGTAATGGCTTGGGACTGCGATTGCTGTAGTGGCTTTGGGGTTGCGGTTGCCACAAGCACTTTCAGGACTCCATCAGTGGATAGATTTTAACCAACCGGCCTTCTTGCAAAAACTGTGATGAATTTATTGGTTGCACAATTTTTTGTCCATATAGTACTATTTGTCCATATAGTACACAATAATAGAAAGGATTTATTTATAATTGCACTATCCGTTGCACCCAGATGAGGATGAGTTCCCTTTTGAGCCTGGCTCCTCTTAATGTTTCTTCCTCATATCAGTGAGTTTTTCCTTGCCACCGTCGCCACTGGCTTGCTCATTAGGGATAAATTCACAGTGATAAATTCAAATATTTACAATATATTTTTTGTGAATCCATTTATTTCTGTAAAGCTGCTTTGTGACAATGTCCATTGTTAAAAGCATTATACAAATAAAATTGAATTGAATTGAATTTAATTGAATAACAATCTATCGTTAGGGGTCGCCACAGTGGATCATTGGTCTGCATGTTTGATTTGGCACAGCATTTACACTGGATGCCCTTCCTGATGTAGCCCTCCCCAATTTTATCCAGGCTTGGGACCGGCAATGGGAGTGCACTGTCTGGTGCAAGCCCAGTGGCTGGGGTTGGTTCCCTGGCCAGGAATCAAACCTGGGCCGCAGCGGTCAGAGCGCCGAGGCCTAACAATTATTCCTCAAGGGACCCAGATGTTTTTCTTAACATATGTTTTTCATATGTCTCAATAAGCTGTGATATGGTATTGTATGTATCCATTTCAGAATTTTGAGCTCAGTCTAATGACAGTAACAGCACGTAACAGTTTCGCAAAACGTAATGTGAGTGTTACCGCGCAAAGGAGGCGGATTCAGGTGAGAGCAACTCAGACTTTTAATGAGCAAAAAGCACCGAAGGCAGAACAGACAGAGGAAAAGTCCGTGGGTGGAAATGGTGGCAGGCGTCCGAAAGCGACACTAGGGCTAGCGACACTAGGGCTTAGTAAAAGCAGCTGCGCTTAAGCTGCGCTCGACCAGCTAAATAACGTCTTGGTGAAGGTCAAGGCGGTCAGAGGGGCGGTGAGTTGGCTGAAGTTGCGAATGAAACGCCGGTAAAAATTGGCAAACCCCAGAAACCTCTGCAGGGCCTTGCGAGAGTCAGGGGTCGGCCAATTCACCACAGCCTTGATCTTATTGGGAGCTGAAGACATCAACGGCAAGGGGTAAGTATTCCTTACCGTGATGCTGTTCAGCCCCCGGTAATCGATACATGGGCACAGAGAACCGTCCTTCTTGCTCACAAAAAAGAACCCAGCCCCAGCGGGGGAGGAGGAACGACGGATGAACCCGGCTGCCAAAGAATCAGAAATGTATTTCTCCATGGCCTCCCTTTCTGGGGCAAAAAGCGAGTATAACTTGCCTTTAGGCGGAGACTTAACTGGCAATAAATCTATAGCACAGTCATAGGGACAGTGCGGTGGGAAGCAGCCCGAGACTTACTGAACACTCCCTTCAGGTCCATGTACTCCTTGGGCACGTTAGACAGATCACCTGACTCCCTCTGGAAAACAGAACTAGACACCAACACACAGGCAGACACAAGACAATTAGCATGACAATATTTGCTCCAAGATAAGACCTTTTTGGAATGCCAATTAATGTGAGGGTTATGGAGCAAGAGCCAGGGGTGACCTAAGACCACAGGAGCGAGCAGGGAGTTGGCGAGAAGGAAGCATATCACCTCCGAATGATTCCCCGACGTAATGAGTGTTAGCGGGCTGGTGGTGTGCGAAATAGTGGAGAGTACTTGGCCATTCAGAGCACTGACAGAGATGGACTGACTAAGCTTCAACACAAGCAGATGAAGACGGAGAGCGAACTGAATGTCCATAAAATTACCTTCTGCTCCAAAGTCCAAAAAGGCTTGACCGGGGTGAAGTGTGCCTCCCTGCTGCAGCCGTACGTGAAGGAGATTGGTCGAAGAGGCTTTACCCACCAATCCTCTTGTCCGACGATGATCCTTCTCCTCCCGGGACAGTCGAGCTCTACCCACCTGCATGGGCTCCGGATCGTGCGCCGGAGTGTAATTGGAACGAGGAGGCGCAGTGGGATACGTTCCTGCATGGGCTGGCACTCCATCGAGTGCGGAACTCGATGGAGTAATCTGAAACCGGAAGATCACCCTGACGTATGTCAGCCAGCTGCCGAGCTGCTTCGCGTCCCGTCACGGCGCGATCGAAGACCCACCGCATCTTTTCGGCGAGTGTCTGGAACGAGGCACAGCATGGATGTTGATTTTCCCACCTGGGCGGTGAGCTCGGACACCTGTGCCACCAGAGCCTGTACCGCGTGCCCCATGGCGACCATCTGTTCTTCCTGCCTGTCGAGACACGCGGCCGTGTCCGAGAGGAAACCAGAAACGTCGGCGGCACTCGCTGAATCCATAGGTAGGTCAGTTCGTTCTGTTACGGTGAAAAGGAGGCGGATTCAGGTGCGAGCAATTCAGACTTTTAATGAGCAAAAAGCACCGAAGGCAGAACAGACAGAGGAAAAGTCCGTGGGTGGAAATGGTAGCAGGCGTCCGAAAGCAACACTAGGGCTGCAGCAAGGAGGAGACAGTCCAGGTGAGCAGGCAGGGGAACCAGTAATCCTCAGGGAAAAAGAAACAGAACACACACGGAGCTGAGAGCGCATAAACATGAAGACAACAAACTGACAAGGACAGGGAAAAACACAAAGGCTTAAATAGAGCCGGTGAGTAGTGACAGCTGAAAACAATTAATTAATTAACAGTAGTGACAAGAGATGGCCAGAAGGGGCTGGTGATGAACCGTGACAGTGAGCCCCAATATATAAATATAAAAACAAAATGTATAATAATATTAGTAGTAGTAATTATAGTGATTATTAACCAAAAAAATATTGTTAATGGATTGACAGATTTTTTTGTATTTAAATCTACAATAACCTGACCCACTCATAGTACAAAAATCTTTCCGCACAAACAAAGATGAAATGTATCGCTGTTGAACTCAACACAGTGTGCAGAAAAAGATAAAACATTTGGAGTAATAGTCGTTCAGTGGTTAAACCCTTAATTTCCAGAAACCCAACAGTGAGTATCATTTCTATTGCTTCTGTCACACCTGTCCAAGACAATTCACTGGCACACCATGAAAAGGCACCCTCCCCTAAATTAAAAGGACTCTTCCCCAGTTGTCACAGTTGCATCGTGTTCCTACTATATAAAGCACATGGTCATATACAGTCACTGTGAAGTCTTGCCAATTGTTACCAGTCATGTAAGTTCTGAGCCATTGTTAATTATCTGTATTAACTATCCTAATGTTCTGTGCTAGTGACTGGAAGCTTGTTAGTTCATATGGCCCCTAGCTATACATTGTACATGTTATATTCTGCTTCCAATAAAAACATCTTCAAAATGAATAGATGGAAATGCTGTTCTATAAACTGTTCTCACAAACATTAGCAGATTAAGGAGCCTACTGTTTAATATAGTCAGACCTAACTAGTCAACCATCAGGAGTAAAAATTCTATTAAAACAACATTCTAAAGACAAATACCACTAATACAGAGCATGTGTTCCAAAAGAAGACCAGGAAAAAAGATAAAAAATGATAAAGGTAACAAAGGCTCACATTTTAATGGATGTTCATCATCAAAATTTAAAGCAGTAAGTCACAAACTCAGTGTTCCCAAAGTGGAAAAACTGAGAAGATTTTCACAGGAAATGAGACTGACAGAAAAATAATCATATGTTCGTGGTACAGTCTATTCATATCAGCCTCACCCACTCAGAGAAAACTTCATTCTTCCCATGAAGATGACGACAATGATAATGACCACACTGCTGGTGTCTGACTCAGTAACACCACTCAAGTGGCCAAAGTGCAGCCTCCTCACCACTAAGCACTAAGCTGTGTGTCACAGCAACCGGGCTCAACTCTGATGGAACAACTATTCATTAGTTCTGACCCTAGCTGATGACATAAGGCCCCAGTGACAAAGAAGGATTAGCTTTCATTACCACTGCTGGTTCTTAAGAGACTTTTTACACCCTTGGCTATGCTGTGCAATATATTCTATATCACCCAAGCTCAAGACTGTTCTCATAAGCTGCAAATTGTTTTTGTACAAAGATTATACAAAGGATACTGTCCAGGTATTTTCTTGGTCTCATAAATAATATAACCTGATTCAGAAAAGAGTCAATAAATAAAATAAAATAAAATAAAGTAAAATAAAATAAATAAAGAGCACGACTTTGCATATTGTGATTTACAAATAATTGCATTAACTTGATAACTTGTGTTACACTGGGAGGAAACAGTGCTTAAATGAAATTTCTGCATGTGGTGTTTGTTGTCAATAGCCATGCCGAGGTTCCCAAAGAGATTCCAGGAAAACTGAAACTTGTGTGTACAATAATGGTGACTGAAAGAGGTGAGATGTATCAAAAAACTTCAAAATACAATATAAACACAAAATAATAAAGTGAAGGCATTACTGCTCAATTCATAAGATATAAGTAAACAAAACCTTTGCCTAGAGTCTTTGTACATGTTGTTGGCATCGAAGGTGTTGTCATGATGCTCTATGATTCTCTCCAGTCATTAAAAAGCCTTTGTATTGTTATAGTCTTCCTGGTTACAGATTCAATTCAATTCAATTCAATTTTATTTGTATAGCGCTTTTAACAATGGACATTGTCACAAAGCAGCTTTACAGAANAAAAACTCCCTGAGATGATATGAGGAAGAAACCTGGAGAGGAACCAGGCTCAAAAGGGAACCCATCCTCATCTGAGTGCAACGGACAGTGCAATTATAAATAAATCCCTTCTATTATTGTGTGCTATAAGGACAAATAGTGCAATTGTACAACCAATAAATTCATAACAGTTTCTGCAAGAAGTCCGGTTGGTTAAAATCTATCCACTGTCCATTGATAGAGTCCTGAATACGCAGTCCCAAGCGATTACAGTACAGCTCCCAGGTGGCACCATCCCTAGCAAACCAAACGGTTCTTCAGGCCGTCTATATGGGGCCACCCCCAGCAGCAGCAAGCGAACTCAACCAATGAGAACTCCAACCAGAAGCAGGGCATTAGGATGGGTCAAGCAGCAAGGAGGAGCAGAAGGAGCATCAGGATGGGTCAGGCAGAAGGGGTCAGGATCACTGGCATCTCAGAAGTAGCATGTATACAGATCTTGTTTTGTGCTTTGCATTTTTGCCTTAGCCTTGCCTAGTTCACGTTGCTTGCTAATTGACTGACATATTTTTGACTACAATCTTGCCTTACATTTTGGAATTGTCTGCCTGTGTTTTCAATAAAGCTGCTGTTTACCGGCACTTGCATCCACTTCTGCCTTGTGACAGAATAGTTCACCAACCATACATGCAGCAGAATGCCGTCAGATGTTAGCAGCACAGGGGTGCATTGTCGAGGAACAGCGACAGTTCGCCATGTTCCGTGCCCAGCTGGCTCAGCTCCGCATCATTGCTTTGGCTCCATCATCAACCTTAGCGGTCACGAAACTACCAGCTTCTGGCCTCACTCTCTCGCATGCCCCAAGAAAGATGCGGGAGATCACACAGGATGCAAGAGTTTCCTGCTCCAGTGCTCTCTTTATTTCACGGGTCAAGAGGCAATGTCCGAGTGCAACAAGATTGCCCAGTTCGTCAGCCTGCTGACAGACAAAGCATGGGCGACTGACTAGGTATCTCAAGAGGGTGAACACATGGCTTCTTACGAGCACTTCCTTGAGCTCTTCCAGAAGGTCTTAGACCACTCTCCAGAAGGAAGGAAATCGGCGACAATCTCCTCAGCCTGAAACAAGGGAAGCAAAGCACTGCAGAAATCGTCTTTAACATCTGCATATTGGCCACAGGAAACGGCTGGAATGAATCTGCTCTCAAGGCAGCATACTATAAAGGGCTGAACGCCAACATCCTAACTGAGCAGGCCATCCAGGAGATCAAAGCTATCAATTCCCTTACTGACATGTCCATCCGTCTTGATGTCTTGCAGAATAATCAAGGAGGAATTATAGCCACATCCATCCCAGTTCCCGAAATTCACCCCATAAAACCCATGCAACTTGGCCAAGCAAGAAATTGTGCTACTACTGTGGCAGTAATCAGCAACAAGTAGCGCACTGCCCTTCAAAGCCGCTGACCCAAGCCCCACAATCGGATCATGAGGGAGTGTCCTCCAAGTCTCGCTCACATATCTGTCAGGTTTCAGCATTGCCTGGTTCTGGCACCACTGGAAACATCACTGACAGCACTCTTGCTGAGAAGCTCCAGCTAACCCTCCAACCACTGCAACATCTGCTCCACATACAAGCACTGGACAGAGGCCCCATGGGGCGGGGCATTCCATCACCCACTGCGCAGAACCAATAACCCTCCCAGTCAGCACCTTGCACTAGGAACAAATCTCCCTCCTCATCACAGTTAGGAAAAGGAAATCACATGGAGTGTATTGTCAGGAAAAGTGCCTACATTTTCTCTCAGTCTACATTGCTTCCATGACCATAGAAAGCCCTGAGACTCAGGCCTAAGTGGAAAGTGAGTTTAAGGAGGTTTTCAGCAAGACCAAGGCCAATGGATTACATACCTCATATGTTTGTGCCACTGAGCTCCTGACTGGAACCACGCAACCTCCTAATTGCATCTACCCCTTGTTAGCAAAAGAAACGTAGCCATGAGTGAATACATCAAGGAAGCTCTGCAGCAGGGATATATCCATCGCTTAACCTCACCAGCTTCTGCCAGCTTCTTCTTTGTGGAGAAGAAAGGGGTAGTTTAAGACCCTGCATTGACTATCAAGGGCTCAACCAAGTCACTGTAAAGTACCAGTATCCTCTGCCCTTAGTCCCCTCTGCACTCAAACAGCTCCGGGAGGCCAAAATATTTATGCCAAGCTCACTGGGCCCTGTTCTTCACCAGGTTCAATTATACCATCTCCTGTCAACCTGGACTGAAGTACATCAAAGAAAACTCTCTTTCACTACAATACCCAGCTCCACCCAGATGAATGTATTCTACCACAGTCATGCTTTGTAGGGGCCATCACATGGGATATTGACAGAGAAATCGAAGGTGCCACAGAGGGCACACCCCACTCCCCTCTGTGACAAACTTATGTGGGTTTATGCATCCCTAGCCACTGGACATCCTGGCATGCACCAAACCCTCCAACTACTACAAGGAAAATACTAGTGGTCTCATATGGCCGGGAGTTTCTTGCGTGCGTCGGCGTCTAAACGATACTGTTTATCTCTTTTTTAAATCAATAATTTTGCGCTATC
>CM074966.1:9514071-9525406 GCA_037577455.1 Pangasius macronema | reverse complement strand
CATGAAATCGTACAAGCGTACAAGGAAGTCAAAATGCGTATCCGCTACGCAGAATCCGTACATGTTGGCAGGTCTGCTCTTGCTCCTTTTTCTTCTTTTGGCATTTTGAAGAAGTACTTACAACCTGGTTACAATCCACCAGTGCGAGTTACAAGTGTGAATACTTGTAATATTTTCCCTGGTCTTAAGATTTTGTTCAGGAGTGTATTGTATTTTATATATATGTTACTAGGTATGTCTGTGGTCACAGCTGGCTGCATTGCTGACACAGTAACTATGACAACCATGATAGCCTGCAATGCTCAGCGCAGATCACACTTTAAGGGAACACTTTTTCCTCCCATTTTCCATGTAAACCATATGGATCATAAAAATTGCATTTTCTTTTTTATTTAGTACTACCCTAAGTAAGCTATTTCACATAGCACATGTTTACATATAGTCCACAATACACAATAATAACAGAATTTACACAAATGAACCAGTTCAAAAGTTGACATATGCTTGATTCTTAATACTGTGTGTTGTTACCTGGATGATCAACGACTGTTTTAATGTTTTATAATGGTTTTTCAGGAGTCCCTTTGTCCTGAGCAGTTAAATTGCCCACTCTTCTTAAAAAAACCTCCTCAACGTACTGAACATTATTTGGTTTTCCAGCAATTTCCGGATATTTGACCCCAGCAGTAGCTATATTATTTTGAGATCCATTTTTTCAAACTTAGGACAACTGAGGGACTCATACACAACTATTCCAAAAGGCACAAACAATCACTGATTCTCAATAAAGCAACACAATACTTTAAGATTTTTAACAGAATGATTGGTGTAAATTGTTATTATTTTATCTTCTGGGAAACATGTAAATATCTTAGATAGCTTCTGAAAGGCAGTATTAAATGAAAAAAAAAAATCTTTAAACAAAATAATAACAATTTACACCAATCACCCTGTTCAAAATGTTTAGAACCCCCCTGGCTCTTAATCTGTTGCCTTCTTGAACATAAAAACAGTCGGTGATCATCCAGGTAACAACACACAGTATTAAGAATCAAGAGTATATCAACTTTTGAACTGGTTAATTTGTGTAAATTCAGTTATTTTATTTTGTGGACTATAGGCAAACATGTTATGTGAAATAGCTTATTCAGGGAAGAATTAAATAAACAAACTGCAATTTTTATGATCCCTCTTAATTTTTTTAAATGAACATTTTGCAGATTCTGCAAGATGTATTTAAACTTATGACCTTATGAATTTATGAGTTGAGGTGATGTACTTTTTATTCAACATTGTACTCTATACATGCTTGACAGTTTTCATTTGAGAAATAATTATTTACCTTTTGGTGGGAAGTGCACTTATTAAAATTAGGCTGAAAAGGTACTTTGGCCTACATTTTCTCTGTTATTCTTTTAATTTGAGGTGATCGTCTTTGGATTTTTCCTTGAATAGGGAAAAAACTTTGGTTGCTCTGTTCGCTAACTAGCAAAATAAAAACCAACATGGGGAGAGGGGGGGGGGGTGACAATATTGTGCCAGCCTGAAAAAATCTGAATGTATTTTTTTGCCAGATCACCCACCCCTACTTTCAACTAGTGTTAAATTACTGTGTATTTACATGAGCTCGTTGTTGCGGATGATCTTGACTGCCACCTCTTGGCCAGCACGGGCAGTGTCTCTGGCTCGGACGACATTGCTGAATACACCCTGTCCAGTGTAGCCATAGACATCGTAGCGCTTATCCAGTGTCTCACCAATGTTCACACCTGGTAAGCCGATGAGAAAAATGCAATATATATTTATTCAGTTCACTTGATTTGTATTTAAACACAAAGAACAGAGAGGGGAGGAAATTAAAAAAAAAAAAAGTATGTCAGCAGACAGTATCAATAAAAGCAGTAACATCACACTCTGATAATATTAATTTAATTTGATGGGTATAGCCATAGACACACACAACCATCAAGAATTACAAACATGCTGATATTGGTGTGTGATTTTTATTGCCACCAGAAATGTGAGATTTTTTTTTTTTTTTACTTGGATTTGCCACCAGCTGCAAAAACGAGTCTTTTAAGCTCTTAAACAAGGAACAACACCTACGATAGTATCCTTCAGCATCAGTCCAGTTGTCTCTGAGATTTGGGTTTTCCTTAAAGTCTTTGCCAATTCCGACAGCCCGGAGCCTGGCACTCTGTGGAATGAGAAGGACAACAAGGGCGTTTGTGAACAATGTTCATACAGTCACCTACTGTGAAAAAGCAGTATGTATTTGCTTTTTTTTTTTTTTTTTTTTTTTAAACTCTAACACTTACATCAAAATCTGCAGCAAACATGTCGTCCGACTCTGTAAACATGTCAGGGGCAGAGGGTTTCTTTGTGTTGGTTCCTGATGAACAAAAAGCAGAACTCCTTTGTACATTGCTTTTACTTGTTCACTACCATAAAATGAAATTATATACAATTTGTTATATTAATTTCCGTATGGACTACTGCGCTGGAATCTTTTTGACCACTCTTACAGTCCATATTTAGTCAAGACACTTCATCTAGGGCTAATCTAATGATTCCCTGTTACAACAACCAATGTAAATTACAAATAAGGAATTTGATAATTTATTTCAAATAAAAGCACAAGATCTTTCAGAATCTCTTTGTCTTTATCTACACTATATTAATTCATAAAGACATCACCCCATCATTAACCATAAGCCAAAATTAAACAAGTGAAACTTAACTAATGCTGCTAAAGATATATTACTACTACATCAAAAAATTATTAAGCCCCTTCCACGAAATGTAATATGAGACGATAAGGTTAAATGGTTAGTATATTTCACTCACCAAGAAGTTGTCAGGTGCTTTCATTTTTAATATTTGTGCATTTTATCAATGTACTGCTATGCAAGGCATTTCTGATTTGTGAATAGTGCATGGTATTGTGTTTTTATTTTTTCAGTGAAACTATCAGCAGGTATGTTGGTATTGCTCTTTAGACTCCTCTCTTATTGCTGCCATCATTCAAAGCAGTGCAAAATGACATTAAAACTTTCTTTTCCCCCTGCATTCAGTTGGTAGCCCCATTTGGCTTCTTGTTATCTAAGCACAAAGACTATGTTTTAAGTGAAATCAGTCAGTCTGTTTTTTGCGTTCTTTAAAACAGTCTCAGGCCTGAAAACAGTTCAGCACACATCACTATGTGATGCATGTACTTAATGAAGTAATATTTATGTATTTTGCCCATACTAGTTCTAGTAGTTAATGGCTTGAGGTCCATATCCAATTACGTACCTTAAATCATTGTAAAGATACTCTACTTTCTTATTACCATGTAAAAGATACATATTAAAAGATATAATAGATGCCCTAGTAAAAGGGAAGAGTAAGGTTTAACCCCCCTTTTCCCCCCCTAAGAGTGTTCCACCTCTTTACAATTATTTGACCAATATAAAGATGGCTTCTTATCTATATTTTTATATTCCATCTTAAAAGGTCCAGTAGTTACACTCTCATGTCTGTATATGCTCACTCACTCACTCACTGTATCACTTAGACAAAACTGAAATATAAAAGGCAGGAAATCTATTTTCTTTCCTCATTATCTCCTCATTCAGTGCATCGTTGCACACTCTTGATTAGCAGCACATGTAAATATGATTTGCCCAGGAAAAACAACATCACTGCATTGAAACAAAGAACCAAACATAAGTTCTAGGATCAAAGCATTTTTAATATTTTAGTATCAAAAAGTACCAAAGAATAGTTGTGTCATGCAACCCTTGCTAAACAGCAAAAAGAGCGAGATGGTGTTGCTGAGTAGAGAAACATAACATGACAGCACCCTGCTGCGTTTATGTTTGTGGGAAACTTTCAGTTACAAATATTTTCACTGACTGAACACTACCGTGCAGAGGAAGCAATCGTCAAAATCAGTATTAAGAGAGACACTGCACAAAATGAACATCCTACAGTAACTGACCACACACCACCTCTAACATGAGAGCAGAACATAATCACCTTCTTTCTCCTGGGCAATGAGGTTGTGCTTGGCCTTCACATTAGCCTCGAAGGTGTTCACATTTTCACGCTCATACTCCTTAACATCAGCAGCAGCGCGCTCCAGGATGTCATCTGGTGAGGCAGAGCGACTGCGTGTGCTGCTCTGGGGACTGCTCGGCTCTGATGCCATTGAACCCATATTGCTGTCCTCATTTACTGCCCTGTATTTCTAATGATGCAATGGGGACAGTGTCAGCATTCAAATCAGTGTTTGAAAGTCAGCAAATTCTAGCATGGAAATGACCACTGTATTCTTTTATTTAAATGGAAAGTATGGTGTTTCCCCACCTGCATTATAGCCAGTCGCTGCTGCCGTCGCTTTTCAATCAGAGCCTCCTCATCCTCCTCTTCAGCATCAAAATCTTCCAGCCTGAAAACATTGCACTCATGAATACAAATAATGACCAGTAACACCAAAAACAATGCAAAGGTTGACTACATACTGTGCCTTTGTCTCTACATATCCAGTTGAACTCCCCAACAATGAGAAATATGCATTACAGGAAGAAAAAAATAAAACAAATATCTACAGTGATGCTCCTTGCTGGAACTGACAAGAGTAGCCATGATTTTGATGACACTCAACATGAGTTGATATTAAAATTGTGTTTTATGGTACCACTTGCCACAAAGTTTCAGCATACAGATCAAAGTGCAATGTACCAATATAGAGTAAAACTCTATCTATGGAAAACTAACTAAAAGATCTGTGCTTTCCTGCACAACTATGATAGCAGTCTACAGGCAACTTCTACTCACACGTCATCAGAGGAGGAATCTTGATCCACTTTCATGCCCTCTGACAGACTTCCCTTGTATTTATCCTCATCTCGGCTCCGTCTCCTCCTGCGTTCACGTTCTCTGGATGTGGAGCGACGAGCCCGGGTGTGGCCGAACCGATCCCTCTCACCAGACCTGAGATAGCCACAGTGTGAGGACTATAGTGTTCTCCAAGCTTATACTGTTTGTAATCAGTTTGCAACAGTGACTGGTACAGAGTCAAGACTCCTAAACTATCACTCACTGACCTTCGTCTAAAAGGAGATCGACTCCGCCTTCTCGATGAGGGGCGTGACTGCCGCCGCGGGGACAGAGACCTTCGTCTGAGTGGTGAGCGGCTGACCCTTCGTCGTGCTGGGCTAGTCTCATATGACCTTCCAGTCCCATCTACACGGGAGCGCTTCCTGAAGGAGAAATATTCCACTATCATTCTGAAAAAAGAACTAGTAAAATCTGTTTGGTTTTATTGTTACATCAAAGCCCGTACATGGAAATCATCCTCGCTGTAGATTTCCTAGCTCCAAAACTCCTAAACAAAATAATAGCATGTGAATGACAACTGGGTATGTTTACAATTAATCTGTAGTACTGAAGTTCTCAACTTGAACTGAACAGTCAACTTGATGAAGCTAACATTTCATCAATCTAACTACTGTCAAACTTCTGTCTGTCTTCAATTCTCTGTGGGGAGAATTCAGTGTTCATCTGCTCCAACATAAGTTCCTGATCGGTGGATTTACCAAAACATATCTGACATACATTCTTAAAAATAATAATAATAAAATAAAAATCTGCACACAAGTTTTCCATATACTGATATGGTATGTGTAAGGATGTTTCCACTATTTGCTTTGCTAAAGTTTGAACTAGATTTTCTTCTTGTAATATTGTTACTTTTTCATCAGGTAACATTGGTTTGACATTACAACACAATTTTAACAGGCACAAAATTGTACATTGGTAATTTGACTGGTAACACTATATTTTAAGAAACAGGTGTAAGGAGTGAATTAAGTTCTTGTTAGTTATTTAAAGCTCAAATCAGTCACTTTTAAATGGTTTATTCACAATAAAGTAGACTTTGCTCACAAATAATTGTTTGGTTCATAATTGGTAATCTGTTGGGTAAAAATTCCTAAATAATGCATTATTAATTGTGATAATGTGTAGTAAATGTTTTGTTAAGACTTTGTAATAATGTAAATTATTGAGTATGAAAAAACATCAAAAATCACATCTTTGGTGTATAATTGACAAAAGGTTATACCTTTCTGAGCAGTATCAAGTGTCCTCTGCAAAATTCTGAAGGCATTAAATGTCATGTCCCAATTGGGATAGAGAGTGTGCAATTTTCAAAGAGTTTAATTAAATGTTCATGTTATATACTTTGGTTGCATTTGAGAGTTATTAAAAATGTAACTGCTTGTGTAAACTAGGCACATATCATCAAAATATTGATAAATTAATCAAATCACAGAAATTTTTGAGGTATCAGCAAATATCGTTGGTGGAGAAAAAAATCGATATCATATCATATCGTATCGTGATGAACTATCCGATTTACACCCCTACTTGACAGCCAACAACTGTCTGAATATTCTCTCAAAGTTGGAATACAGATCATATATGTTTAAGTGGATCACTTTAGAAGTGTACTCATGCTATGTATCATGGGAAGACATTATTGTAAGCAAATTTATATATTTAAAAAAAAAAAAAACAGGTTTATGATGAAAGTATGAAAATACCTCATGATTATCTTTGCTACTGTGTATTACAAACTTGTTAGTATTCATATACATTTCAATATTAATTCTTTTAAATTAAAACAGCTGTTTAGTTGTTGCTCTATGGCATTATTTTACATCAGAGATATTTCAGCTTTGGTGGCCTGTTTTTGTGGATGCAACTTATGCCGCAATTAAGGAAAAGTTGTAACTTGTAATACCCCAACTACAACCAGTAAAAACTGAAAATGACCCCTCAACTTGAAACTTCAAATAAGGCATGAAACTTAAATTTGAAAATAACTATTACCAAGTTCATTTTACAGCCAAGGGTATAGTTCATAGCGTATCTTAATTAATTCCCTTATGTAATCTCATCTGAAAAGTGAGTGTGCAAAGATAAAAAGTTTAACTTTCATGTCTAGTTGACCCTTTCTGACTTTGTCTGCTTTTATTTGGTAAGTAAAATGTCATTACATATACTCAGAATTTATGATGAAAAGCATTGACTATTGTTTAGTTTTCATCATGGAAAAACATTCGTCATTGTGAACAAAATTAAGACTGGATGGTGGATCCAAAGTACCATAACAAATGTAAAATTTTGTTGAATATAACCATCGAGTAAAAAATATGGACAAAAAAAATGAAATTACGTTTGATAACCTTATTGTCTTCTGATTTTCTTCTGTGCCTTACACAACTCATTAAGTAGCAATTTTATATACAAACATTTATATTTGCTTTGTCTGTGGCAGTATAAAAATAAAACTTGTTTGAATACATTTACATTTTTAAAATGCAACAATTTCCTACCTAGATGGTGAGTCTCTTCTGCGATCAGCCGAGCGACTGCGGCCCCTCCTGGTAGGGGACCTGTTCCTGGAAGGTGAGTAGCTCTGTTTGGATCCAGATGATACTGCCTGATGAGACTGGCGCTCCCTCTGGTGGGTGGAGGAACTACGGTGGCGCCGTGGACTTAATGGACGCCTGTGGCGTGGCGAGCGGTTCTCCTTTCCTGATGAGGCATCCTTGGAAGGCGATTTACCTGGCCTCTTGTTCCTGCCTGCCTCTGAGCGGCCATCTTTGGAATGAGACCTCTGATTGTGTGAGTGTGCTGGTGAACCTGATCGCTGCCTGCTCTGCTCTTGAGTAGTCTTTCTTTCCTCTGCATGCGGAGAAGGTTGTCGTTCCTGTCGTGCCTCCTTTCCCTCTGATGAGCACCCCTTTTGCTCCGTTTTTCTTTCTGCTGAGCGCCTCTTGCTGGATGGAGACTGTGATTTCTTTACTCTCTCACGAGATTGGTTCTGGCTCCGTGAACACTTCCTGTCTTTAGATCTGCTGCACTCCTTGGCTATCTCTTTCGCACTATTACACAGCCGGCTGCCTTTGCTCTCCCTTGTCACTCTGTCTCTCTCTCTAGAGTGACTGTGGCGTTTTGTGCTGGTTTTATTATCTGGCGAGTCCTCTCTAGCTTTGCCGCCCCTGCTGCTACGGTTCCTTGGTGAGCGTGTTTTACTCTCACTGCTTTTCTGGTACTGCTCTCCATTTCGGGGTCTCTGTCCATCTCCATCCTCCTCAGAGCCTGAGTTATAGCCCTGCAGGATAAGGCCCATTCCTGACTGAACCTTACCTTCCATCAGCTGGCTATCCAACTCAGCTTTGATCAGCGCTCTCTGCTTCTCCAAATCCTCTAGCAGAGCCCGGTCATCCACATTTGGGTTCTCAGAAGAAGGGGAGGCATCATCAGCCTTCTGGTCAATGGCCCCCAAAGAGGGTGATGTCCCCTCTTTGCGCCTGTGCTTCTTATGTTTGTGTTTGCGCTTGCGCTTCTTCTCCTCCTCGAACGCATGTTTATGCTTTTTGTGTTTGCTGCGGTGCTTGTGCTTCTTTTTCTTGTGTTTGCTGCCACTGTGATGTTTGGACGTTTCATCTTGGTTCCCCCCATTTACCTCAACTTGCTCCACACCCTCCTCCTCCTCATCCTCTTCAGACATTTCGCTGTTCTCATTCCCACTCTTCTGTGGACTCTCCAAATCTTCTTTCCTGTTAAAGCAAACATACAAAATCTTAACGTAAAACACAGAGTACGAGTATCAATTTTTGTACATACATCCTCTTTCAGAAACCATTTATCCTGGATCCAGAGCCTATCACAGGAACACCTGGCATAAAACTAGGATACACTATCTTACATTTACATTACATTAATCTTAGCCAAGCCCCCTACTGATACTTTTGTGAAGTGAGAGGAAACCCACGAACAGAAGGAGAACATGCACAGAAAGTTTATTAGCCCGATGTCAGACTCGAACCTGAGACCCTAGACACATCTGCGCCACCGTGCTGCCGCATGTACATACACTTAATTGCAATACTCAAAATATGACGTATACTATGTTTCTTTTCATCACAAGAAGCAAAAGTGGCCTTCATTTTATTAAATAATAAAGAATGTAGACAGCTAGCTAACGTTAGCAATAGCGTGTAACGTTATCAAGATTAACGTTAGCATTAGCTAGGGAGAGCAATTAGCTGGACAGCACGCAAACTAACGCGGAAACAACAAAAATACCATTCGTGGATCTAAAGTTAAATTTTGGAGAATATCCTTAGGAATGGCAACTTACCAGAACATCACATCTTATATGAATAACTAGCACACAAGATATTGCATCTGTTGCAACATCCAGCTAGTAAGCTAACCGCCGCTTAATTGAGGTCATATGAAATTGGCTAGCATTAGTTATGTAGCAACATAAGCTAGCTAACTAGCTAGTTAGCTTGCAACAACACTTATAAAAAAAACTGCTATATATATATGACGAAACAATATACTCAATCACCCCGTACAAAGAACACTCTTGCAACAAATTAAACCACTCCTTTATAACCTCTGTGTCTTACCCATTATTCAGCCTCTCGTTTTCTAAGTCCATTTCCACGTCGGCCATTTTCTTCACCTAGTGGCCGCTGTGTTTTTCTTCTTTGGTGGTATTATGATGGAGAGAAAGGCAACCTGAAGTGCTTCTGCCCCTAAGTGTCGGCACATGCTAACTGCAACGTAGCAAACATTACTCCAGAGGGATGCAACCAAATTCTAAGCACGAGTCACTGTTATTTATTTATTTATTTATTTATTTATGTTTGTTTGTTTGTTTGTTTGTTTATTTAAATAAAGTGTTAACCCCTACGCACACCGTTTCCGTTTCCCGTTTTGAATTCTCATTGCTTTTCAAAACAAGTCATGTGCAAAACGTTTCTTTTTAGCGGTTCGAGTAATTCAGTACAAATACTGTATCGTAAAATTACAGGAATCTTTCACTCACTGATTCGTTCAAGTTCTTATTATTGATTCGAGTCTTTTAGATGAAGTGAATACAGATAGTTGTTTTCCTAATGTTTAATAACAATTCGATTTGTGTTTTGTCTTTGCTATTGTTGTTGTTTTAAAAAAATAAAACACCCTGTGTGTTGAGATGGTGACTGATCATAATATGGATGTTTTGTAATTAGGTTAAGATTGCAGCTCATGTCACGTAAGTGAAAAAACAAACCAGAGGTGTATTTTGGCATAGTGTAGTCCTTAAATAAAACTGTATCGTTTGAATAACTGTTACATGTACCAATTCAGTTCAATTCAGTTTTATTTGTGTAGCGCTTTTAACAATGGACATTGTCGCAAAGCAGCTTTACAGAAATAAATGGATTAACAAAATATATATTATAAATATTTGAATTTATCACTGTGAATTTATCCCTAATGAGCAAGCCAGTGGCGACGGTGGCAAGGAAAAACTCCCTGAGATGATGTGAGGAAGAAACCTTGTGAGGAACCAGGCTCAAAAGGGAAACCCATCCTCATCAAGGTACCATGTGTCTAGAATAAGCTCCTGCCAACTCCCCCCCCCCCCCCAATTCTTATTGGTCGACATTTTTTTCAGAATAATAACCTTCAGCCAGTAAGAATATAGATAAAAACATATAAATTCAGATAACTGTACTGTACTTCAGTCATAACAGTCCTTGGTCAGCTGTGTATGCAGACCAAGACTGAGCTAATTTCAAGTTCAAAATGGTCTTTTTCAAAATGGCGTTTTCAGACCTGTAGATCTGTGCTTCGTTCCAAAACGGGGACTTGCATTGTTACGATGTTGCGTTTCCTTCTTGGATCGGTTAACTTTCATAAGGCAACATTTCAAAGCCAAAATATGTCTATGAAAGTCACATGTGAGTAAACTGTCCTCTCATTGGTCAGAGTGCGTCTGTTTATATTCCGGAGTTCCGCTCATAGCGGTCACCCATCAAGATATATAAACAGCAGCTCGGCGAGTTTATTGTGGTATTCTTTTTAGCTGTTTGAGGGGGAATCGATTTTATGCGTTTTTGAAAGTGGTTCAGAAATATGTTCGTCAGACCAAATTTCAATGAGGCATTTTACCTCGTCTTTGGTCCAAGTTAAACTGCAATTCATATTGCGAGCCATTAGCAAAACAAACACGCTATTTACGTAAAGCAGTTCCCCTCATGTATTGCTATACAGGTTGGTTCGTTGGTCCGCTGGGTCGGATTGCTTTCTCACCACAAGTGAACCGCTTCAGAGTTTATTTGCAGTCGGGCAGACTGTTTTGTTGCGGATCCGCGCGCGCTTGTAGTGGTCATATATGTCTAAACGAACCGAATCAAGGGAGAAAACGTACTCGGTTACTGACGTAACCTCGGTTCCCTGAGATACGGGAACGAGTACTGCGTCGCTAGACGCTATG
>CM074966.1:9467999-9482882 GCA_037577455.1 Pangasius macronema | reverse complement strand
TTCAGGGGCTCAAAGGTATTTGGACAAAGTGACATAATTGTAAATATAACCATAATTTTAATACTTGGATGAAAATCTTTTGACTCAATGACTGCATGAAGTCTGGAGCCTATGGACATCAAATTCTGAGTTTCCTCCCTGGAGATGCTTTGCCTTCACTGTAGCCAAATTTGAAAACAGTTGATGCTTGTTTGTGGGTCTTTCTGCCTTCAGTCTTGTCTTCAGTAAGTGAAAAGCATGCTCTATTGGGTTGAATTCAGGTGACTGACTTGGCCATTGAAGAATATTCCATTTCTTTGCCTTCAAAAAGTCTTGAGTTGCTTTCGCCGTATGTTTAGGGTTATTATCCACCTGCGCTGTGAAGCAGCATCCTATCAGTTTTGTAGCATTTGGCTGAATGTGAGCAGAGAATATAGCCCTATACACCTCATAATTCATCTTGCTACTTCTGTCAGCAGTTACATCATCAGTAAACACCAGTGAGCCTGTTCCATTGGTAGCCATACATTCCCATGCACATGCACATGATGCGGTATACTTTGGATCATGAGCTGTTCCTTTCTTTCACCATACTTTTCTCTTCCCATCATTCTGGTACACTTTAATCTTGGTTTCATCAGGCCAAAGAAGTCCATGGGAAGCTTTTTTAGATGTTTTCTGGCAAAGTCTAATCTTGCTTTATTGTTCTTGAATGTTACCATTGGTTTACCCCTTGTTATAAACCCTCTGTATTTACATTCATGTCTCTTGATTGTAGATTTTTGACAATGATACACCTACCTCTCCAGAGTATTCTTGACTTCTGTTAATGTTGTGAAGGGTTTTTTTTGCCAAGGAAAGGATTCTGTGATCATCCACTTTAGTTGTCTTCCATGGTCTTCCAGGCCTTTCGATGTTGTTGAATGTACCCAATGTACCCAACTGTTGATTTGGCCACACCTAAGGTTTTTGCTATCTCTCATAGATTTATGTTGTTTTCTTTTCAGCCTAATGATGGCCTCCTTTACTTTCATTGAGATCTCCTTGGACTTCATATTGGTAGCTCCAGTCGAACAGCCGACAAATGCCAACTCAATACCTGATATCAACTTCAGACCTTTTATCTGCTTCATTTTTCTTGCAGTAACGAGGGAATGGACCACTCCTGGACAATTACCTTCTTGTCAGTCAATTGTCTAAATACCTTTGAGCCCCTGAAAATGGAAGTACTTTGCTTAAAATGGCTGTAATTCCTAAATGGTAAATGCCATACTTTTGTGGAACCTCTTAGTATAAAGCTGAAAGTCACTTCGATCACATCTTGATTGTTTATTTAAAAAAGTGTATAAAGGCAAAATGACAAAAATTATGACGGGCGAATATAAACGGTGCTACTGGAAACTCGAGAACTGCACACTTTCTTTGAAAACAGAAATGCATCACAGCCCTGAGAACAAGTAGCTCATTGGAGATGGAGAGCGCAAGCAGTAGATACGGCCAGTCGGACAGCAGGCCTGCCTCTTGCCTGTCTATATTGGTCATGGACACGCCCCTGCTTCATGCCTGTAAGCACACACGTTGAGAGCAATTAACTGAACTGAGGTAAACTTAAGATGACACATCAAATGCTATCTCAAAGTGGTAAGGAGAGTTTAATCAATCAATCAATCAATATGCTACTTTTAGTTTTATTATTTGTGTAAATAAATTTATTTATCTCCTTTTTGTCAAGAAAAGATTTTGGAGCTTTGACTCATGACTGAGCTACCATTTGCTATCTAGTTGACATTATCCATCAAGGTAATGTGAGGATAAGTAGCTAATGTAACGTATCAACTGAAATACACTGGTAAACAGCAGACAACATTAACCATTCAGCGAAACCTTTTTTTTTTTTTTTTTTTTTTTTTTTTTCAGGAATAACTGTCAATCACCACATCAACCACACCCTTTTATTTATCACCAAATAACTCCTATAAAATACATTTATCATAAATACAAATATTCGGGGAGATATTCAGGTCAACTGAACTTGTACAGATGTAACTCAAAATGTATTTTGGCTCCTGTTCCATTCACTAACATGGGAATGTGCAGGGTTAGAAATGGTACTGCAGCCAGCTGCTAGATGTCATAATAGCACCAGTGGCTGCTGAACTACACTACCCATCAGCCCCAGCATGCCAATCAACATCACTCTCATCGGTGTCTAGTTGTACCTTGTTAGCACCACTGTTCTGCTTTATAAGCTTATTATTATGTTGGCTTTAGAAAGCCAACATTCTGTTCTGCTGTTTAAGATTATTATTATTATTATTATTATTATTATTATTATGAGACGCAATATTTCTAAATGCTACTCCTATATTCAAGCTACATGCACCAAACTGAGCTCAGTCCTTAAAGCTGTTCAGACGATCATGTTGTATTTTTTCTAACTGATCAGACTTAGAAATTTCCAATAGCAGACGATCAAAAATCCCCAAAACTCCCATTCACTTACATTGATGGAATGTTCAGAGCCTGGATCAGAATGTTCAAGATTTCAAACTCCAGCTGTCAAAACTCACACACACCTGTGTGCACATGGCCTGAAGCCCCTCTTCTCTAACAGAGAACTCTCACTTCATCTATCTCTCTCTCAATGCCACACACTCTCTCCATCCATCTCTCTATCACTTTACCAGTAGCACACACACACTCTTTCCATATAATGCTCTACCAGTAATGCTCTTCTTTTTATTTTTGTCTTTATCTTCATGTTCTTTCTTTCCATATTTCGCTTTATCCATAACATTACATTAACCTCTGTGTGAAAATAATAAAATTAGCCACATTTGCAAGTAAGTAAGCTAACTTTACACTGCTGTGTGTGGATAATAAAATGAGCCATATTTGCTGTGTGTAAATAACAATATTAACAATGTAGTAAGAACGTTTTCTTTCTTTCTTTCTTTCTTTCTTTCTTTCTTTCTTTCTTTCTTTCTTTCTTTCTTTCTTTCCTGTCATGCTCTCTCCACATTATCTATCTATCTATCTATCTATCTATCTATCTATCTATCTATCTATCTATCTATCTATCTGTCTGTCTGTCTGTCTGTCTGTCTGTCTGTTGAAACTGCATATTACCTTCATATCTAAAAAACTACAGTAAGCTCAGTGACCATAAAAGCAAGAAACCCTTGCTGCTAATTTATGTTTTATTTGCTAGCCTATTATTCAGATATAAATGTATTTTAGTCATATAGTAACCTGTTTCTAGTGAGTGATCTCTATGTGCTGTTTTAATAAATTGAATATAATGTAAGCAGCAGGTAGATGTGGATAATGACATTACTAGTTATCCTCAACATGTACTTGCATGTTACTCACAGTTCATAAACAAAAGACAGGCTGTTCAGACATGCCATGCACATTATTTCATTTTTATTAAAGTCTTACAAACATTTGTTGTGGTTTGTTACAAAAAAAAAAAATCATTCAGATTTTAAATTCCATCTGGTGGTGCTATGAAATTTGACTCCATACACCCTAGTTCTCCTTTGGGATTCCTGCTTGGTATGTATGCACATCTTGGCAAACTTTGTCATCTAAAATCTCCTAACATAGTCTACAGATGGATAACATATTTACAATTATAAAAAGGCAAGAAATGTGTTAAAATATTTTCCAATATTTTTGCTTTTTTGATGTTACATTTACACCTAACACCTCACTTGTACCAGAATCATTAGTGGTTACGTAGTTGTATGTGAAGTTGTAGGACTCTTGCTGAATTTTACACATAACATTTTTTGTAATAATGCCTTATTAAAGACTGGCAGTGTTCCTCTTGATATTGGTAGGCACTAATCAGACACAAACCTTTGCCCCCGCCCCCCTGCTCCCCCATTCCCATCCCACCTCCAGTCCTTTCTTCAGAAAATGTATCATAACACTTGGAAAACAATAACATAACATCAACAATAATAACATACCTATTTTAAACAGTACCTATTTCCTACAGCATGACTCATAATACTGTACATATGCGGGTACACATAAATAGAGGTTTTTAATACTGCTAAGAAATTTATTAATTCTGGTGACTTGTCTAAATTATCTCCACATTGTATCAAATTTCTTCACAAGCAAATCAGGACAGATTCACTTAAAATTTATTTGTAAGATGAAATACATGGTAACCATGGTTGTGAAATAATACAAAGAACAGACAAAATTACTTTGAGATATTTGGTGAAACCTAAAATGGGTTCATATAATAATAATAATAATAATAATAATAATAATAATAATAATAATATTTTATTGGCACATTTTATCCATCATATTAAAATTTATCCTCTTTGGGAGGAAAAAAAACAGATGATGGCTAATTACAACCTCTTAGTTTTTTACAGCTTGTCGTAAGCACCAGTAATTAGACCACAGTATGCAAGGTGTAAAAAAAAATAGGGAAAAGTCTATATACATGTATGCAATCAGGGTAAATAAAGTAGTATAATTATTCATACGAGGCTCTGGTCCACCCTTGTGTAATAAAATGGTCCCTTGTATATGTAGCCAAGTTTGAAAAATGTCAAGTACAGTACAAGACCAGGAACATAATTTTAATACTACCAATGCAAGACATACAACATAATTAAAATGTTAATATAGGAAATTTCAACACTAGGGCCTGTTAAATGGAACATTTAACCTGTCTTTACCTGATGACGATAGCAAAGTTGTCTATCTTTAATAAATGAAATATGTTCTACTTGCATAAAAAAGACAGTGTGTATACTTGAAAAAATTAACATGCATGTCTATGAACATTTTATAACAAAATGCAAAACAGCAATAATACACAGAATACTGTGGGATAAATTTAGAAATGTAAAATTTATATCCAGAATTTATATATTTCTGTAAAGCTGCTTTGTGACAATGTCCATTGTTAAAAGTGCTATACAAATAAAACTGAACTGATTACCCTAACGAAATATGAAACTGGCTTTTGGATATTCAATTATTCCACAAATGAAATGATTTTATGAATTTATGTACTTATACTGTATTTACATGGTTTCTCCAATCCCCTTCTTCAGGGGGCTAAGACATATACAAATAACAGGTCTATACTTTATTTAACTCCCCCTAACAAACTATGCTGACAAATATAAATCAAAGATTTTCTCCTACTAATCCATTTTTTTTAAATTACTTAAGTAAATTATTTGTTTTCCCCATTCTCATCCATTGAAGTATTATAAAACCTACTGCATAATGGCTAGAAACCTGCTCTCTTCTGCAAGGGTAGTCAGGAGGGAGCTCATGTCTCCAATGGCCATGTTAGTTGTACCAGGAGGCAAGCTATGAAAAACAGCTGAGAGGTGTGGCGTTGTATGCCAAGAGGAAGTCTGTGATGAATCATGAAGAACACTAGGATTGATGACATCAGAAACCAAACTGCCCTGGTCAAGGCTATTGTCAAGGATGGAGGAAAATTGTAGGCCAGCATTATCCCGAACACTGCCATCTGGGCTGCTATCTACTGTGCTGGTCACCTGATCAGCCCCAGGGGACAGAAGATCCTCCAAGGATCCTCCAGTCTCAATTTTAAATGATTCCATTTGGCAGTGCTGAGCTCTAACGGTTGAAGACTTAGCTGGGTCAAAGCACTGCTCAAAGACCTGCTGTTGCTGCATGGAAGAGCATGAGTTCGGCTGAAGCTGATCTTCTACTTCTTCTTTTAGTCCTGAAATTTGATTAGCAAGTGAGCAATTAGTAATATTTCCTTTTGTAAAACTTTGGTAGGATTGTGCATTGTGACTACTGATTATCTGTTGGGTGGAATATAGTTGTGGTTGAGAGGGGTCTTGATCCACAGGCTGGCTAACCATTGCACACTGGGATTGAAGAGAGAGTACAAAGACATGGGATAAACTGGACTTTAGTGTTCCTTGCTTGAGTGAGTTTCCACTTGTTTGACATGGAATTTCATGGCTCTGTTGAAACTGTTGAGTTTGTGACTGACTGGCTTGAAGAACACTACTTGGTTGGATGGAGCCCAGGGTATTCTGACAGTTTTGCTGACCAAAGTTATATGTGCTTGAGCTGTTCCTCCTTGTGACATTGCAGTTCCGTTGTGTAGTCTCCACTGACACACCCTGTCTCATTGTGCAAGATAGATGTTGGCTTGAATTTGATCCATGCCTATGCTGATTTGGGTAATTGTGTCCATTGGTCAGTTCAGTTATTTGCTGAACACTACCCCTCTGATTAAGGTGTCGTTGGTCCGTAAGGTATGAAGGGAGCTGCTGTTGTACAATCATATTTTCAAAATGACCAAATGGAAGGCCTACTGCATTAATTTGTTTTGGCAGCTGCTCATACCTCAGTGGCTCCCAAGGAGGTAAAAAATCAGTGCTTCCTGAGCTTACCTCATTCCACTGGATTGGCAGACTATCTTTCCTGGGACTTTGTGCTTCTTGTGCCCCATGATGCTGTGAAGGATTCTCAACGTTTTGCACTTCCTCACTATTCTGGGCAAAATAATTTCTGTGAAATTGGGAATTTTTGCCATTTTGCTGGGAGCAGGAAGCTTCAGGGTCCTCAGCAAGAACATCATCATCCCTAAATAAGACAGCCCCATCATGCTCCATGGCTAAAGCTTCAAGTGCTGATTGTTCCATGATGCTAGGAGGGAAAGGGGAGATCTGGCCACTCTGCATATTGCAGTTGGTGTAGTTTTGGTGGTGTGTACTTTTACCAACACCACCTGGGACATTATTACCAACCAGATGGGGTAAGTGGTCCATGTTATTCTGGCTGCCAAAACGCTGTATCTGGATACTTTCAAAGGTATTTTGGTCTCTTGACCTTAGAGGGTCACTTGCTCTTCTGTCACTATTGCCTGGGCCTTCCCCTGGATACAGTCCCCTCTGTCTGTACCTAATGTGACTGCTTTGTCCATGAGAACTACCATCACTACTGCAACGTGGTCTGACTAGTGATGGCAATATGAGCTGGTTTGTGCCTTTCATGCCTTTCACATCCCTGGCCATAGTCATTTCAATTTTATAGCTCACTTGTTCCATGTTAGTCAAAGGTGTTGGAGGGGGCCCACCAGTTGCAGCTGCATATGTGGCTTTGAGATGATAATGCTGTGCTGGTGTTAGGTTCAAAACACCCCTTGATTCCATCCCACCTCCTCCCATACCTCCACTTCCACCAGCCCAGCTTCCTCTAAGCACTACCCCACCAGAACCACCACCTCCACCACATTGGCTAGCCTCACTGGAGCGACGTGAGGCATCAGTGGAGATGGGGTCATACGAGTCAGTAGCACTGAGGTTGTGCAGCTGTCTCTGCTGGCTGTACTCAGAGTGTGAGGCTTGGCTGGAGCGGCGGCTTGAGAAGCAGGGAGAGATGCCAGAGGAACGGCGGCTGCTACTTAGGTAGGCTGAGCTGGTGGCACTGCCACTGCTGTCACGGCGACCCCGTAAGAGGCTCAGCATTGTCAGCTCTGTGCTGGATGGCTCGGGATGTAAAGGAGGCTGAGGCACTGGTGCACCCCCACAAGTACTCCTGACAGTAACCAAGCCTAGAGTTCACAGAGAAACATAGCCATGTAAAGAAAAAAGTAATTGTCAGCATTACTAAAATATTAAGAAAGATATCTCCCATGTGTAACTTACAAATACACCATAAAAAATAAATGTCAAAGTGAACTATAAAGAGTTCACAGGACAGAGTTCACAGAGTTTCTCAGGACTCTTTTTTTTCTCCCCCTGATCCATAATCATTTTAATCTGACATGACTTGAATAAGGAGGTATATTAGACAGTATTGGAGAAAACACACACAGTGCAAACTGAGGCAAAGTCTTACCTTTCCCTGTGAGGGAGGGCAGACCGTGGCCTTTAGAGGGTGCTGTAGGTGACAGATGTCCCAACCTTGATGTCCTGCCATTCACCTGCCTAAGCCTTTCCATCTTAATCTGTTCCATCCAGCGCAAGGGCTGACTCAGACTCCTGCGGGGCTGTAAGGCTAGAGTAGCCGTCGTAGCTGTAGCAGTGGATGCAGTCGAGACCATGACAAGGGAATCTTCCTCTTCTCTCGCAGTGTCCTTCTCTTCATTTTCCTCTTCAAACTCCTGGTCCTCCACCACCTCCTCCCCCACAAGGCCAATAGTGCTCACAGCAAGCTGGATTCCACGGCTGAGATGGGAGCTGGTGGGGGACTGGTCACTGCTGCATGAAGACTGACTGCCAGGGCTTGGCTGAGACGTCTGAGAGACAAGATATACATTAATAAATTAAATGTGGAAAGCACATGTAACAGTTAAACCATGATAAAACATGAGCTCTTCCACTGAAAAAAAAACAATCCATGAAAATTGTATTAAAAATACAGCAATGAAATCCATCTTACATGGCACATGGAATGGATAAATGCCCTAAGTTTTTTTTTTAACACCTCTTTTGGTCTAGTCTGATTTAGAGTTAACTATGCACTCACACCAATCAGCAATTTTTTATTTTTTGCTTTGTACCATTCAAATCACTCTATGCTGGTTGCTTTTGTTTACTGTCAGTTATCATGGTTTTACAGGTAGCATCAAGATATTGCAATATCCACATTTGCTATCAATAGAATGTATATAAAACCACCTATCTGATCATACATCAGATATAAAAATAAATTTTTTTTTATTGGAAATGTTTTTAGCAGCAGAGCAAGTTTCACTGACTGGCTTAGAAGCAGTAGGAACGTGGAACTTGAAAAAAAAACAGGGGGAAAAAAGAATTAAAAAGAAACTCCTATTAACAGTCACCAAATTGATTCACTTCTGATTTGCGAAAGATTAGATTTGCTCAACTTTTGCTTCGTTAAGGTTACTTTGCTTACTCTCACTGGAAATCTCTATCTCTCTTTGAAAATGAATGCCACTTTGTTGCATTATGTCCCTGCTGGTGTGAGCAGACGTTAACATATATGGTATACATTCAGTAAAATTTGAGTAATTAATTCTGGTGACTAATCTATTAAAGGTTGTAATGCTGAACTGTACAATGACACCACACAGAGATGGGTGAAACGATTTTTGTTTAACCTCATGACCTCTAACTTGTGAGGACAATATGATTAATGGCAGGAAAGAGCAAAGCTCTGATTCACAAGGATATCAATGTTGATAGTTCACCAAATCTCACCTGATCACCCACTGTCCTTAGAAAGAGGGCAAGTAAAGCATGAAGCATTGGATGAAAAAGACATTTAGTTATTATACAGGCCATGCAGAGCAAAGTTGGTATAGATGTAAAATAAGTGATAGGCTGAGTTATGAGAGCAAGCAGGTAAGTAGACAAGGTCAAATATGTAAAACTCATTACCATACCTGAATTAAGAAACAATTAGTGTAAAGAGGTCAGTAAAGGAAGTAAAAAGGTACTTATAAGTGCACTTATTAATGTCAGATTATTTTATTTCAGAAAAAGAGTATATGATTATTTTATTTCACAAATAAGTGCATATGAAATGATTTGAGTGTAAAAAGGGGCTCACCATGGGCTTCTCTGTCTTGATTGACTTGACTTGCAGACATTCATCTTGTTTTGAGGTAGCATGGTTATACTCCCTTTGGTCAGGAAATGCTTCAAAGGGGCATTGTGATTTTGATGACCTGCCCTGTCCATTGGCTCCAGGTTCCCGGGGATGGGCCGGGGGTCGGGGGTAAACGTCTCCACGCTGTTTCTTAGTGACATGGGCTTCAGGACCATGAACAGTTTTTACATGTTTGCGCAGAGAGCTGGGGTCAGTGTAGCGTTTGGTACAGCCAGGTATCTTGCATACATAGGGTTTCTGAGAAACATTGTGAGAATGATTGTGAAAAAACAAACTATTTTCATTAATTGAAATGGCAGGTTAACAACTCAATCAGGAGCTGCTATATTTTGCAGATCCATCTTTTAGGATTACTAAACACTTACCAGTACACTTAATAAACCATGCAACTCAGGGTGGCTCTAGCCCTGTCCTGACTGTGGCTTTAAAATATAAAAATACTTTTTGGGTAATTTGTTATTTTAATCCTCAGCGCTTTAAAAAATAATATTACATCTTCCTTCAGTAACTGCTTAATAACAGCATGAACAGGCTAAAAGAGGTAGTGTGTATATACCTCATTGGAGTGGGTCCGATTCTGATGTTTGGCACGGTCTGATGCATTTGAGAAGGCCTTGTTGCAGCCCTCATGCTCACACACATATGGTTTCTCTCCTGTGTGAGAGCGCAAGTGTGTCTTCAAGTTCTCCAGTCTAGAATAAGCCTTGGAACAGCCCTCAAACTGTATATGATAACCAAAAAAAGGGCACATACAAATCATAAACCTCACTCACACTTAATCACTGTGATATACAGCTGCTCTGCAACAAATCAAAGCCTGAATTGTTACAGTCACTGTCAATTGATTACTGTTGTATAATAATTTGAATATTTTCCTTAATGCTCTTTTATAAGATCCTTTTTAACAGAAGTATATGCTGGGTAATGTAGTTTCTCACCGTGCACTTGTGTGGTTTCTCGCCTGTGTGCCTGCGCATATGTACCACCAGCATATACTGGGCCTTGAAGGGCTTCTGTTCTCGAGAGCACTCCTCCCATCGACACACAAACTCCTTCTTCTCCCCATGGATATGGTCATTATTTATATGCTTTATGAGAGATAAGGAGGTTAAAGGTCAATGTTTAGATCAGAGATGCAGTCTTAGCCACTAAGGGTGTGATACAGAATGTTGTGATCCAACATAACATTGATTAAACACTACACTACTTTTATACAATGCTTTTTGGGCTGTTGAAAAAAAAAACCTACCTTTCACTCACTCGTTTAGAAACCGTGAGTAGGAACATATACCAATCAGCCATAACATTAAAACCACCTGCCTAATATTGTGTAGGTCACTTTTACCACCAGAACAGCTCTGACCCATCGAGACATGGACTCCACAAGACCTCTGAAGGTGTGCTGTGGTATCTGGCACCAAGACATTAGCAGCAGGTCCTTGCAAGTCCTGTATGTTGCGAGGTGGGGCTTCCATGGATCAAACTCGTTTGTCCAGCACATCCCACAGATGCTCAATTGGAGTGTGGCACGGTGCATTATCCTGCTAGAAGAGGTCAACTGCCATCAGGGAATACAGTTGCCTGCAACAATGTTCAGGTAGGTGGTATGTGTCAAAGCAACATCCACATGAATGCCAGGTCCCAAGGTTTCCCAGAAGAACATTGTCCAGAGCATCACACTGCCTCTGCCAGTTTCTTCTTCCCACACTGCATCTTGGTGCAATCTCTTTCCCAGTTAAGTGACGCACACCATTGGCCATCCACATGATGTAAAAGAAAACATGATTCATCAGCCAGGCCACCTTCTTCCATTGCTCCATGGTCCAATTCTGATGCACATGTGCCTATTGTAGGTGCTTTTGGCAGTGGCCCTTGTTAAAGTCGCATAGATTGTTACACTTGCCCAACACATCAACTTCGAGAACTGACTTTCTGCCTAATATAACTCACCCGTTGAAAGGTGCCATTGTAAATAGATAATCAATGTTATTCACTTCACCTTTCAGTGGTTTTAATGTTATGGCTGAATGGTATATACAAGAAACACCAAAAAAAAAACAAGTCAGAGGAAAAAAGAAACATAAAAAAGAAACTCCTGTTAGCAGTCACCAAATCACTTCTTATTTGCATAAAGTTAAACTTTGCTCAGCTTTTGTTTTGCTACTGCTGCTTTGCTTACAGTCACTGGAAATCTCTGGCTCTCTCTAAAAACGAATGCCTTCTGGCTGGGTTGGTGCCTGTATGATATCTAGTTGTTAGCACACTGGTCGTTTCTTTCTTTTTCCAAGACATTATGACATTCCAAATTGTTGTATTGGCTATGCCTGTCAATCACATTCTCCAGTATTGGAAATTGGAAAATGGGTGGGTTCATACAAAAGGTGCCATGTTCTAAGTTTCATGATGTAAATATCATGAAAGCTAAAATTCTGAACTACCTTCTCATATTCATCTTTTGATCTTAAACCCAAATGCCTTCAGTGTATAGCAAAAACAAAAGAATTGGCCTTGCTGTTCCAATACTTTCGGAAGCGACTGTATCACTGTGAGCTTTACCTGAAGAAGTAAAGCTCATTTTAGGTGGTGACTACCTAACCATCTGTGACAAGGATGCTCTGATTGTCTGTATTGCTTTTTCTGTTTCTTTCTTTCTCTCTTACACCTAAAGACATTCTCTTACTCAGTCGATTTTCGATTGCTTTATATGTCTGTTTTCACTCAAAATCTTTCTGGTGGGTTTTATAATGTTGTGTTTAGTTGCTGTGTCCAATTTAAACAGGATTTCAAATAACATCTTGTTGCCTCCTATTGCAATTGTCCTCTGCCTTGCCAAGAGAAGCACTGACAGCTGTGTTGCCAAGGCACCTTACAATCAGGCTTTGTTGGGGCAAGGGGGAGGGAAAGAAGGTAAGGATGAGAAATCAAAAGTTCAATCATAAAAATATATATATTTTTGTGTCTAATAAGAATGGGCCTTTTCAACAGTGCCACAAACTATCCACTTTCAACAAATCCCCGTACCATACTCACTCTCTTAATTTCTTCTTCTTGCTTCCCTCTTTCTGAAACAAGTCACCCTTGTGCTTTTTGGCCTGTCTGTCTACATAGCAACTCTACTTGGGTCCCTCTCATTTATATATAACACACTATTTGTCCTACAGGCTCTTCAATGCCAGAACATGCAAATAATCATGCTAAGCAAGTCTATTACTAGCCATTAGTATGAAAGAGTCATAAGAAACACTTATACATAATGCAACCATTCATACACCTATTGCATGAGGTCAGTGCATCTGGCGTCCACACAAGCACAACATTGGGCATTTCAGAAGCACTACTGCTTTGCATTTCATGCCAGAAACAGAAGCAATCAGGGAACCTGAGTAGCTGGCAGAACACTGCCCAAAGCAAGGGACAAAGGGAGAGAAAAGAAAAGGAAACAGAAAAACATGGAGAGGAAAAAAAAATCTCTGAACCAATTCCCTCACATACAAAGCAGGATAGGGGACAGAGGCGGATGACAGTGAAAAGGCAAAAATGAGAGAGAGGGATTCAGAAAAAATGAGTGAAAGGTGCTGGTAGAGACAGAGAGAAGAGGCACTGGTAGAGACAGAGAGAGGAGCTCATCCTCTATTCTTCTTCATGACATGAAGGCGACCGGCATTGCTAGCTTCTCTGTCATCTTCCTACCATCTGCCCAAACTTTCCAGAGTTTGAATAGTGGTGCAGGAGTGTATTATTGGTTTGTGTGTGAGAAAGAATGAGTGTGAGGTGGTGGACTGCCATTCAAACCTGACCCCTGTTTCACACCCTGGCCCTGATTCTGCTTACTGGCCTTGTTTTACCCCAAATATGCCTCTACAAAGACCATCATATTTTAATGAAGCTTTATCATCCTAACACTGAAAACCCAGAGGCATCGGCTGTCATATTCTCTGACTAATTTGTAATAAAATGTTGACCATCTCAGAAAGTGCACAGGCAAAGATTCATCCAAAGTAATCTTTCCATAATATATTATGGATAGCAGCAAATGAAAAGAATCTAAATAATCAGGGAGAGAGAAAGATGACATGAGGTCTTGAGCACAAGCCACTTTTACTGGAAAAGTAGTTCATGTATGCATTCCTGCTCTTGGATCCAGGACATTGTGACATAAGTGATTATGCGAATGAGCTTTTAGAATTTTTTTGGACAATCTTAAACAATGACACAGTTTACTAGATTTAACGCAAGAGTATTTACATTTATTTTATTTATCACAAGGCACCCTTGCTTTTTCTGCAGTGTGCTAAAGATTTCTCATTCCTCCAGACTTGTACATCTCAAATCTTTTGCAATATAATTGTAATTTGTGTTAGGTAATTTGATAGATATCTATAATATGAGGTGATCCAGAAAAGAACTACTATTAACCACTGGTAATACAGTTACTCCAGATAATCTAGGAGCCTGATGGCTACCAAACAGTGAATAACATTAGCATGGACCAAGAGACTTAAAAGCTATATCCTTATAACATGGCATTAATAATAAATGAAACATAATCAGGAAAGAAGCACAAATTAGAAAACACTAAGTACCTGAACTTTTATTTTACTACACCACTCAGTTCTTTTGTTTAACAGTCTATCGGCATGGTACATCTTGACTTGGCAATATTTTCCCACTCTCTCTTGCAAAACCATTCTAGATCCATCAAATCGTGAGGGCATCTCCTGTGCACAGCCTGCTTCAGGTCACGCCAAAGATTTTTAGTTGGATTCAGGTCTGACTTCTGGCTAGTCCATTCAAAAACATTACTCTTCTTTTGGTTAAGCCATTCCTTTGTTGATTTGGAAGTATGCTTTGGGTAATTGTCATGCTGAAGGGTGAAATTCCTTTTCATCTTCAGCTTACTAGCAGATGACTGAATGTTTTGCACTAAAATCAACCAGTATTTGTAGCTATTCATTATTTCCTCCACCTTGGTAAAAGCCACAGTTCTGGCTGAAAAGGAGAAGCCCTAAAGCATGATGCTGCCACTACCATGCTTCACAATGGGTATGGTGTTCTTTTGCCTTTTTACCTTTTGGAATTATGGTATTATTATACCTTTTGGAATTGGTCTCATCAGACCTGAAGAGTGGAAAGGCAGTTGGTCCTGATGACATCCCGGTGGAGTGATGTCTGGAAGTGTCTAGGAGAGGCAGCAGTGGAATTTTTAACTAGTTTATTTAACAGGGTTTTAGAGAGTGAGAAGATGCCTGAGGAATGGAGGCGTAGTGTATTAGTGCCGATCTTTAAGAATAA
>CM074966.1:9452391-9463718 GCA_037577455.1 Pangasius macronema | reverse complement strand
TTTGCTATAAAGTAAAAAGGCTGGGTGAACATCCTCTAAGTGTGGTGATTCCATAATTTTTGCCAGGGGTTGTAGTACATTTTCTGCAGCTTATTTGCATTTTGAAAATTTTATCAGTATATAACTTCTCAGGCTTACAATGATCTGTATTGAATATAAAATAAAGAAATTGTTTTTGGATGACAAGAAGAGAGAAGCAGAGAAGCATTAAATAGATGTATCATTCTGGATGTTTTGTGTCTCTAAAGTTTCTTGAGACTATAGTTTCTTGAATGGGTTGGACTTGTTTGTCCAGCATATCTCACAGATGCTCAAATGGATTGAGATCTGGGGAATTTGGAGGCCAAAGACCTTGAACTCTTTGTCACGTTCCTCAAACCAGTCCTGAACAATTTTGGCAGTGTAGCGGGTCACATTATCCTGCTGAAAGAGGCCACTGCCATTAGGGAATACTGTTGCCATGTAGGGGTCTACTTGGTTTGCAACAATGTTTAGACAATTCTGGTGGTACATGTCAAAGTCACATCTACACGAATGCCAGGTCCCAAGGTTTCCCTGCAGAACACTGCCCAGAGCATCACACTGCCTCTGCTGGCTTGCGTTCTTCCCCATAGTACATCCTGGTGCCATCTCTTCCCCAGTTAAGTGATGCACAAACACCCGGCCTTCCACATGATGTGAAAGAAAACGTGAATCAGACCAGGCCACCTTCATCCATTGCTCCATGGGCACTACTGATGAACACGTGCCCATTGTAGGCACTTTTTGGCAGTTGACAGGAGTCAGTCTGATCAGTCTACAGCTACACAGTCCTGTACACAGCAAGCTGCAATGCACTGTGTTTCTGACACCTTTCTACCATAGCCAGCATGAACTTTTTCTACAATTTCTGCTAGACAGTAGCTGTTTGTGGGATCGGACCAGAATGGCTAGCTTTCACTCCCCATGCGCATCAATGAGCCTTAGGCGCCCATGACCCTGTTGCCAGTTCACCGGTTGACCAGATGCTCTGACCCAGTCATCTAGCCATCACAATTTAGCCCTTGTCAAAGTCGCTCAGATCCTTACGCTTGCCCATTTTTCCAGTGTAATGAGATAATCAATGTTATTCACCTTTCAGTGCTTTTAATGTTATGGCTGATTGGTGTATAAAATTTGACAATGATATTCAAACTCAGCAGCTGAATTTATTTTTATTATGTCTGGATCCAAGGGCAGGTTTCTAAGGTGCCATTCATTGTGGGCTCCTCTGCTCTCTCATGTGCCTCATACTATTTTCAGAGGGGAAATCAATGCAGCTAGACAGTGCTGTGTGTTGCTCACTGTCTCATCACTCATCAGCTTGTGTCTCAGACATGAATGATCAGCTTGCTTTCCTAGTTCAGTGATCAATCGCTCCAAATGAGGGTTAGCAGCCTCTCTGTCTCTCTTTGTCTGCTTTGGGCTTTTTGTTTCTCTTTGGGCTGTTCTTCTCTCCACCCTGATCATTTAGTGAGGTGGCCCAGTAGGCTGATTGACACAACACCAGGGATGCTTGGAAAATCTTAGAAAATCAAGAAATTGATCAACACCTTGAACTCTTTGTCATGTTCCTCAAATCATTCCTGTACAATTTTTGCAGTGTGGCAGGGTGCATTATCCTCCTGAAAGAGGCTACTACCATTATGGAATACTGTTGCCATGAAAGGGTATACATAGTCTGCAACAATGTTTCGATAGGTGGTACATGTCAAAATAACTTCCACATGAATGCCAGGATCCCAGCAGAACATTTTCCAGAGCATCACACTGCATCGTGGTGCCATCTCTTCCCCAGGTAAGTGGTGCACATGCACCCAGCCGTCCACATAATGTAAAAGGAAATGTTATTCATCAGACGAGGCCACCTTAAACCATTGCTCCATGATCCAGTTCTGATGATAACATGCCCATTGTAGGCACTTTCAGCAGTGGATAGGGATCAGCATGGGCAGCACAGGACAGTACCCAAGACAACTTAAAGTACAATATACAACAGTGTGAGATGAGTGCAGGACAATAAATACACATAATAGAACAATAGATACACAAGACAATAAATACACAGGACAGTATATACACAGAACATGGGCTGTAAATTATTTTGTATTGTAGCAGAAATAAGTATAGCAGCAACATTGTCAGCAAAAACTAGTTACATAATAAAGAGTGACTGATGCAGTTTTGTAAAGTGCAGGTGTTTTTGAGTCATACTGTGTTAGGTGTTTGACTAGCCAAGGTAAGCGTTGGGAGGCAGCAGAATGTTGAGTAATCAACCTGCCTTAGGGAAGAAACTGTTACGGAGTCTGCTGGTGGTGGCACAGATGCTCCTGTACCTTCTGGCAGATGGTGGAAGGGTAATGAGAAGGGTGAGGGGGACGTCTGCAATACTGATGGCTTTGCAGATGCAGCGGTTGTTGTATGAGGTGTCGATGGTGGGTAGAGAGACTCTGATGATCCTTTCAGCTGCTTTCACAATTCACTGTAGGATCTTGCGGTCGGAGACTGTGCAGTTCCTGTACCACATGGTGAGGCAGGTCAGGATGCTCTCTATCGTCCCTCTGTAGAAAGTGTTGAGGATGGGAGAGGGAGTTTGCCTCTCTTCAGCCTCCGTAGGAAGTGCAGGTCCTGCTGGGCCTTCCTGGCTAGGCAGGTGGTGTTGAGAGGTCAGGAGATGTCCTTCATCATGTGCACACCCAGAAACATGGAGATTTTGACTGTTTCTACAGCTGTTCCATTTATGTATAGTGGTGAGTGGTCTCCTTTGGTCCTGTTGAAGTCAACAATCTTTAGTCTTACCAACATTAAGTGATATATTGCTGTCTCTACACCATTCTGCGAGCTGGTTCACCTCCTCTCTGTATGTTGACTCATCATTGTTGCTGATGAGGCCCACAATTGTAGTGTCATCAGCAAACATGATGATGTAATATGAACTGTACTTTGCAGCACAGTCATGAGTCATGAGCAGAACAAACAGCAATGGACTGAGCACACAGCCTTGGGGAGTGCCGATGTTCAATGTAGTGGTGCTGGAGGTAGAGCTGCCAATCCTGACGCACTGGAGTCTCAGAGTCAAAAAGTCCAGAATCCAGTTGCAAAATATATTTTTATTAAAAACAAATCTAGCAAATCAAAATCAACTTAATAAAATGCAGCTCTTGGGTAGATCAAATCACAGATGAAACTGCCTTTGCCATCTACACTGCCCAGCCAAAAAAAACAAGTCGCTGTTTATATTTTAATAGGCAAATACATAAGAGTCTATGAATGGATCATTATTAGAGTGATTATAATGTTTCTAGCATGTTATATGTTTGGCAACAGTTCTTTTAATCTTAAAAGATGAAGTGTGTAGCTTTTTAGTTCTTTAATAACCATGTAGAAAGACGTATCATGGCCATATTCCAGGATGACACTGCCAAGATTAATCAGGGTTAAAATTGTGAAAGAATGGTTCAGAGAGCATAAAGAATCATTTTCACATATGAATTGGCACCTCTGAGTCCTGACCTTAACCTCAGTGAAAGTCTTGGGGCGTGCTGGAGGAGACTTTACAGAGTGCTCATTTCAGTCAAAAGTCAAAAGTGGAGTTTATTGTCATTTCAGCCATATACAAGTACATAGTGAAACGAAACAACGTTTCTCTAAGGTGCTACATAAGACAAACACAGAACAACAAAGAACTACAGGGACTACATAAATTCCACTAAACATAAAGTGCACAAGTGCAAACGTGGCCATACAAGACAGAACAAGACAGTACACTGACTACAACGCCGACCAGTATGCAGTTCTGTTTGAAAGTGACCAAGTGACAATAGTGCAAATGATACAGAGTTTGATATAAATAGCTGAAGTAATGTAAACATAATGGTATTATATTATGTGTAAACATAATAGTAGCACATATAGTAGCATACTATAACATAATAGTAGTATTTCATTGTCAGTACAAGATCTTGACCAAAACCTGATGCACCGCTTGATGGAAAAACATCACAACATTTATTTCCATCAAGCAGTGCATAATTTTTTGGTCAAGAAAAAAATCACTATTACCAGTAAAAGCTACAGCAGTAAAATGATTTAAATGACTCAACTCATCATATCTTTGTCACTAATTAGCTAAATTCACACATATTAAGTGATACCCCTCTACCTCGTTTAATGAAAAATTATGTTTTCAAACAGTTACTTATTTTCTGAGCTGCAAAAAAAGAATTCTGAGCTTAATTCTGAGACATTAACTAGTCATTTGCTCAGTTGCTTTCTGACAGCTACGAAAGATTTTGATATATTAACAAATGCAAAAAAAAAACAAGGTTTGTTTTTTAGTTTAAAACTATCATACTTCACTTTGAAAGCAGCAACTATGCCAAAAAAGACATGCACCATGTTTTCTATTTGCTATTTTGCCCTGCCTATTTGCCTTCTCTGTCTTTCTTTCCCATTAGACCCAGTGTTAGTGTCCCCAACCCAGCCTTATCCTCCTCTCCATGTCCCCCTTTTTACAACCCTTTCATCCATCACCCCCTTTCCTCTCCTCCATTTCCAGTATGAGTGATTGTACAGTGGTGGCACTGGGGTAGAGCTCTCCCATTCTGATGGAGGGAACATTAATCAGGTGATGCATATCAGAGGGACAGATGTGAGGGAGGAGGAGAGAAGTCTGTTCACATGTTTCCGCCTAATAGCACTCAGCCTGTTCCCTCGTTTATTTTGCCACTGTATGTTCATTTATCACTCTGCTGCGGAGCCTGAGTTGCACTGTTCTGCTCTCCAGTCCTCTCTTCCTAGCCATCTATCTCTCTGTCGTTCTTGTTCTCCACTCTTCATGTCTTCCCCCTGCCAGCCCTGTCCACTTTAAACATGCCTTTCTCATTAGTGAAATACCTTCAGCACTTTATCATGGCATTTTATCCCCACTCAACAATCCACTTCTTTTTTCCCTCTTCTCTTCTTCCTTTACTTTATGGTTTCTTCTGGCTTTCTCTTTGGGTTATTACATTTTCTTGGCCAACAATTTGGCTTTTTTAAAACAGGTTTACCACAGTGGTTGCTTACACATACAGTATGTGGACAGAGAAATACATTAAATAAAATCAAGAGAAAAGTGGAAACAAAAATTTGCCCAATATTTTATTTCATTTTTCAGAAATTGTGATACCATATATTTAATTCAAATGATAACACATTAATACTTCTAACACACTGATAACTGTAATTTTTTTTAACACTAAATTGGCTAATACTAGTTCAGTGGTATCACCCCTATTGCCTTCAGTAAATTGCAGCAAACATTTTTAAAAAATTATCCATAGATGAAGTATTATGTAATAATCTTAATGAAGTTCAACAAAGCTTGCTTTTCTGAACAGATGAAATAACAATTCTGGTAGGGCATTCAGCCTTAGTAGGTAACAATGTTTGCTCCATGAAAGAAAAAAAAGAAAACACCAGTTTGGCATGTTCGGGGTTATAGTTCCCAAAATTAATTCCAATTAAAGTATCACACTTAATACACAGTACTCCAATGAAGTTGTTTTTTCAAAGTTCAGACTACTGCAATGTAATTTTATGGACTACCCTTATCTTAGATGGCTGTAATATTTGTTGTACTGTGTACAAAAATGCCACATTGCCTGATATGTTGATATTTTATCTAACATTACGTTAGTGTATGGAGTGTATGGAGTGATCATCCAACTTGTCAAATTACATAGCATATTACATAGACCATTACTGCATGTATATTTATTATAAGTAAAACAGTCAGTACCTGATAGTGCCAGCGGATAGATGGCCGTAGGATCCACTGGTGGATGAACTGGGCCGTGAGCTGTTCAGGATGCTCACCAGGGAATTTGGTGATTTCCGGATCATCGCTTGAAAATCAAAACTTGAGTCTAAGTGTGGTGAGCCAGGAAGGGGGCGCTTCCTGCCCTGACGGGCAAGGAGTCTCGGACTGGAAAAGCGAGAACCTGCTAAAAGAGAGAAACATTTAAAATTAAATTTTGCATTTTGCATAAAAGGTCAGTGTCCAGTACCACAATAGCTAAGAGCTTAAATAAGACCCCAGTGAATTTCAGTATTTCTGCACTTCAGTGTTGAATGAAGAGATAAAATACCACCTCCAGATCTGTTACCAGAGATGCCATAAATCAGTCTCACTTGTTTGCATACAGTTCTCAGTATTGTAAATTTAGTCTGAAATCTTTTCTAATGGTGAGAGTCAAAGCATGGAGAAAGAAGAACTCCAGTTTGACTTTTTTTTTTGTCATTTAATGGTAGGGATTAAACATTACCATTTTGACATTCACCAAGGTAACTGTTCTGTGTAGGCATATGGCACCAATAATCAGTAGTGATGGGCAGTGGTTGTAGTAAACCAGCTTTACTCACAATGTGTAACAGGGATTGAACCCACAATTACAAAAATGTACACATTGAAAGAATACATTCAAAATGTCAATCTTCTCTCATAACTTGAAAGCTGATAACCAGTGCTGTCAGATTTAAACTAACCTTATTTTGAAATCTTTTCAGATGTCCAAAGCATGCTACTTGGTCAGATTGTTTAACATGAGAAGGCAGACAAAGATGGGTTTGAGAGCTTCCAAGTGGCCAAGTTCAAATCCAAGAGAGCAAAACCACAACCTTGCCCTGAACCTTTTCCCCACAATTCCCTATTCACCACCCTTTGGCTTTAAATCACTTTTGGATGGATAAATCATGGGAGAAGGAGTTTCCCTTCACTATAAAATACAGTGTCCTCCAAAAGGTAGCCATCCCCCTGTTAGTAAAGAAGTAAAAAAAAAACAACTCCTTCTGAGATGTTTGATATCATATTCTTTCTGAGTTACCATGCCTGTGACCTTGGGACTTGTTGCCTGTTTTTTTTTTTCTCCAGATTTGTACACCTGCCAATTCCCACCCACCAGCCACCTCTGCCCTATCACAACTATGACAACTTTTAGAAACCCTACAATGCACTATGATCTTACAATCTATCTTTCCTTATGGGCTTCTAAGCGCATTGTATGACAATGGCCATTCCACCATCTCCTGTATGTAAATATAGTGAAGTGTGATATACAGAAAATCCTTGTATTATATCTCATATAGTCTCGTATAATTTTAAACTGTGTACATAGTATTGAATGTATATAGAATACATGCAACAGAAAGTCCCAACAACAGTCTACATCCAGTACTACTGACAGTTTATAATGGAATTCATTTTGGCACCTCTCAACTACCTACTCTGGGAGGTAGGCTTTGGAGACAGGAGTTGGGGATATATAATCCTAATGTCATGGCACACACTTTTGATGCATCTCACACTTCTTCCCCATACTTCCCCACATTACCTAGGAGAAATATTATTTACGTTTAGCTTGTATGGGTCATCTGAAGACAGATAAATTTTTTACTTCTCATGTGTAAAAGACATTTTACAAATTACTCAAAATCAGTGTCAGTTTAACTCTGGGATACCACCCACAGCCTAATGACCAGGTAGGGCATCTCCTGAACTCCACATGTCAGGGTGGAGGGATGTTAGGCATGGTCAGTTAGGAGAACTGTAAATCCAGAGGATCTGCCTCCTGACCTATGATATATTTTTCCACCAGAGGTTTCAATTCCCCGAAATACAGAACTGTTATCTTAGTTACTACAAATCAGTCTCATTGTTTGTAATTATTTAACCACTGCATAAATACCATGTCTTCTCATATTGTTTATGAAGTCTTGCTTCAAGTCTTGCTTCAAGTGTATTGCAATTCTGATTTTGGTTTACCCAATATTTTTTGCCCTAGATATTTTTTATCTCTCATCATTTGACTTTGTGGTTGACTATTCAATACAATGGAAAAGTACAGATTCTTGCTAGCAAGTCAAGAATCATGACCAAGAAATGAACAAGGAATGAACAGTGTAGCAATCATTTTTGATACACTGCATATTCATATCCTTTCTGTATTTTTTCTATATTAACCAAGGAATCAGCTTAATCATGGATTATTCATGTGAATGAATATATAATCTTGTGGCGAATAAAGGCTTAAACAGACAGTAACTCTATTTCATGTTTTACACTAAACTCAATTTAACCCTGTATAATCATTTTAATACATATTAAAAAAGAGGACCTTACACTCAGTGGCCTTATTTCACACATACATTTTACCATCACACACACACACACACACACACACACACACACACACACACACACACACACAAAACCCACATAACAGTGACTTTTCCCTCACCCATGTGTCACAGCAGTATTTAATCACATTTAATTTCCTTGAATAGTCCTTTATTCATGAATGGAATTGCAGTGGTCTGTTTTTGAAAAGCCTTCACTAGAAAGCAGCTTCAACAAAGACAGGCCCACTTGCACACAATGACAAGTATCTACAGATTAAGAAATGACTTTTGTTGTCTTTTCACTGGGAAATGTCACAAACAAGAAAAGAGGGATAGAAGGAGGAGGGGAAAAGAGTGACGCTGAGGGGATGTAGCTCCTTTGTTGCATGGAGTGACACAATGACTTTATGACTCATTTTTCCCCCCTTCAGTTGTTTTAATTTTATCAGAAAGCAGAAGCAAGCAAGCAAATAAGATTACTCACACTCCTCTCTCTCTCTCTCTCTCTCTCTCTCTGTCTTATTTGACACTTCAAGCATTTACAGTGCCTGTCTTTCACATGTAAATCACTAGATGAATGTGTGTGTGTGTGTGTGTGTGTGTGTGTGTGTGTGTGTGTGTGTGTGTGTCCATATGGTTACAGCATATTCACATTCTGGCATGTTCACTGTTCTGGTCAAAGGCTTTCAATGGAAACACATACATGGCTTTCACTTAGTCTCAGCTGATGGTTCTACAATATGACAAATATGCTGAATCTGAAAACAAAATCTAAATTCACTATATAAAACAAAGTATATAAGAAACACCAGAGATACTGCATAGCACACACACACACATGCACCCTCATCTAGTGATTTACATGTGAATGGCAGGTACTTGCTTTAGTGTAATTCTTATTAACTTTCCCATTTGAATATGCAGGCAATTGAACCTTGACTTTCTAAACTTCATGTCTTCCTAAATACAGATGTTATATGTTTGAAATGGTCATTGTCTGATTATGGACCAACACATTTAAACAATGCCCTCATCAGAACACAGATAATCCTTGCCTGTTCTTTTTTATTATTATTAGCCTCCCTCCGACAGTAAGTGAAGTGAAGTGACATGTGGCCAAGTATGGTGACCCATATTTCGAATTCGTGCTCGGCAATTAACCCATCCAAACACACACACACACACACACACACACACACACACACATACACACACACACACACACACTCACACATACACACACACAGAGAGCAGTGGGCAGCCTTTTTTTGTTGCGGTGCCCAGGGAGCAGTTGGGGGTTCAGCCATGCTACTGAGGGTGGAAGAGAGCGCTGGTCATTCACTCCCCCACCTACAATCCCTGCTGGACCTGAGACTCGAGCCCACGACCTTCAGGTTCACCTTCAGGTTGCAAGCCCGACTCTCTAACCATTAGGCCACGTCTGCCCCCAGTAATTACACTGATGGAAACTAAAATCCAATCCACAACTAAAAATCCAAGTAAGCTACTACTGCTCTCTTTCTAAGCATGAGACATTTGATAAAGCCCTTCTCTTTATTTGCTCTCACGCTATATCTCTACATCATAAAAGAGTGCTTTAAGTGCTAATTTGGCTTGGGTGGAACATGCACTGTTGAAACAGGATGAGTTATTACCCAGGCTCGATCACAGTAAGTCTGTGAAGTGGAGAAGGCCTTTACATCTCCATCGGAAAAACAATGGCCCTAATTGTTTTGTTCCAGTCTATTAATCTTAAACAGTGCCACAGTAGAAAGGATTTCTCCCATGATGAATAGTAGGACATTCCAATTCCCACTTAATAGCAATTAATTTTCTGATACCAGTGCAAGTTTGACTAGTTTTAATTAGGTTGTGAGGAAAAGAAGACTAGAGGGAGAGGGAGCACTAACAAGAGGCTGACTAAACGTTCCCATCAAAGGCGAACAGGCCAGACAGTACAACCTCCTTTGAAAACCTGTGTGCCTTTAATTTCCTATTTACACTTTAAAATAACTCATTATCATACACACACACACACACACACACACACACACACACACACACACACACACACACACTTCTCCCAGCTAACCCATTAAGACAAAGGCTTATTTAAATCAGGTAACTCTATTTATCTTACTAACTTTTTAATTGTTTGTCTTTTCATCTAAAGCTTTAAGAAAAAGTGCAGCTTTAGGTACTGATTTGGCTAATTCACAATCAAAGAATAAAGTCACAAATTATTTATATATAGAATGGTCGTTAGTGACTTTAGATACAATAACTGAAGTGAAACAGATCCAAGTTAGTAACAGTTGGAATCACTGAAACAAGCTAAAGTTTGAGTTTCAAATTAGCTGTTCTGTAGAGCAAGCAAAAAGAAGTAATTATGTACCTGACCTTAAATGTGAAACACACTGATACATGTGGGTGTAAGTATGAAAAAATAAAAGCTCATCACTTACATAATTTTTGGGAGCCACATCAGGGCCACAGTGTGTAGTTTGAACACTCACCTTCCAGAGCCTGGAGGTATTCCATGTGCAATGCATTGGTCCCTGCTCCGGTAGTGGCAACGGTAGAGGGAATGATGTCAGCATAGGGGCTTCTGTGACCTGCAAGCAGTGCCATCTGATGGTAGTATTCTGCAGTGGTCAAACCAGTGTGTGGGGCTACAAGAGACAAAAATGATATGGGGGAGATGAAAAAAACATATGGTCACAGTCACAAAGTTAATGTTATATTATACTAATTTATACCACAGCACCGTTGAATAATCAGTTCAGATTGGTCAATTAATGTCATTTGAATACACTATAATTTTTATAGTAACAACTTACACAGAGACTTGTCAGGCTGGTACTTAAAAAATGTGTAATTGTTGATATTGGTTAAGTTTTTTAGAAGCATATTTATGAGTCTCCAGTGTTAGTGCTTTGTAATGGTCAGCTGTAGGTAAAGCTGTAACTGTAAGATTTCAGACACAGGAAAGTCTTCTGTACAGGTTCACATACATAACATACATAACACCTTTCTCCACCCATTCCAACCTGCCTGCACTCGCTTCTTTATCTCTTTCCCACACTCTCCATTACTCTGAACTGTTGACCCCAAGTACTTAAACTCCTGTACCTTCTTCACCTCTTCAC
>CM074966.1:9418723-9432448 GCA_037577455.1 Pangasius macronema | reverse complement strand
AAGATAGTTATTCATGTAGGAGCTAATGATATACGCCTTCGTCAGTCTGAGGTTACTAAGAGTAACATGGTAGAGGTTTGTAAATTTCGAAGGCGATGTCTGATGCTGTAGTATGCTCTGGCCCCATCCCAATGCGGAGTGGTGATGTAGCATACAGCAGGTTATGGTTGCTGAACTGCTAGCTGCAATGAGTCATCACTTAGGTTCCACCGTATTGAGACTGTGTCTGTTCGCCGAGCTAAACAAAATTATAGACATGCTCAGACAATTTGTTTTAGCAACCTAATTAACATAAAATTTAATCAAACCGAATACATAGCCAGCACCATTGATCTGAATCTAGGACTGTTGAATATTAGATCTCTTAGGTGTAAAGCACTTATTGTTAATGAAACCATTACTGATCAGGAGTTTGATGTACTGTGTTTAACAGAAAGGTGGCCAGAGTTGGGGGATTACTAACTCCGCCTAAGGCATCCAGACTTTCCCCTACAGAAATTACGCTGCTCTCACTCTCACTAACCCTCTCTAGAGTCTGGATGCGCACCTCTAATGCTGCAATCTTCTCNGAAGAGTGACTAAACATCCTGCACTCAACACACTGAACAAGCTGAATGTTAGACATGCTGTTTAACGCACCTTAGTCAGAGATTTGTTGATATTATTGTAGACGGCGTGGATCCGCTCACTGTCTTAAACAAAATAAAAAAGCGCTCTTTTGAGAAAAAAATGAAAAAAACGGTAGAAGAGAATGTGAAAAATACAACAGATGTAACGATAGCGCAAAATTATTGATTTAAAAAAGAGATAAACAGTATAGTTAAGATGCTGCCACAGGCAAGAAACTCCCGGCAAAACAATTCGAAAACATGATGTTTTGCCTTCAAATTTAGCAATCTCCTTCAGCGCAAGCATTGATGGTCCCAGTAGTTTTTGGTCTTCCTCTGTCGCTAAGGGATGGGACAGAAAGTGCTTGACTCCCTTAATTGTTGCTTGCAGCTATATTTTTAAATCCAACACTACTGTATTGACATACATGCTGTAAAAGCAAAATGAATTATTGGCTACTAGCTGTTAATGAGTGTGTGATTGTGTACATAATGCTCTGAAATGGACTAGCATCCCAACTATGGTGTATTCCTGTTTGGCGCCCAGTGTTGTAGAATGGGCAAGGGGTTTCCCTTAAGAGGATCTAAGCCAAGGTGCAACTGCTGATTAAGGTGAATAACTAAATGAAAGTCAGGGATTTTACCTTTAAAATCCCTGACTTTTATTTAGTTATTCACCTTAAAGAAGTTTTTCAGAAACTAATAGGAAAAAGAAATGTAATCTCAATCCAATCTGGCACTTTAAGGAGTTAACGGCCAAAGCTAAAATTAGAGTAGAAAAGGAAAGGAAGAACAAGATTCTGATGGCTAATGGCAGTAATGAATGAGGAGTAAAGAAAGAGTGTGTGAGGACCGAAGAGTGAGAGGGTGTGAGGACACATGAGTGAAAGTGTGTGAAGACTGGAGAGAGAGCGTGTGAGGACAGGAAAGAGTATGTGAGTATTATTATGAAGGATAACATCTATTTCCACCAAGACACCTGAAGCCAATTGCATCTTTTCGAACTGCTGTTCATGCTGAGAGACTGAGCAGTGTAACACACTACAGAGGAAAAAGCTAACTACCCACATAGGTTAGTTTTATTATTGACAGGGGAGTATTAGGATTTTGGACAATATAGACTTTGAACACGAGGTGGAGACAGTCTGCCTTTGTGTTTATAGTTTTGACTTGCCTTATTAACCTTGTTTATTGTTGTCACCTGCTCTGATTTGCTAGGCTATTTAAACCCTCCCTTTCCTTTCTTCTTTGCTCAGTCCTTGTATTCCTCATGTGAGTAACAAGCCACTGTCTTTGCCTTTTGTTATTAGTGAGTTATCTTTTGCTGCCTGCCTTTTTGACTTTTGAGATCTTTTATGATTTTTGACTCTTTGGGATCTTTGGTATTTTTTTTCCTTTCTGTAGTCTTTTGTTATTTTTTGGCCTCTTTTTGTGAATATTGCCTGATTACTTGTTTTTTGTACTTAGGATTCATCTGTTTAATGGTTGGATTGTTTTTGGATCTCTGTTTGCTCTTTAGGTGAAAGTTTTGAAGTAAAGATTTTTTCTGTTTTCCCCCTAACTCTGTCTCTCTCTGCAATTGAGTCCAGCCTAGCATGTGTAGCAGTGGTTATGATGCTGGGTCATCATCACAACCATGACCCGAGTTCAATTCCCATCCAGAGTCACCAACCATTAGAGGTAGGACTGAGACAACAATATGGCTGGTCTACCTACTCCATGTCAGATCGAGGGCACGCTGTTCTTCAGCTTGTCCTCTCGAGATCAGGTCTTGGACTTCCCCTCTAGATGGCTCCCAAGTCTCCAATTCATTGGAGGAACCCAGGCAGTTGATAGGGACATGACTCTCCTAGACCGAGTGGAGCTGGTGTATGTGAGAGAAGTGTTGCATGTTCTGTGGGAAACCAGGCCACTTCAGGTCTACTTGCCCAGAGTTATTGGGAAAAGCCCAGTCCCCTCCAGAGGAGTGAGGACTGTGATGGAACTCACCACTTGGGGAGGGCAACAGCACACCCTTCAGTCTTTGGTAGACTCCAGTGCTGCTGGCAGCTTCATGGGCTTGTCCCTTGCCAAGAATCTCCAAATCCTGCTGGTCAACCTTGAGCCACCGTTAACAGTTACTGCCCAGGTAATCGCAATGTTCACCACCTCACCGCTCCTGTACACCTGTCCATCAATAATCACCAAGAGAAGTTACAGTTCCACTTTATTCATTCTCCCAACTTTCCCATTGTCTTAGGCTTCCCATGGCTAAGCTGCTATAACCCTCACATAGACTGGTCCACTTAGTTAGTGCCTGAGTGAGGTCACACCTTCCATGCCACATGCCAATTCTTTGCACCTTCACCTTCTTCCAAGTCTTCAGAACTTCCCAAGTTGTCCTGAGTCCCTCCCATGTATCATGACTTAAAGGAGGTGTTCAACAAGTAGAAAATGACCAGTCTCGCTCCTCACTGATCCTTGCTCCAAGACACTGGCACCCCTAGGGGAAAGTCCTTGTCCTTCCACCTCCCCAGCAGGCACAAGATTCTTTTTCATGGGGGGAAAAATATGGAGGATTTCATGTTTGCATAGACTACCAGGGCCTCGACATGGTTACTATCAATAACTGCTCCCCTCTTCCACTCATGGCTACTGCAAGGAGCCACTGTGTACACACAACTGGACCTCTTAAATGCCTACCACCTGGTCTGCATCAAGGATGGAGATGAGTGGAAGACTATTTTGAGTACCTGGTCATGCCATTTGGCCTGATGAATGCCTCAGAGGTCCGCCAGACCCTCATCAATGACTTCCTGCATAACATGCTCAATCCCCTTGTCTAAATTTACATAGGTGACATCCTCATATTTTCAAAATCACTCAATGAACACGCCAGTCATTTAACTTCAGCTCCAATCCTAGTCCTGCCTGACCCAGCGCTCCCCTTCACTGAGGAGGTAGATGCTACAGATGGCTGTTGCAACAACAAACTCCACCCATGTGCCTTCTTTTCACACTGGCTGTCCCCCATGGAACAGAATTATGACATTGACAACAGAAAACTGCCGGTCATCAAGTTGGCCTTGGAGGAATGGAGGCACTGGTCGTAGAGGGCTGACCACAAGTACTTCTGAACTAATGTGTACGCATGTGTTCAGAGTCTATAGTCATCCACAGCACTTGCTGTCTGATTGAGGTTGCAGTTTACCTCCCAGTTCTGGTGGGCTTTCTGTTGGCTTATCAGGGCATCTGAAGCCATTCCTAGGAAGGGGTCCTGTTAGAATTTTGGACAATATAGGCTTTGTACACTAGCTGGAGACATTCTGCCTTTGTGTTTTTTCTTTTGACTTGCCTTCTTTATTGTTTTCACCCATCTCTAATATGCTAGGCAATTTAAACTCTCCCTTGTCATTGTTCTTTGTTCAGTCCTCGTGTTCCTCATGTTAGTACCAAGCCAATGTCTTTGCCTTTGTTATTAGTGCTTTATCTTTTGCTGCCTGCGTTTTTGACTAAGATCTTTTATGATTTTCACCTTTTTGGAATTTCTTTCTTATTTCTGGCCTTTGATATTTTGGATTTCTGTTTGTTCTTTTGGTGGAATTTTTTGAAATAAAGATTTTTCTGTTTTCCCCATCTGTCCCCTGGAGATTCTCCACGAATGAGTCCAGCTAAGCTTGTGGAGCAGTGGTTATTTTGTTGGGTCAGCACGACCTGGGTTCAATTCTCATCCAGGTTCACCAACCCTTACAGGCAGAGAGAGAGTATGCCCTTTCTCCAAGGTAGCACACACAATTTTGCTCTCTTCTCTCCTGGCCACAGATGGCTTTGGCATTGTTGGGGTTTGAACTTGATGATAGAGTGAACGTTTTCTGTTCCACCACTTACCCATGTACAGCCCACTCTGAGAGTATTGGAATGGCAAACCAATTCTCTTCTTTTTATTATACACTGAAACATTTGGGTTTGAGATCAAAAGATGAATATGAACTGACGGATTAGAATTTCAGGTTTTGTTTCCTGATATTTACATCTAGATATGTTAACAACTTGGAACATGCCACCTCTGGTGCAAGACCACTCAAAGCGGTGCTGTCTCACCAGTCCTCTGACAACAAACTCTACCCATGTGCCTTCTTTTCTCATGGGTTTCTGTCATAGAACAGAATTACTACATTGACAACAGAAAACTGCTGGCCATCAAGTTGACCTTGGAGGAATGCAGGCACTGGTTGAAGGGGGCCCAACAACAATGCACTGTGTGGACTGACCACAAGTATCTTGAATATATCCAGCAGGCCAAGAGACTAAACACCCATCAGGCCAGGTGGGCTCCATTTTTCAACAGATGTCAGTTTACCCTCTCCTACAATCCTGGTTACAAGAACCTCAAATTGAATGCTCTTTCCAGACTGTTTCAGAGACTGTTGTCTGATGGGCCAGAGACACAAGGCCCTTCCTTTTTGTTCCTGCTCCCATATGTGCTCAGCTACTGCAATGGGGGCATGTTTCATGTGGAACCTCAACAGTTGATAGTTTCTCCAAGGCATGCCATTTGATCCCTTTAGCTAAACCCCCCTCTGCTCAAGTTACTGCTGAGCTAATGTGTATACATGTTTTCAGAGGTGACGGTCTCCCACAGCACTTGGTGTCTGATTGGAGTTACAGTTTACCTCCCAATTCTGGTGGGATTTCTGTCAGCTGATCGGGACATCAGCCAGCCTCCCCTCTGGTTTCCATCCCGAATGCAATGGCCAGATGGAGAAGCTGAAGCAGAACCTGGAGATGACTGACTCCATTCTACCTGGCATACACTAACCCAAGCTTCTGGAGCAACTACCTCCTGTGAGCAGAATAGGTGCACAACACTCTATGCTGTTCTTCTACCAGGACATCCCCGTTTGACTGCCAGTTCAGGTACCAGGCCCTGCTGTTCCTGAAGCAGGAGCCCAAGGTTGGGGTATCTTCATCACAGAGGTTCAGCCATTGCTGTCGGCGCACCTGGACAATGGTGCGGCAGGTTCTACAATGGGCCTCTCAGTGCCAGCAGCTACAGGCTGCTGATGCAGACCTACTCCAACTCTTCATCCTGGACAGAGGGTTTGGCTCTCCACCTGGGGCCTTCCCCTGTGGGTACATTCCTGTAAACTGGCCCCTCAGTTCATCTGCCATTTCAGGGTGCTGCAAAGGGTCTATCCAGTGGCATACCTTCTCCTTCCCCGGCCGATGTTGTGATTAACAGGAGTGTTAGGGTTTTGGACAATATTGACTTTGATCACTAGATGGAGACATTCTGCCTTTGTGTTTTTACTTTTTCACTTGCCTTGTTAACCTTCTTTAATGTAATCACCTGTCTCTAATTTGCTAGGCTATTTAATTCCTCCCTTGCCTTTGTTCTTTGCTCAGGCTTCTTGTTCCACATGTTAGTACCAGACCACTGTCTTTGCCTTTTGTTATTAGTGCTTTATCTTTTGCTGCCTGCCTTTTTGACTTTTGAGATCTTTTTGTGCCTCTTTGAGATCTTTTGTGATTTTTGCCTTTTTGGAATCTTTTATTATTTTTGGTCTTTGTTATTTTGGATCTCTGTTTGCTCTTTTGGTGGAATTTTTGAAGTAAAGATTTTTCTGTTTTTCCCCATGTCTGTCTCCTTGAGGTTCTCTGCAAATGAATCCAGCCAAGCCTGTGGAACAATGGTCACATCATTGGGTCACAGGTTCACGACATAGGTTCACATCTCGTCCAGGTTCTAGAGGTTCCATTCTAGAAGCAGCCATGCAAGCCCAAGCCATGACACTATCTCCATCATGCTTGACCAATGAGCTTGTATGCTTTGGATCATAAGCAGATCCTGTCTTTCTCCACAGTTTGGGCTTTCCATCACTTTGGTAGAGGTTAATGTTGCTGCTACTATCATAAGTTACGTAAGCAGTATCACATAAGAAAGAGTGTGGTATATACCAAATATTGGTCCTGCAGGCTCGTGCCTGCTTGCGAATCATAGCCATGCTGATATTCAGTATCAATATTCAGATATTCAGCACTCTTGTCTGTGTAATATTGACTTTATATGACAGTTCTATTAACAAGAAATTAATAATGTGTAAGTGACATTTTGGACACAATACGGCCAAATGTTCTGTTTATTTTTGCTTTGCTAGTGGAAACAGATCCTGAAGAAGCCACAGTCACTTTATAGTATGTCGACAAGCTGGCTAGAGGGCTCAGACTGATTTTTATAATCCGGTTGCTTCCAGTAAAATTAGTATCCCTTCTTCCTTTTCATCTTCAAATGACGAGTTTCATATTTTAAGCCAAAAGTAATATTGGCCTAAAATGTATTGTTTCTCATGCCCACTGATGTCAGCAACTCTACTATAGTAACTGTTTAAACTAGGAATTAGTGGAATTTTACATGGTGAACAAAGAAGAGTGGAATGATACACACTGTGAAACATCCCAGTGAAGTTATAGGAAATATATGCACTCTTGAAATGATGCTCAGCCAATCAAATTAGTGGACCAGAACTAACTGCTGGATGAATTATCAATAAAGATTAATGAACCTGTTCCAGAAGCAGCCATGTAAGCCATGACACTACCTCCACTGTGCTTGACCACTGAGACTGTATGTTTTGGATTATGAGCAGATTCTTACTTTCTCCACACTTTAACCTTTCATTCTGTTTGGTAGAGGTTAACCTTGGTTCCAGAACTTGTGTGGCTCATCTCTTTATTTCTTTACAAATTCCAATCTGGCCTTCTTCCTAATGACTGTTTTGCATCGTGTGGTATGGCCTCTACATTTCTGCTCTCAAAGGCTTCTTTGTGATACCTTCATCTTCACCCCTGCCCTGTGGAGGCTGTTGGTGATGTCACTGGCTGCTGTTTTGGGGGTTTTCTTCACAGCTCTCACAATGTTTGTCATCAACTGCTGTTTTCCTTGGCTGAACTGTTTGATTACTGGTTGTTAGTACACCAGTGGAAACCACTTTCTTTTCAGGACATTCCGAATTGCTGTATTGGCTATGCCCAAAGCTTGTGCAATGGCTGGGATGAAATTTTCCCTCTTTTCACAGCTTCAAAATGGCTTGCTTTTCTCCCATAGACAGCTCTCTGGTCTTTATGAGGGTTTATCCTTTTTAACAACAAATTCAGTTTTCACAGGCTTCCCAGGATTCAGACCAAGAGTAGAGATTCAGAACTATTAATTGTTTAAACAATCAATCTAACTGGGCACACCTGGGCAAAAAGAAACAGCTGGAAGTCACATTACAATATGCTTGATCACCTCAAACACATTCTAAGTTGTTTAACACATCTAGATGTAAATATCAGGAAAGGAAAGCTGAAATTCAGATCTACTGTCTCATATTCATATTTTGATCTCAGTATATAGCAAAAACAAAAGAATTGGCCTTGCTGTTCCAATACTTACAGAGGGGACAATAATAATAATAATAATAATAATAATAATAATAGATTTATTTATTGATCGATTAATCATAATAAATCAGATACAGCAACACTGTGTGAGTGTCTGCATGCATGTGTTTTGTTCTGAGACAATATGACGTATGAAGGCCTACATCTTGGTATGTGATCCAATGTATGAAAGATTTAAAGCAGGTGACTAACAGGCCACTCCTCCTTCACTGGAATTGACAGGCACAAGTTGCATGGAGGGGGAATTTCATAGTATAAAATGAACTGTCCTCCGTGGTACACTAATAATACAAAGGGCTATACAACTGACAAAATACCTGCCTCCCTACATGGCCACCTCATAGCTCCAGGATCCCTGGTTCAATCCTGGGCTCTATTTTACCTCTATACCTCTATTCAGGGTGTATTCTTGCCTTGTTCCCAGCGCTCCTGGTATATGTTCTGGATCCACTGCAAACCTGACCAGGTAATGTGCTTACTGAACATTAATGAATGCTCTTTTTGTGTTTTGCTTCTTAATTCTGTATGTGTTATTTCATAATAATATTATTATATGCACAGTATGTGACATGTATTATTCTGATTCTTTCAGGATAACAGTTATATAGCAAAAGGTGATTTTGCCCCTGTAAATCTCTGGCACCGATGCACAAGTTCCTCATTCCTCATCTGCTGCAGCTCCATAGAAATGTCTAATAGCAGCAGCAGGGGTAGAAATTGTGGCACGGATTTCTGAAGAGGGAAATGAGGGTCGGTAGGAAAGAGGAGGAGTCATTAAGACCTCGCCATGGTTTTTTTGCAGACTCATTCCCTGTTCCTCCCCCACCTACTCAGAGCTTGTTACTCTGAGATCAAAAATGTTTTTTTTTTCCCAGAATATAAATGTAGTTTTGGTTTGTCTTTTTTACAATTTGAGCTATATGTATTTTTTATTCTAGGACCGAATCACAAATTGTACAGTTTCACCCTCATGAGCAAGCACAAAAATATTTGCTATTATTTACTAATTACCAGAAAAGAAACAGACTATATCTTTTTGAACAGTGCCACAGCCAGGGATACTGAAAATGTTAAATTTCTGAAAATGTTTTAGCATGAAACTGTATTTAGTTATTTCATTAATGCAGAAACAGATATCTAGAGAAGTCAATATAATAATACTCATTATACCATAGCTGTTGAATCCTTGAATCAGATTGGTCAGGAGGTGCTGATTAAGTTTCTATAACAGTTCCCACTGCAAAGTAAATCACAGTTTTATATAATTATCAGTTCTAAAAACTTACACAGGGCTTGTATGGCAAATATTCAATATGAATAAATGTTGTCTTCTTCAACCAGTTCCCTACAACAACTTTCACAATGCTAAAACCATCTAAACTGTTTTTTTAATTAAAAAAAAATCTGTAGTATACACTCACTTTTCACTTTAATAGGGACACTTGTACACCTGCTCATTTATGCAGTTATCTAATCAGCCAATCTAGTGGCAGCAACACAATGCATAATGCATCATGCACAAACAGTTCCAGCTCCACAGCAAACATCAGAATGGGGAAAAAATGTGATCCTTGTGACTTTAACTGTGGCATGGTTGTTGGTGCCAGATGGGCTGGTTTGAGTATTTCAGAACCTGCTGATCTCCTGGGATTTTTACACACAACAGTCTCTAGAGTTTACACAGAATGGTGAAAAAAAAAAAAAAACATTTAGTGAGTGATAGTTCTGTGGGTAGAAATGCCTTGCTGATAAGAGAGGTCAGAGGAAAATGGCCAGATTGATTCAAGCTGCCAGGAAGGATATAGTAGCTCATATAATCACTCTTTTCAACTGTGGTGAGCAGAGAAGCATCTAAGCATGTACAAAACATTTAACTTTGAGGTAGATGGGCTACAACAGAAGAAGACCACACTGGGTTCCACTCCTCCTTTTTTTTTTTTTTTTTTAATTCAATTTAAGTTTTACTGTTGTAAAATTTAAGCACTGCACATCAATGACTACTCACAAAAAGCAAAGGACATAGACATGTACCAAAATAGACCATGGTTAAATCTTTCATTTTACTAAATAAACTAAATGAACTTTTGATTTAAATGTTGTTTCTAACTGTCAGCTGTATTTTGTTGTTGCCATGTTAGAACATGTTTTTTTTATGGTAAAAGTATTTAGTTTGAGATGCCCCAAATATTTGGCCATGGTACTTTGGGAGTTCTGACAGGCTGTATAGAAGTCCCGAGGCAACATGTCTGTTACTGAGTGCTTCACAACAAAGAGACTAAGAAAGCTCAAATTTCATATGCAGATAGATAACTATGAGAAATGACAGGCAGCTTTTGATGTTGATATCGTCACTATTTTTTTAAAAGAATTATTTATTTTTTTACACAATGGTCAAACTATAGATGTTATCATCTACACCACTAGCCATGAATGAAAAGCATATGAAGGACAGATTATAGGCTATGAACTAAAAATATTAAGATTGCATTTCCAACTTTACATTTCAAGCATTTCTTTCACTTTAGTTTCAAATTAAGTGCAGAATCACCTGAAGTAACAACAAAATTAGACATAACAAAAGGCTGACAGATAAGACAATACAATAACATAATAAATGCCACAAATAAATTGTGTCACAATTCACTTTAATATCAAGGGTATTGCCAGCATTTTTAAAACACCCCATTTTCCTGTTCCTGTGTGTGTGTGTGTTTTTTTAATATGCTTGAGCCAGGCCTCAAAAACATTAATTTCATCAGTCCCTGGCTCCTGAGTGTGTTCTGTTTGTATCTTTTAATGTAAAAGTATTTGCTCACTTTTTCCCTGAAAACACAAATATTAACCCAGTCTATAAAGGCAATATGTAGAAAGATCAAATCAGAGCTCATCTATGACACTTCAAGAGAAAGCAGACCATTCAGACGACTTGTGGACAGGATAAAACCACAACACAAATATTATGCACATAAATATTAGAGCACTGCAACAACACATTTTACTGGACAATTATGTTTTTTTCTCTAAGTTCAAAGAAATGCCTTAACACAAGGATTGTTGAAATTAAATATCATGTATAACATCTTATAAACACGTCTATTTGTCACATTACCCTCTCACATTGTGTTTACCGCAGAGGCAGCAGCAGTGACAAAACAGCCTAAAGACATTCTTAATAAACTGCTTCATTCTGCTCAAATATATGTTTATATGTACTTTTTTATTTATTTTTATATACCTATAAATTAATATTATAATCAAATTTCATTCCTTTGCATTTCTAGCTATACCTAAAAATGTACTGTCTCACTCCCTCCAACTGTGCATGATAACCCAAATATCTTTCTGAAAATAAACCCATTGAAATATCAGCATGAAGAGGAATTTAAGATGAAGTGCTGCATGCGTGCAACCTCCAATACAACAGTTTACATAAAAAAAATTAATTGGACCAAGATTAAACTATAATTCACAGCAAGATAATGTGTAGTTACCAAAAATGTGCTGATTAAATATATATTTGATTCAGCTTCAACATGCTTTGGCTAATATAATTTTATATATATTATAATATAATAATATCTTCCACAGGGAATTCTATAGCCAATTTACAAACAAGACAAACACTGACAGAGGAGAAAAGAAAAGGCATCCAGAGAAACAGAATATTTGAAAAAATCTGTATAACATCACAAAACTTCTGCTTACACTACCTGTGTAACTATCTTATAGACCCCTGCAGTGTTTTTAAACAAAAAATGATGTGCTCACAACCTGGTTACAAAAAAGATCCAAGTAGCCTAGCAATCTGATGGTATGTAGTTATAATCTGACTGAAAAATCTATCAATCATTTTATTTAGGAATCAGACTGACAGTAGCTAAAATAATATGTGCTTATTATTATCAATTAGCACTAAAAGACAGTGAGTTGTATTCAACTAAACTAATATTTTCAAATGGTGTAACTCAAGAAATTCTTTATAGCTTGGCGTCCTGTCAGTGACTAAATGATGTTAAGCGGTGGCGTTGCCTGAAATGTCTGGACATGTATACATAACTCTGTTATCTGTTAATTCTGATTATGCATTTATATTAGAGAGAAACTCAAGGCATACCAGTCTCTTGATGATTACAGCTTTGTTGCCTGTGGCCATGTTCAAGACAACAATAATGTGGTCACTGAAAAGTGAGGTGCTGTGCTGCCCAAACAGAGGTCCATAACCTAATTTGTAAGCTGAAAAAGTTAGATAACTAAACATATTCATTATAGCCAACTCCTCAGTAAGAATGTGACCTAGCTACTTACTGTTAGCTAACTAGTTTCTTCATGTAGATTTTAGGTGAGCTGTGTATTTTTGTTAAAGCAATGTTAGGCATGTAATCTAACTAGCAAGCTAAGCATTCTTGTTGCTAAGCATGTTGAATTCTTGTTTTAGATGAAATGGCCAAAAAGATGGAGCCCCTATGACCTATTATCCTTCTGCCTGTAAACTGTAAAATTAGCGTTAAGGGTTATAGTCTAAACATAAGGGTGTTAAAATGTTTTGACACAGGCAGGTAAATACATTATCAAACAATAAAACTCTATAGTTGTGATAAGATTGTTTGATGCATTGTTTGATGCACTTTAACAGATCATTAGGGGTTGCCACTGTTCACCACTGGTACGCATATTTGTTTAAGCACACTTTTTACACCAGAAGCCCTTCCTGACGCAACCCACCCCAGTTTTATACTGGCTTGGGACTGGTACTGGGAGTGCAATGTCCTGTGCAACCCTAGTGGCTGAGGTTGGTTCCCTGGCCGGGAATCAAGCGCAGGCCGCAGCAGTGCTGAGGCCTAACCACTAGTCCTCTTGGGACCCTCACTTTGGTCATTTTGCTTAGGGCAGTCGTGGCCTAATGGTTAGAGTGTCGAACTTGTAACCCGAAGGTTGTGGGAGTCTCAAGTCCGGCAGGGATTGTACAGTAGGTGGGGGGAGTGAATGACCAGGGCTCTCTTCCACCCTCAGTACCATGACTCAGGTGAGACCCTTGAGCAACCGAACCCCCGACTGCTCCCCGGACGTCGCAGCAAAAAAAGGCTGCCCACTGCTCCGGGTGTGTAGTTCACGCTGTGTGTGTGCACTTGGAGGGGTTAAATGCAGAGCACAAATTGCGAGTATGGGTCACCATATTTGGCCACATGTCACTTCACTTTTCACTTTTTTCTTTTTCTTTAGTGGCCAGTGGCATTTGCTTGATTAGCTTTACGACTTATAATAAAGTTTTAAAAAATTCAATCACCATTGGAATCACAAAAAAAAGAACTATGATTCGGTTTTCACTTTATCCTAAGACAGGAACAACAGTAAAAACAATAAAACAATAGTATTGTGACAATGTTTTCAAGTATTTTGAAATAAATATTTTTGTCTTAGCACTCAACCCATTATACGTATATATATATATATATATATATCATTTACAATTCAAAATAACAGAAAACAAAAAAAGAGCGTCTGCAAAAGTTTGGGCACCCTGCAGAGTTTATAGCATGCACTTCCCCCTTTGGAAAGCTGAGACCTGACAGTGTCATGGATTGTTCTCAATCATTGTCTGGAAAGACCAGGTGATGTCACTCAAAGGTTTTAAATGCCCAGACTCATCTGACCTTGCCCCAACAATCAGCACCATGGGTTCTTCTAAGCAGTTGTC
>CM074966.1:9408336-9418694 GCA_037577455.1 Pangasius macronema | reverse complement strand
AGATGCCAATATCCTCTGTTCGGAATGTAATTAAGAAATGGCAGTCATCAGGAACAGTGGAAGTTAAAGCAAGATCTCCACTGTAAGTGTTCAAAAAATCTAATAAAAAATTAATAATCTGTTTTGGATCTTTTTCTGCAGTCTTGTGAAGTAAAGAATGTCATTCTGTTCTTGGATTGAGAAACTTTTCTGAACTTTTATTGAATAAACACATTGGATCCACCCCACACAATGAGCCTTATGTTCCAGGCAGTTCTTCACATAGTGCCCAAGGCTATCCTGTGACATCTCCATGACCATTCCCGCTCCTCTGGCTCAGTCTGGACTAACCGACTAGATGAACGTTTAGTCTAATCGTTGAGTACAAGAGTAAAGAGATAGAGACAGTAGTTAACATACACAAAGCAATTTTGCAAAATGCATTTTGAAACATCTTCCAAAGTGTGCATAAATGGTTCAAATGACTTTTAGCTTCTGAGTAATAATGGATGCTGGCCTACAGTCTACCAGTCTATCAGAGTTCAAGGTTTAACATGATTTATTAGGCATAGATAGTCTTTGTTTGGTATGTTTGTACGTGAGTCAAATGAAAACCTTAAATGTGTGACATAAATGAGAGAAACAGTAATACACTTACAGAGATACAGTTTTGTGACATACAATAAACAGTGTGTAATATATATATACACCCTATTTTTTTTTAGCACAAACTTTGTTAAAGATTTTTATTTTATGACTTTGACATTATTGATTCAGTACAAAAACATTTTAGAACGTTAGTTNGCTGCTTCTGCAAGATGCTCAGTAACACTTACAGCTCATTTCCTTATTAAACTGCACACACTGCACCTGAGACTACTATTTTTTTTAAAGGATCGCACTGACTTTGCTTCATTTATTACTGTTTACTGCTCTTAAATATTTATTTTTAGTATTTAGCTTATAGTATTTTTTTAACATTTAATTTCATTATTTTGAAGGCATCTTTGCTCTACAGTATTTCTTTGCATGTGCCTAAGACATCTACACAGTACTATATATGTGTGTGTGTGTGTGTGTGTATACATTTTATAAATTTAATTTTAAATCAGAATAGTGGTACCACTTCAGCATCACATTTTTAATATATCTGTTCAACCCCCAAAATAACTTTGGTTAATTTTTTTTCCATTGTACTTTTCCCCCATTTCTCCGAACATGGGCTTACATTAAATACTTTAATGACATATTGATTTTTAGTTGTCAATAAATGGCTATATTTGGGCTGGATGTAATTACAAAGTATGCCACATCTAACCTGGGTAACAGAAATACCAACTACATAAAACAACTTTTTCAAGTCTCAGAATAAGACTGAACAAAAAATAACTGCCATTAAATTTAATTAAATACAAATGTCATACAGACCCACCTACATTAAGGCACTATGCCGTCACGTCCTGTGTAGTGTTCTAATTACAGCTTATGACCATGATTTTTGTTGTGGCTATGAACCGGCTCCAACATGAAAGAGAGGAAAGAAGTTCAGGAAACGGCACTAATTCCTCAATGTGGCTTACACATGTAGAGTCGCTCACCCTCGGTAGACCTGGGTCCACCACCAGTACGGAGTTTGAACTATATTTAGACAGAGGAAACCTCATATGAAGAGTCGAGCGTATCCCTCATTAGACTCTAATGAGGCTGAGGCAGCTGCCTGATCACAGAGCAGGAGACTAATGAAAGCCAAGCAGACCCCTTCTTATGGAGTTTAAATGTCACCCTCAGTGTGAGAGGAAGGGATTTCACGCTGCATCTTTCCGCTAGCCACGTACAGAAGGCATGCCTAAAAATATGCAAAAGAGATGAAGACTTTGAAAAAGAAACCTACGTACAACTTGGTCGACTGAATGTTTCATTCATATTTATCTAATTTAATGTTGTACTGCATGTATCCTATAGGCTCATCGGGTTGAGCATGGAATAGACTGTAATAGGAAGATTGTTGTTATGGCTGTCCTGTTGATTAATTATGCTGTGTTTGTCTTTAATGATTCTAAATGGTCATGTGATGATGCTTTTTGAATTCAAACGATGGTTTGTGTGATTTTTTTTGTAACTCTATACACTATGCAATGCTTGGCTATAGTAGATTTAACTTAATTTTGGAGGGTTTTTTTTCTGGATTTTATGCCTAAAATGTAACTATACAATTATTTATGCCAGACCCACACAGCCCTTACTTCCTGTAAGAGTTCCACAACCCCCAGCTCCACCACTACAAGGTGAACAATACAGATGGGGTCATATGTTTACATGCACCTTGCAGAATCTGCAAAATGATCAATGAGTAATGATTTAAAAATAAGAGGGATCATAACATTTTTTCTTCAGTTCTGCCTTGCTAAGCTATTTCATATAACAGATGTTTACATATAGACGACAAGAGAAAATTATAACTGAATTTACACAAATGAACCAGTTAAAACATTTACATACGCTCAATTCTTAATACTCTGTGTTGTTCCCTGGATGATCAATCATAATTTTTTTTATGTTTTATGATAGTTGTTCATGAGTCCCAGGGTGTTTCAGAAAAATCCTCCAGGTACATTCATTGATTCTCAAAAAGGCAACACGATACATTAAGAGCCAGGGGGATGTAAACTTTTGAACAGGATGATTGGTGTAAATTGTTATTATATTGTTTAAAGATCTTACTTTTTTAACTTAGTACTGCCCTTCAGAAGCGACATATTTGTTTCCTAGATGCAAAATAACAATTTACACCAATCATCCTGTTCAAAATTTTAACGTATCGTGTTGCCTTCTTGAGAATCAGTGAATGTCTGCACCTTTTGTAATAGTTGTGCATGAATCCCTCAGTTGTCCTATGTGTGATCTCAACATCATATAGCCACTGTTGGGTCAAATATGCATAAGATGTGGGAAAAGCAAAGAATGTGCAGGACCTGGAGGATTTCTCTGAAGAACAGTGGCCAGTTTAACTGCTCAGGACAAACAAGGGACTCCTGGGGCAGCTGTGGCTCAGGTGGTATTGTGGGTCGCCCGCTAATTGCAGGGTTGGCGGTTTGATCCCTGGCCCCTTCACATGCCAAAGTGTCCTTGGGCAAGACACTGACCCCCAAGTTGCTCCCGATGGCAGGCTAGCGTCTTGCATGTGTGTGTATGGGTGAATGAGAAACAATGTAAAGCACTTTGTAGAACTGCTAAGGTTAAAAGGCGCTATATAAGTGTGGACCATTTACTCATGAACAACTAACACAAAAAACAGTTGTTGCTGATTCATGTAACACACAGTATTAAAAATCAAGCGTATGTAAACGTTTGAACTGGTTCATTTCATAAAAAGTTTCTGAAAGGTGTACGTAAAGTTTTGACCTCAACTGTATAAAAATGATTTTTGAGTCAAGAAATGAAAACCCAATCAGTTTGCCTCATGACATTATTGCTGTACTGGGTTAATTCTGAAACAGTTCTCCTCTAAGGAAATGAAAGACTAATACAAGACAGAGCTGAGATAAGATGTTGGGGTGATGATGAAACAGTTGAAAGGGATTGGAGTTTTTGAACTTTAAAAAAAAAATCAGCTTGTGGGCAATGTGATGCTTGTTGGCAGATGATATAAGAATGCAGTGATGCCAGTCTGAGGTAAACCTCAGAACCTCACCAGAATGGCCTTAAAAACAGCCAAATACAATGCCAGCTCATTTTCTCCTGCCAACCAGTGGCACTGCCATGACTCTCTGCTGCTTTTAGGAGGTGCAAAGCTGTCTATAAAATGGCAAAGCCATTGGCTGAAATCATAGTAGTTAACCATTGTAAGAGTTGCCATTGGTTTTAGGTGAATTTATTTATCTGGGACAGAGACACAACACCAAGGTCAACTGAGGTCAAACTGACAGAGACAGCCTCATATAAACACTGCTACACTGGAGACATTTCTCATATAAACTATTTAGATTGATTGGTGTGCCTTTAAGTAATAAAAAGTTACATGAGCCATTTTAAATTTTAAACCTTGGTCTATTAGAGAGCTCTTTGAAATCAATACTTTTAATATATATCTAAGTATATTTTACAGAAAATATTTTTTTGTGTGTTAAATACGTTTGGAAATTTTATTAGTTTTGAAGCTTAATTTTTTTTTTTACACAATGTAAATATCTATTTTAAAAACATGACAACACAGACAATATATTTGTAAAAGAGATTTTATTCAATAAGCACCAGTGAAAATGAAGAATACACCTTACTTCTTACCACTAAACACTGCTCAAATTGTTGGCCTAAAAACTGAAACAACAGAAAATGAGGATGTGAATGATCTCTGGAAAAAAAAAAATTCTGCAGTCACATTTCCAGAAACTACAAAAATGGAATATAATTTCATCAACAGAGATGCTGTAGAAAATCTTCTTTCATAAAAGAGGCAAGAAACAGGTGCAGATTTCATCTGAACAAATGAAACTATAAATTACATATCTACCCTCAATCTTTTGACATATTTAGATTATGTGCGGTCAGGTATAAATAAAACACTGAAATTAAATTAAATACTGACACATCTTTTGCTACTCGAAATGAAAAGATGATGTGAAGTAGAAAAAAAAAAGACATCTATGAATTTCCAAAAACTGAAAAATGAAAATACAGTGCATCAAAATGACTTGTAGGGATTGGAGGTCCGGTGCGTCCCTCTGCTTAAACATCGTGATCATGCAGCTCTACGCTGTGAGAGAAATGGCTTTGCTACAAAATGTCCATGTGCTCAAAACCTGAGAATGGCTCTCACTGATGGTTCATTAGCTTCTCAGTGACATGGCCTTTCATCGACGTACAGATATTTACACCTTTTGGAATGTTGGTGTGTTGATGGCAGAGGTTTTCTGGTGTAGACGTTAGTATCTGTAATGCCAGCGTCTGTGGCGATATTGTGCCCGTTTGAGTTCTTCGACAGTGTTGTGGTCAGGGTTGGTCTCGATGCACAAAATGACGAACTGGTTGGAGCAGCTACGGGTTTGCTGATTCAGCAGGCCACTGTAGAGGAAGGAAGCCTGGCCCGTGATGGCCATGTCACCAGCTCTCCAGGACTCGCAGTTCTTATCATCCAGACGCATTCCCCTCTCTGACGAACCATGCCATATGGCCTTCTGTGGCCTGCAGAGAGACAATGCAGGGAAACACAAATAGATCAGTGGAAATGCAGGGAAACATAAATATATGGATGCCAACACAGAGAATAGCATATGTATGTGTATCTGTATTTGGATTGAAACCCAAAGTGGGTGTGGTCTAAACAGGAATGGTTTAAAAATAAAAAGGAACCCTATCATTCTGCCCACAGAAACACTGGAAAACACTGGAAAAACTCCATCACTCCATCGGTAGAAACGTCAGCACTATCAGCATCTGACTCTGACAGTTCTTCAACATCAGCTACATCACTTGAATTCATAATTGGTCTCAATGAGAGATGTGTTTTTTTTTTTTTTGTATCCTGCTCACACAATTATTATATTTATATGTACCTGCTTGCAATATTTTCTAATTAGTAACCACATATAAACCACCACGATCCTGACCAGGCAGTTACTAAGGATGCTGTAAATGCATTACGCACTGCCGCATATTCATATTAATGAACATAGTTTTTATTTGTCCCGTGAGCTTCATATCTGATGAAAGTACACACACATGAAAGTAAATCCTCCTGTTTATGTGACATTTTGTTGTATCCCATGAGATCCCATTCCCATCTCTAGTCTCAACCAGATGTCCTGTGAACCTTCTGGTATCTGAATCACAGATACGTGTTAATGCAGAGAAAACACAAATTGTAATCGACTATATGATATAATGGATCATATCCATAATATCCAAGTTATTTATTTAAGCAAAAGTGCAAACAGTTATCTAAATTCAAAAAGAAAAGTTGAAGTACAGCTTCACTCAACTATTAAAGTCTTAAATTTATGAATGTAAATATACAAGAAAGATTTGCAGAACAAAAAAGGTGTCAGATCTCACACTTACAAATGAGTGCCCCTTTCATAAGGACCCAGAAGTAGCTAAGGTTAACTAAAACCAGCTTTACTCCTAATCTCTCCACTGCTAGCTAGCAGGAAAATAACTCTGATGATACAAAATAGCTGAATTCTATCATGTAACTGTCTTGATAAATATATAGCATACATAGCAGCTAGCAGATAGAGTATTAGGTCTCATTCTTGCGGTCACATCTGTTAAAGGTTAAATTTGTTAGAAATTTAGGTTGACTCATTGAAACTGTCAGATGCTAATTAGTCATTACAAATATATTATTATAGATAAGTGTACTGATGTAGTGTTTGACAATGGATGGAGTAGAAAGCAGAGAATTTTCTTTTGAAACACAAGTAAGTAAAAGTCAACAGTAAACAAGTGAAAGAAATAAAAACCATCAAGTACTCTTATGTACAGTAGCAAAGCAATTTATCACTGATTTTAAGGCTCATATATGAGGTATGTCTAGACAAAAACTCTTTAAGATGCACAAAATGCTAAATTTGCTAATGCTAAGTTTGACTTTTGTGACTCTGTGACTAATGTGCAGCTGTAAAATCTGAAACTAAAGAGCAATGTACAGAAATACAAACACATTTACAAAATATGCCAAAAATCCTTATATGAACTGTAATCTAGGTCTCTAAATTAAATCATAAATAAATCTAAATAAATCATCTGGCTTTCATGTCTGAACTGAATGTCACGAGTTGATTTACCATGTTTTCCATGGATACCATTCAAAGAGTATAATCTAGTATAACAACATAGTTATTATTGCCCCCTTGTGGCCAAAGGTTTCTTGACCTCTCAATCAAATTGAGAGTTTCAGTCGAGTACGTTGGTTATCTTGCCAAAAACATGGGAGTGAAACCAAAGACTGGCCACAGAAAGCAGCTGCCTCCTCGATACACAAGCACGAAAAATAAACCCTACTTTAATATGAGTTTGAAATCTGTTCATTACTTAAAAGGAACCTAGCAAAAAACCTAAAGAACTTGGTGTCCACTGGGATCCTCACATGTACATGGTAATATTTTGTGGGAAAATCTTTGGCAGGACAGGGCGTGATTAATAAAACGCTGTCTAGATTTGTCCATCTATCATAATCCAACATTCGCAATGACATGTACCCATTTTCTGCTAATACAATACACATGCAGGCTAAGCTTTAGCTGTAGAAAGATGGCCTAGCTGTAGAAAGATGCTGTAGATAGATGCTTCTAGACGATGCCCCTAGATTTCATCAACAGCATATTCTTTCATGCCAACTTACTGAAACAGAAGCTGTCACATCGCTCAAAAAAACAGCAGGTTTCACAAATAGCTCTAAAAAGAGGATTTGTTAACCACAATTGCAGCTCCACTGCTTCAGCTGCCACGGATGCATGGTACGAGTAGCTATATTTACCACCCAGGGGTATAAATAGACGTAAACAGAGGAAGAACTGGCAAAGCTAGCTGTAAAAATACACTGGTGAAAAAGTTTGGAAGAAAAATGGGTAAATGCAGCCCAAGCTTGTGGCTAAGCAAGACAGATTTTTTTTTATTTAGGGGAAGAACTCTGGAACTGCAATAGATGGGTCCTGAGAATGCCATCATGCCGACTACGGGTGTGACTGAATGCCACTATCTGTATCTGTATAGTACTCCAAATAATTCTGGATTTGTATCCATTTTAATACAAAATATATGTTCATTCAATTTGGTTGCTGAAATAATAAAAAAGCCTATGAACATGGACTCGTTGTTGTTTGCATTACATATGTTTACAGAAGCAATATTAATTTGTTTTAGCCAATATATATGACATGCCATAATAACTATAAGCAAAAAGTACCTCTTGAAAACTTAATACACAGCTAGTGGTAGCTCAGTGGTTGAAACTTTGGGCTCAATTTGTTATTCACGTTGGATAAAAGCTTCAGCCAAATGAGTAAATGTAAAATAATTCATATAACTAGCACTCTTTTTATTGTTATTCCTGGTAAACTACGCACTAAAGGATATTATATTCAAAACTCTACAGCTATGGTCCTCATCAGCCCATTTTACGTCCATTTTGTATAAGCTGCACTGGTTAGTTGTCCGTTCCCATTGTTCTTATAACAAACTTCTAGGTGTCTTGATAGTTAACTGACCAGAAAGGATCGCTCATCACATCTCGTCCATCAAAAGAGTAGAGAGGGATCCCAGGAGGGAGTAAGTGATTGGAGAAGATGCTTTCCCAGTTTTTAAACAAAACTTCACCCTGCAAAAAAAATACACACTTTATTTAATTTTCTCCTGATGTGCAAAAGCAAGTTTTCAGCTCAGACCAAAGAAAATATGACGATTTTTGAGAGCTTAAAATCGCCAAATAGAAACGGCTGCTAGTCAGGATTTATTGCTTTGGAAAACCCATCCCCTCTTACCAGAACACATCTACATATCAGAGAAGATAAGTGGCTCACCCTGAGGTTAACGATGGGTAAGCTGGTGCGGTAGGGCGGCTGCACAATGTCGATCAGGTCTTGTAGGTGGTGAGAAAGGAAAGCCCTGTACTCGTCTCGGATGCCCATGGCCTGAGCCTGCAGTCTGCACTGCTTATTCACTGAGTGGATGGAGCCCAGATCCCCAGTCAGTGGTGTGTTCAGGGCAACCAGCCTGAGCTGTGAGACATATTTACCCAAATGATGAGTCTTGTAACCAAATGTGACGTTCGTTTTGCATTTTGATTACATTTACACCTGGCCTTTTTCTTTTTTTTGACACACACACAAATGTGATATTTAGCTTGAAATCTTCTCAATTTAGCTGTTATGCTATGGATTGCATTCATCATATGCTAAACAGCCATTTTACCAAATAATCACAAGTTATGTGTATAGTACAGTGTATAACAACATGTCAAGTACAGATGGCAAAGTGAATCTGGGGGAAAAAAGAAAACTGAAATTCTAGTAGTTGGACTGATGAACATGGTCTTTACAGTTAAAAGCAACGAACTTCCATTCAAAGCTGAATGGGAAAATGGAAAAAAAAAGCTCTATTTTACAATTTATCTACAGAAAAAATGTAAAAATGTTAAAAATGAAACACGAGTGACCACAATCCAAAGTTTTTCGGTGTCCAAGGCATGACATCTGGCATGTTTGAACAGCTTTTATCATGAAGAATGTACAGAATGGTGGGCTGAACATTAAAAACATTAAAAACCAGTCTGTGTACTTTCCAAGGCATTTTTTTGGGGGAAAAAGATGAAAGAGTAAAAAAAAAATCCACCTTATTCATGTTCACTACACCTGTAAATGTATTTCACATGTGCCTTCTTTAATCACAGCTAGTAAAATCTAACACATTGTGTCTTTTTGCTATAAATGTTGCTTAATAGAGTGCAAACTTTTACACTTCATTTTTGCACACTTGTTTATAGAAGGAATGATCAAATTCTAATGAAAAAAAAAATACATAATACACAATGAAACACACAAACAAGTCTCTCCTGCGCTTAAACACAGCAACGTTCTATTTGTCATAATCTCTTCATCTTTTATATAGTTATGCTTTGAAGCATCCATCTTTCAAATGGACCTGCCATGGAGCTAACCACTAAAATAAACCTAGACTGGCTGGGATGTCCTACAACAGCACTGGATGGACAGCACCGTAATTTATAGTCTAAAACAGGATACTTGGCAACCACAGAAATACAAGCTAGAACTAAACCGATGATTTTTTCCCCCCTTACAAGCTTCATACAAAACCATAACAAATAACAATATCATATAGTTTTATAGCTGAAAAGAAAATAGTCTGAGAAAGACAGCCATTCTTACCGCACTTCCTGTGTGAATTTTAGGAGTACTGCTGTGTTGAGGAGTCAGTATTAAAGGGCGAGCCTAAAGAGGATTAGAGAAGAATTTTTACAGCTCATGTGCAGTAAACACACTTTAAATGAGGTGTATAGACAGTATATTTTAGTCATTTAAAACAGTGTCTCATGTATCTCAAAGAAAAGGATCTGCCAGAAAATATTCTGATATTATGTCAAGGCCAAAATGACAAACAAGTCACGCTGAAAAAAGAAGTTGTGGTCATCCAAATTTGTTAAATTAAACCTTTAGCACAAAAACAAATTTAACCCTCTACTGCATGAATTATTATATTTACATCAAAAATATTTTTTATGGATTTTTATTAGTTTAATTAGTTCAAAAAAATAAAAATATATTAAAAAAAAAAAGTAAAAAAAAATTTTTAGGGGGGTAGTGTGTAAATTGTTGCCATATGGCAACAATGTGCAGTGGTGGAAAGTATCATAATGTCTTGTT
>CM074966.1:9387194-9408236 GCA_037577455.1 Pangasius macronema | reverse complement strand
GAGATAAACAGTATCGTTAAGACGCCGACGGACGCAACAAACTCCCGGCAAAACAATTCAAAAACAGGAAGTGACGAATGGAATGACAGTCTCTTGTTGTTGGTGATCCAAAGTCGTAACTCATCCATTTTGCTTCCCAGTGACCGCAAATTAGCGAGGAAAATGCTTAGCTTTACATTAGCTTAGCTCTTAGACCTCCATGCTTCCCCCATCTTTGTTTATGGTCTCTGCGCCGCCTTCGAGCGCTTCCGGTCGGCCGGGTAGCTTGCGTAGCATCGGATGTTCTACTGAACTCAGGGATGAAACGAAGATTGCTGATAAAACCGTCAGAATATTGCAATCCAATATCCAAAAGCTCTTGTCGGGTGTAGGATGTTAAAGAGAAGCTGTTCTGTATGAACAAACCTGAAATGAGCAGGAATATCACTGCCAAATTTGCAAAATCTGAAGAGATGCTGAGCCTCGCGTTGTGCACGCGCCGCCATCTTGGTCATAATATGAAGGCCTGGCAAAGAATCTCCAGGGAGGAAACTTAGAATTTGAGTTTTGAGAACATGAGGCAGATGGATGCAAAGGATTTTCATCCAATTATTAAAGTTATGGTTATATTTACAATTATGTCACTTTGTCCAAATACCTCTGAGCCCCTGAAAATGGAGGTACTTTGCTGAAAATGGCTGTAATTCATTATTTATATAAACTGGCAGATAGACTGTTTCTGTAGACTTATGAATTCATTCTGTTGCTACCATCATGACTTACATCATCAATAAATATTAGTGAGCCCATTCTAAAAGCAGCCATGCAAAACCAAGCCATGACACTACCTCCACCATGCATGACCAATTACCTTGGTGTACTCCAGACTTCAATTTTCCCTCTTGTCTCAGCTTCAGAATGACTTAATTTTCTCCCATACGCAGCTCTCTGGTCTTCATGTTGGTTTATCAATTTTAACAACAAATGCAGCCTTCACAGGCAAAACCCAGAGTTCAAACCAAGAGGAGACATTCAGGGCCCACCTGGGCAACAAGAAACACCTCAGTCACATTTTCCAATATTTCGGATCACTTGAAAAATGGGTGGGTTCAAACAAAGATGCCATGTAATATGTTAACACATATAGATGTAAATATCAAGAAATGAAAGCAGAAATTCTGACCTATCATCTCATATTCATCTTTTGTTCTCACTGGTTCCAATAGTTTTGGAGGGGACTGTATATAGCTTCTGGGATTATCATAAAGCATCTTCCAGTCAGAGGAACATTTCCAGCGAATCTCCCTTTCTAAGCTCTGCTCTTCATCTATTCATGACAAAAGAGAAATCTGTGTACAATTAGCAAATTAGCATTCTCGCTCTGGCACACCATCAGAAAGTGGCTCAAGTCAGAGGAGCCTTGACATGTTCAGCTGTAGTTTTGCATTCCTCTGATGTTTCTGTGCTTCTTTGCCTATTGTTCTTCTGTAATGTGCTGATGCAGAAATGAGTTGTGAAAGATATAGCCATACAGGGCTGTAACCAATGAACTTTTCTCAAACCACTGAGGTAATTACTGCTCAAGGGTAATGTCATAACTCCTAATTCCCAGCCTCCAATCAGGAAAAAACAAAGAAAATGCTCCCTCAACTCACAACCCTACACTGGATCACTGGTTGGTCTCGTCAACACCAAGTTATGTAAGTTACGTCAAATCAGCATGGCTGCTCACAGCATCAACAATAAACAAAGTAGCACTCCTTGAGTTATACTGTATATACAAGTATTTGCTTTAGATCAATAAACATACAGACATATGTTTGTTAAATCTGTAACCCTGACAATATATCATTTGCTGTTCTGATTACAAAAATATACATCACTCATCACAGTTAACTGTCTAGCTTGTTGTTAACAAAAGACAAACATGGAGGCATCCATATTTTGTCCTCACTTTGTAACTCAAATGCACAGAGGTCAATAACGATCTATTTTAGTGCTCTGACTTATCACCTCCATGGTAAGTCGAATGCAACATAGGTACAGACCAGGAAGTATTAGGGCAGATGATACAGCCATACTGCACATCACTTATTGGTCAAACACTAGCTTCATGGAATGACCAACTCTCCTAATCGCCATTTTAAAACCTGCATTTAGCTACCAATGTATTACTAGCTCTCTAACAATTTTGTTTTTACACAAGAGGTGAATCAAAAATGTGACAAAAGTTTACATGCTTTGTAGGCTTCTAGCAAGACAGCATTTGTAGCAAACTGCATAAAAATGTTAATTGTATTTTTAATGCACACCTCCCAAAGTGACAAAAGAGAAGGTCCTGGACCCCTCGGCAGAACATTCACAAGCTGCTTAATACCTTGATGAGGGCATTGCTGAGGAGGAGCAATTTCCTAAGCAAAAGTAAAGTAAGGAGCAAAGACAACATTGCTGGTGGCATGAGGCAGAGTCAGGAGGAGAGCAAAGTAACAACAAAGTCATCTGGAGTGAAGACATCCTCAGCAGAGTTAGAAGCAGATAGAGCGATGACAACCACTTCTATGGAGTCAGAAGAATAAAGAGTGACAACTACGTCCTGGCCAAAGTCTGGAGGAGGCTGAGCCAATATGACAGGCAGTGGCGCTGGCCTTCTGCAGGGCTAGAGAGGCTACAGTTCACACTGTCATGTGATTCCACTTGAAAAGTCAAGGCCATTGTAGGGACGCGATGCAGCCCAGGGAATTGAGAGGAAAATGAAGAGAAAAAGGGATTGTGGTGTACCAGACTTTTATCTTCAGTGTAAGAGCTCCTTCCATTCTATGTAGGGCTTTTGTTTCACCAAAGGAACACACCCAAGAACACTTCAGGGTTCTAGATATAACTATTTAAATGTATGTATTGTATGCTTTGAACTGTGCATCCAAGATTGAATAAGAGTTTTTAAGCATTATAGCTTGATATTACATTTTTCCCCTGTTAACAGATATGGTAACTATATTCAACCCACTACTTCTCTCTGAGTAATATGCACTATATCAACATATAATATTAATAAAGGATGTGATCAACATTCTCTGCCATATATTAATTTTCTCCTTATGAATACAGACTGATGTATATCACATACACTATTAAGCAGGTACCGCTTGGCCACTTAAATACAGGTGTGGCAAATCAAGCACGCACTGCAGATAAAATAAGAAAGGTGCAAAACTTCACCTTTAATTTAATTCACCTGCTCCATCTCCAGTGCTCCCTCTCTCTTTCTCTCTCTCTAACCTGTTCCGTGACTCTCTCCTCCCTGCTACTTGATAAAGCATGGCAAATTGTGTGTCTGAGTCTTGTTTGAGCCATGTGTTGGCCCATTATCTCCACATAAGCTAAATGCTAAATTATATTTGCTATTTTGTTTGCATTGACACGGGACATCAATCATATCCCTAGCGCCTTTCTTTCTCTTGCTCTCTCTCTTTCTTTCTGTGTCTCTTTTCACACTGCTCTTTAGCCCATGGGGTGAGAGTGTGGAGATGACAAAAAATTCATTACTCTTAAGAGCATTACTGCATTGAAGAGATATGACTCTAGAATATGGGTAGGAAAGAGAGATAAAGACAGAGAGAGAGAATAGAGTAGAGAGTATAATGATAAAGAATATTAAACATAATATGGTCCAAGTAGCTGCCCCAACCAGTTTGTAGCCCTTACCGTGTAGATCACTTCCCTCTGTTCAGCTGAGCACAGATAAATCAAGAACACACAGATGCACAGAAAAATCATGTCTTTAAGCCAACACTAAAACAACGAAACAGAAATTCTAAAAAGTTCATTAAAGGACCAGAATCCACTTAAGATTTTTTCACACTTGGCCCGAATACTCATGTCCACATACAATTCTTGGCATGTTTGTGGGTGGGGCTCTTAATTGCAGATTTGGTTTCACATAGAAGAATTCCTTCCAAGCTGTGGATCAGTTGTGCAATTCCATACGTCACTTTTGTGCACACAGGTTTTCAAAATGTTCAGTAGTTTGCTGTTTTCTATAACAGCAGCTCTGACAATTGTTTAGCAGCAAGGTTTATATTAATGCGTTTGTTTCAATACCTTATTGTTTCTATGGTATCAAATTACAAAGGGACACTTCACATAAACAGGTTTTAAAAATGTTGAAAGCCTCCACAAAATTAAAAGTACTTACAGACAAATAAAAAGTATGATGTGTTGGCTTTTTTTTTTTTTTTTTTTTTTTAATCAGAAATGGAGGCCATTACTTAACAAAATAGAAAACTTTGAAATATTATTAAAAATCATATTTGGAGCTTGTTTTTCTTTTTTTCTGCTGAAACACTAATACAGCAAGCATAAAATTTATATAAAAATGTAATATGAATAATTACTGTATATGAATTAAATATGATCTATTAAGTCTAAACAGCTTGCAAAATAAAGGCCTAATAGTTCTGTCATAGATGTCATTTGAAATTAGAATTGGGCAACTGGGCTGGCAAAGCTTATTTCAATTTGGCAGCTACCAGCCTGTGCCACCCATGGGACCATGCATATGCATAATCTGTTCTCTAAACTTCTGTAATTATTTTCAATCAGGAAAGACAATAATTTACAGCAGCTGAATAAGATAGTCTTGCTGAACACATGTTGTAGGAAGATGAGTGCTCTGAAGTGGAAGTGGAAGTGACTTTGTGGCCAAGTGTGGTGACCCATACTCGGAATTTGTGCTCTGCATTTAACCCATCCAAGTGCACACACAGTAGTGAACACACACACCCGTGAACACACACCCGGAGCAGTGGTTCTGATACTACTTGATATTACTTGACCAGTGTAGTCTGAGGAGTCAGACTAATGTACTGCCATCTGCAGTGCTCATTTGTGTGTTTTGTGACACATATTGACATGTTGCTGGGTGTGTTTCTCCTGTCCTTTGATTTTTGATACCAAGAAAGACAGATCATCTCACCACAGAGAAGCATCTTAACTCACTCTAGCACAGCTCACACACCTCCTAATACACACTACACACATATACTTGCATGCAGAGATACACAAAACACTGCCTAAATCTGAAATACTGGTAGATTAGTCACACTGTAATCATGACATAGCACAAACCACAACTGATAATTAATTTGTGTGTATTATTAGGAAGGGATGCATTTGGGATTAGTTTGATTGGGTTTGTCGCACAATACAAGGATTAGTGATGGTTGACCTGTATCATGGCTGTGTGTGTATATATGGTGGTACAGTGGTAATATTCGCTTATGAATTCGCAAATGTTAAAATTACTAGGTGTGAATGAATGTGTAAATGTGTGTGTGTGTGTGTGTGTATACATGTATGTTTGTTTTTTTTATTTCAGTAAGCAGCTAATCTGCCCATTGCATTTTTAATTAGAAAGTATTCCATTGTATATTTTCTTAGAAATTTATTTTCATCAAATATGACACACAGTAAGGCATGCCAGAGTTTATTATTGTCACTCATCATGGACAAAAAGTACTTTCACATGAAAAGCGCATGTTACTACCACTGCCAATTACTATGACATGTAGGGGGATGCTGAAATAGTGCTGCAACAAAAACAGACCTTTGTGCTTGGAACTTGGAATTGACGTAGTTAAATATGGTTCAGTGAAGGCTGAGAAATGCTGTCAGCAAACCTAAAGACTGAATAATTACCAGTGATCCTCAGAAATATTTTTAAACCAATGACTATACCTTTCTCTGAAAACCTCATTATTTTCACAGTGTTCAAAAGTTTGATTCTATGTCAGGCGAGTAAAAGCCATTAAGTGCAAGTGCTGATACTCAGTGAGCAAGTGATGACAGTAGAGAGTCAGTGAGCTGGCAAGATGCTTATACAGGAGTTGCGGCTAGCTAAGTGTACCAAAGTTATCAGACCCCAAGTGTAGAGCATCACATATAGGTAAGTGGCGAGCCCTGATAGATTCTGTAGTGTTTATCTGTGTGTCTTATTGTCACTCACACATGAAGCGGTGCCACTGGAGAGGGATCATAGATGTAACGTCCCTGTGCGTGTCTGTCGTCAATTGGCACAGGTGGGTGGAATCCAGGGAAGAACTGAGTCGGAGCTGAAGGAGTAAACATGTATCAGAGTCCAATTCTTAGCAAATCACATAGTATCATAAATTCTAATTCACAAACACATATTCAACATGGCAATCTGCAAACTTCAGCCAAATCTCTGACTGACTTAGTACCTTTGGGAAGATTGTTCCATGTGCCCATTTAACACAAGGCTTAATGCTTTAGTTATACATAGATATACACTATGTGTCCAAAAGTTTGTGGACACCTGACCATCACACCCAGATGTGATTTTTGAATAACACATTCCAAATTTAGTCACCCACTGCTGTTATAATAACCTCCACTCTTCTGGGAAGGCTTTCCACTAGATTTTCGAGAATGGCTGTGGGGATTTGCCCATTCATCCTCAAGAGCATTAGTGAGGTCAGACACTGATGTCTGGCAGGGAAGCCTGGGGTGCAGATGGCATTCCAGTTAAACCCAAAAGTGTTCAGTGTGGTTGAGTTTAGTTCTCTGTCCAAGCCACTCCAGATCTTCCACACCAATCTTGGCAAACTGTCTTCATGTACCTTGCTTTGTGCACAGGGGCACTGTCATTTTGGAACATGTTTGGGCCCTTTACTTCCAGTGAAGGGAAATTCTACAGCATGCAAATACATTCTATATAACTCTGTTTCCAACTTATGGGTGTGATGGGCAGGTGTCCACAAACTTTTGGCCATATAGTGTACATATTAGAACTCTACAGTCAGATCCATAAATATTTTGACATTGACATCGTTATTGTGATTTCAGCTGTCTACCACAGTATATTGGAGGTGAGATTAAATAATGAATATGACTGCAAAGTGTAGATTTTCAGCTTTAACCCTTTCTCGCAGTACACTGGTGTTCCATTCCGTCTACAGAATGGAAATCGACTCATCAGACATTTTCTAAAATTATTTTATCGCCGAAAGTCTGTTATAAGATTAGTTAGGACAGTTGGGTTTAGCTGTGTTTAGCTGCTGGTGAGCAGGGTGATGGGAAAGGGGAGGGGTGTGAGCCTCCTGTTCGGCAAACAATTCACACCTCCCCACAATAACATTGGTACAGAGATAAAATGGACAGCACAACTGAAGGTTTTTTGATAGTCAAACACTGTATACAACTGCCACAATAAAATTATAACATTTAAACTTTAGGCTAGGTAAAAACAGAAATAATAATGAAAAAACAAAATACATATGAAATCAATAAGAATTGAAAATTCTTAATGCCCTGAATGTCTACTTTCATCCATCCATTTATTTTATGTATTCCTTATTCTACACAGAGTTGCAGGGGAGTCTGAAGCCTAATTCAGGGAACTCGGGGCACCAGGTGGGGGACACCCTGGATGGGGTGCCAACCCATCACAGGGCACAATCGCACACACTCCCATTCACACACGGTGGACAATTTGCTGATGCCTACAACACATGTCTTTGGACTGGGGGATGAAACCGGAGTACTCAGAGGAAACCCCCAAAGCACAGGGAGAACATGCAAAGAACAGGATTCAAACCCCCAACACTGGAGTTGCAAGGCAACAGTGCTAGATGCTAAAACACCATGCCCCCGTGTCTACTTTCATGTGAGCCATTAACCACTACTGTTGAGTGTGACATTACAAATAAATTCAATGCTGAACCTGGGCACCCCAAAACAGGTGGAAATACCAATTTTTGGCCTCTGGTAAAAAGAGTTAATTTGAGGGTATCTGCATCCAAACTGGGTGAATGGTCTTGGAATTATAGCACATTTTATATGTTCTGTAAAGTCAACAAGCAACAGACTAAATTACCAGAGTAAATACAGAGGGTTTATCACATGTATGGCTGCCAATGGAACTGGTTCACTTCTTTTCAATTCTGAAAACAAAACTGAAGGCAAAATGCCCCAAGAACAAGCAGGAACCTAAGACAGCTGCAGTAAAGGCCTGACAGTGCATCACCAGTGAAGAAACCTAATATCTGGTGATGTCTGTGGGTTCCAGACTTCAGGCAGTTATTAACAATTAAAAATGACAATTTAATTTATGATTGTTAGTTTGTTGATTCTTAGATTGTTCAATTACTTTTGGTCCCTTAAAGGGGGGAAGAGGGGTGCCACAAACACTATATGGCCAAAAGTTTGCGGACATCTGACCATAACATTCATACAGCATGTGCTTTTTAAACATCCCATTCCAGATTTAGTCCCAATTTGCTGTTATCCTCCACTCCTCTGGGAATGCTTTCCACTGCATTTTGGAGGGTGGCTGTAGAGATCAGCATTAGTGAGGTCAGGTACTGATGTTGGGCGAGGAGGTCTGGGGGGCAGTCACCGTTCCAGTTCATCCCAAATGTGTTCAGTGGGGTTGAGGTCAGGGCTCTGTACAAGCCACTCAAGTTCTACCACTCCAACCTCGGCAAAACATGTCTTCATGTGATAATGACTGTGTGCACAGGGGCATTGTCATGCTGGAACAGGTTTGTGCCCCTTAGTTCCAGTGAAGGGAAATTGTAATATTATAGCCTACAGAGACATTCTATACAGTCGTGTGCTTCCAAATTTGTGGCACCAGTTTGGGGAAGAACCACATACGGGTGTGATGGTCAGGTGTCTGCAAACTTTTGGCTATGTTGTGTATAAATAGTGCTGTAATTCCTACATAATTCACCCTTTTTGGATATAAATACCCTCATATTAAAGCTTGAAGTCTGTACTTTCATTCATTATTTAATTCACTATTTCATTCCTTGTTTAATTAAACTCCAACATACTGTTGTAGACAGCTAAAATAATCATTAACTTTGTCAATGTGCAAATATTTATGGACCTGAATCTATATAAGATGCCTGTGTAATGGAATAAATACATTTTCTGATGTTAAATACATGGAATAAATACATTTTCTGAAATTTTTATTTTCTGATGCAATTAATTAATGTAAGAAATTTAAATTTGAAAACTTTACTCAAATACATTAGTCATTAGTTTGGTTACACTGACTTTTTTTAACAGTATTTTTAAGTCGCCTTCTTGATCAAATAAATAGTCTAGTCTAACATAGCTAGCTAATGTTTGTCTATGTAACTTTTTGTACAGGTGTGTGTATCTGTTTCCCATCCCACAGTATCTGTGAAAGTTCTCTGGAGGTTGCATGGTGGTTACTAGTAATGGTTGACTAATCAAATACCATTCATGTAACCAACTAACTGACTAGTACAATAACGTTTAAAAGTCACCCAGATGTTTTTGGCACTAAAAAATGTGCACATGAGACTGAATCAAAGTATCTACTCAATGTATCTACTAATCAGTGTATCTACTACAATGTATCTATCTTACAAAACTGACATTTATAAAAAAAAAAAAAAAAAAAGAAGAAGAAGAAAGAAAGAAAAAAAGAAAGAAAGAAAGAAAATACCTTTGAAATCACAGCACTACTACTGAGAATAGCTGTGCCGTTTTTTTTTTATATATATATAATGAAAATGACTCACTCAAGTAACAACTTGTAACGTGGCAATGTAAATAGCAAAATAATTTTACTTTTGTTCCTCTGCCTTGCTGTACTGTGCAGTGGAAAAGTGATATAGGTCTGTAGTATGTGTATCTATTGTTCAAGCCCTGTCCTACAGCCACTGCCACACTCAGCAATGCGTTTCCTCATGGTCTCCTCTCACTCATTAAGGCCTGCTTTCCCTCATTCCTCAACCCTCATAAGGGCCACTTCTGTTCTTATTTCATATGACATTCGCCTGGACGCAGCACTGCTTATTTCTTCACACTTACTGCAGATGCGCAGTGCTTATTTCCAGAGGCCTTGAGACAGTCAAATTCAATAAGATCAAAATCATCTGTAGAGAGTTGGACCTAAATGAGCTCTTGTGTCTTTGAGTTTTTCACATGTAAAGGCTGAAACCAAAAACAAAATTTCGTGCATTCACTGATATGTCTCTTCTCACTTTAAAAACGGGCTCTTCTAACTGGCTGCATGTTATTCCTCACTCCTCACCACTGAGCATATTTTTTCTTTTTTCTTTTCTTTTCATCAGTTATTTCAAAACTACATCCTTTCATGACACTTCTCCTTTCCTTCTCTTACCCCTCTTCTTTATTCTTCTGTTTCTTATCTATTCCATCAGTATTAAGAGTACACCAGAGAAACCATCAGTTTCTCTTGCACATATAGAATCAATCTATTAGTGAGCTTGACAGCTCCCGCCCCTACAGATACACAGTAACAGGGTACAGAGACTAGAAAAAGGGGAAAATAAAAATAAAGAAACAAGAGAACAAACGAAAGAGGAGAAAAGGAGTTTGATCCAGCCATCCATCTAAGCTTCCTCCAGAGGAGTTGGCGTGCTCTGGCTCTGCTCACTAAAGGAGTAAATTTTCCTGCTCTGAGGCTTGCTGCTTTTATTTGTGTCTGCTTAGAGCAGTGACAAACAGCTGAAAGAGGTTTGGGAGGAATTTAGAACACATGTCAGGGCTAACTCTGCTATACTCACTACACACAGTTTTCTCCCCAGGCAAAACACTATCTCTCATATCCACTGAGAATCATGGGTAGCAATAAGAGCACTCAGTAAAAGGAATTTAAGCAAACAGCAAGTGCACAGAGAATTGGGCAGCAAATTGGTGCAGCAAGTAGCGCTGCTACCTCATAGCTCCAGAGTCCCTGGTTCAGTCCTGAGCTCAGGTTACTGTCTGTGTGGAATATCACATGTTCTCCCCATGTCTACAAGGGTGTCCTCCAGGTTTTCTGCTGCCAAGAAAATTTGGCAAGTTATTATTTTGCTGCCAAGTTATTATTTTCTCAGTGCAACTGTACTGCCTAACAAAGCACTTTATTCAGGACAAAATAATTGCCATTTGGCCTCAACTGAACCGTTAGTCACAAGTTGCATTAAATCCTTAATACAGTAAGTAATTATAAACCTCAGAGGGCAATTTACATCCAAACATTTCAGACAATTCCCCAGTAATACCAAATCAAAACACATGCGACCTGTCCAAACTTTACTTTTAACCATGTTTTTTGTCTATTGTTGTCAACAGTTTTGCATTCTGTCTCTTCCCTTTTTCAAAACACAGACATTTACATACAAGTGGTTCTAATATTTCCCTGTCATTATTTTAAATGGTGCTCATTAAGTGTTGCATTTACAAATGGGTTTTAATGACAGGGGAAATTAAAGGCAGCCTTTGACCAGACTATTACTTTTTAATAACACAAACTAGGCCTATTTCAGAGCAAAGAAAGGCAGACTATGATCATAATTATTTTATAAAAGGGAGCCACAGCCCCAAGCAGTTAATAACATCATGCCCTGAAAAATGTTGGAAGGTCTCTGTTATAAAGGTTCATTAAAGATGCTCTTTTGGGATCCCTCAGACTGAGAATTAATTGTACTCTAACCACTAAATCAGAATGTAATTGAGAAGTAGAAATATAATGCAATAAGCTTTTTAGGACAATCTTTCAGCAGCTAACTCATTGATGTTGCTGAAGAGGTAGAACAGACCTCAAGTTCTGATGTAAAGACACAGAGACAGACTATTATGTGTTTATACTTTAGCACTGTTGAAGTTTCAAATCAGATGGTCTGCATTATTTTTCTACAACAACAGTCTACTACTGTCTGTGACAGCAGTTTCGGCTGTACCATAAATAATAGGTTTATATTAATGCACTTTGTAGAAAAGCTCATTCAAAGGGACTTGTGCAGCAGACTGAGAGAAAAAAGAGTGAAAAAAGAAAAGCAATTAAAAATCTGCATAGAAAAGGGGAAGGAAATGCAGAACATTATGTGAGTTATTAATGTGGAACATATGATGATTCCACAGAATTCTCTCTCTCTCTTTATGTGTGTGTGTGTGTGTCTGTGTGTGTGTGTGTGTGTGTGTGTGTGTGTGTGTGTGTGTGTGTGTGTGTGTGTGTGTGTGTGTGTGTGTGTACTGCCAGACTGCATTACACCACTTATCTCCTCATTCTCATGTTGACTGAGCTGATGACTAAGGAACCAAGGAGCGTTAAGTCAGGTGTGTGTGTGTGTGTATGTGTGTGTGTGTGTGTGTGTGTGTGTGTGTGTGTGTGTGTGTGTGTGTGTGTGTGTGTGTGTGCGAGAGAGAGAGAAAGAGAGAGAGAGAAGCATACAGTTCATACAAGCCCATTAACCACCTTTAAAGACTTTCATACACACTTGCATGCACATATTACTTAGCATTGACTGAGACTTAAGTACAAAGCAATCTTAGGTAAAGAAAGATAGAAAGAGAGATTTAAGTGCTCAAGTGAGGTTGTTTGTTATTGTCTGATTCTACAGTATCATTCTAGGCAGCAGTGACTAAATGGCAGTGTTAAATGGCAGCACAAGATGTTGGTAAAACACTGTTAAAACACTATTTGCTGAAAATTAAGGGTCCAGCTGTCCCTGCATGTAAACACACATTGGTCTCTCACTCCCTAGCACTTATGCCTCACTTTTGTGTGTTTTGTTTAATTACAGTACCAGATTGTTGCGGTTCCAACAGGCTAATTCCTGCTGAATAAATTAGCCTAATGTGCTAAATATGAAAGGGGGGGAGGGGGTGGCGGACAGAGTGTAAGGTTTGATGGATTCTTTACTTTGGTCAAATGAATTATCAAGATGTATCAATTTAGTAACAGAGAAGCAAAATGAATTATTTATGGTAACTTATAATCAGAAATAAATAATAAGTGAAATTTAAATGGGTTTCTACTCTTAGATTCTGGGTAGCAGTATTTGTTTGCCATGTAATATTACTGTTCTCAAATATAACAAACCAATCCAGTGTCTAACCTGAAAATTAAATTAAAAGGTCTGAGTTAAAATTAAAAAAGGTCTGAGTCTCCTAACTGTTCTGAAAATAAAAGAAAATGAATTTGATATATTGATTGAGAGACAGAGAGAGAGAGAGAGAGAGAGAGAGAGAGAGAGAGAGAGGTGACTCTCTCAAAGCAAACAGTTTAATTACAGCCAGGTCACAAAAGCAGACAGGGGTCAACACGTCAGGGCAAATTTAGACCTTTACCTAACCCAAGCCATCTGTTTCACTCTAACTCTCAATTTATCACTATTGCCCCTTATTTCCTTGTTCTCTATTTCCCCTCTATCATCACTTTACTATTTTACCTATTTTAGACCAAATGACATCATGGTGCTTTTCTCAGATGAGCAATCTCATTTGGAAGACTTGTTATTGGCAATCATGGTAAACTTTGTTAATGTTTCAGGGATTACTAAAACTAAATTTGGTGGTATAAGTAGATAAATAATGGTGGATATGCATTTCATTTAATATATGCAGGTTTCATAGGTTTAAACACAAAAAGGCTTCTGTGACTGCTCTTTTGAATTTATTACTGCAAAGGAAGGTACAGGCGAGTGAAGTAAAGATAAAAACAGTGCTGAGGGAGACGCTGGCATAGTTTGCATCCACTTACCCACCCTTAGCAGGAACGGTCAATGCAAATCAATACAAAGTTATTCTGACTGATCTCCTTTATCCTATGATGAAACATTTCTATCATGATGGAAGTGGTCTCTTACTTGTCCACCCCATCCACAGTGCACAAGGGGTCACTAAACGGTTTGTTGAGGATAAAAATGATCGGAGATTTTCGACCTACATGTTAGACAGCACTTTCCACCAACATCAAAACACCAATTCAGGAAATATCTTTTGGAAGAACGGTGGTCATTACTCCTGTTCAAAGGATTTGTAGAATCGATGCCAAAACACAGTCGTCACTGTTCTGGGGCTTGTGGTGATCTTACTGAAACACTTTATGTTGGTTTTCCATTAATTTGTCTGTGACCATCAGTTCTAGATAGAGGCTTCAGTCTTACAAGAGAACAGTACATTTTTTTTACATAATACATCCTGTCATTGAACAACTTCCTCCTCCAGCTGTGGTTGATACTAGCTGAGTCCTTAAATATAAAAGGAGAATATTTAAACATCCTATAAGTCAGAACATGAAGCTAGGAACATTTTATCATAATGCATTTAACATAACATATCTTACCCAGTAACAACAAGAGAGGTGCTATTTAAATTGTGTTTAAAAAGGTTTAATTCACCATGTATAAAATATATGTTTACATTTGCAAAGATGTTCTGAACCATTTAGTGGGCTATATGTTGTATGATGTATTCAAAATCTATTTTTTAAAAGAATATTACACATTTGGTTATAAATTATATAATCTGTACTACTATAATGTGGTTACTTTCAGTTATTATTGAGGTGAAATTATGACACAAAATTCAAATTCGATACGATTTCAATATAGCAAAAATGTGTATTGCCTTATCTTAGATTTAAAATTTTGATTAAATTGATTAAATTGATTAAAACATTGAACATTATAAAAGTCCAGTAACTGAAACTTCATAATGATCGTGTTTGTGTGATCCATTCAGACTCTTGGCAGCATATAAAGAAACAAATGCTGTGCATTAAAATGGAACAAATTAAACATGTCTAACTTCCACTGCGGGCTGAAGCACAAGGTTTTTTTTTTATTCTGTTGTTCATTAGTTGTGTTGTCAGTGCTACTTTGTGCTCTGTAGTCCTAGATGCATTTTTAAATCTCCACTATCGAATATGAAGTTACCAATCTCAGACATGGACTTGGAAGGCCACTGAAGAAGATTGAACTCATTGTAATTTTCATGAAACCAGTTTGAGAAAATTTTTGCTTTGTGACATGGTGCATTATCATACTCGAAGTAGCCATTAGAAGATAAATTGTAAATTGTGGCAATGGAGGGATGATTATGATCAGCAACAATACTCAATACTGTGGCATTCTAGAGATGATTGATTGGTATTAACGGGCCCAAAGTGTGCCAAGAAAACATTCCCCACACCATTACACCACCTCCACTAGCCTGTACTATTGACACAAGGCAGGTTGGGTCTATGTATTCACGCTGCTCTGACCCTACCATCTCTGTGCCTCAGCAGAAATCAAGATTTATCAGACCAGTCTTATCTTTTTCCAGTCTTCAACTGTCCAGTTTTGGTGAGCCTGTGCCCATTTCTAGCTGCAGAACTGGCACTCACTGGATGTTTTTTTCTTTATTGCACCATTCTGAATAAATTCTAGAGACTAGATAAAATCCCAGGAGATCAGCTGTCCGAGAAATACTCAAACCAGCCCATCTGGCACCAACAATCATGCCAAAGTCAAAATCAATGAGACCACATTTTTTCCTCCTTTCTGATGGTTGATGTGAACATTACCCGAAGCTGCTAGCCAATATCTGCATGATTTTGTGCAGTGCAATGCTGCCACACGAGTTGGCTGATTTAGAAAGATAAAAAACTTCAGTAAAGAGCAGTATCACTTTATCAAGCTTCATAAATATAAATAAAGCTTGTAATGATGTTACTTGAGAGCTAAAACTAGCCAGTGAACTGTGTAGCCTGGATAAATACTATATGTAGATACAGCAGATATGTACAAGAAGATATTTTTTATTCAGAAAACCCACTGGTAAAGCAACAACCAATATTAAACATAAAACCTCTATACATCTGTCACAGTCAAATTCTCAAACAATTTGTTTAGCTTAGTTTATGTAGTTTATAGCCACTAACTTAGCTGATACAAGGTACTCAATACAGAGAATTGAGTGTTTTGGGTAATAAATAATATGTATTTATTCCAAAAAAAATATATTTGATAAATAAATAAATGTTTACAGACCTGCTAACCCTTACATTTACATTTTTCACAGAAGCATTTTAACAGCGGAAAGTGAAAATATGCCAAATATGCCATAAAACCACTAACTGGTTAAGTGAATAACATTGATTATTTCATTACACCTTCATTGGCACCTGTGAAGGGGTGGGATATTTTAGGCAGCAAGTCAGTTCTTGAAGTTGACGTGTTGGAAGCAGGAAAAATGGGCAAGCAAAAAACTTAGCAACTTTGGCCAATTTGTGATTGTTAGATAACTGGTTCAGAGCATTTTCAAAACGGCACGACTAGTGGGGTGTTCCCAGTATGCAGTCATTACTACCTACCAAAAGTGGTCCAAGGAAGGACAACTGGTGAACCAGCAACAGGGTCATGCGTGCCCAAGGCTCACTGATGCACGTAGGGAGAGAAGGCTAGCCTGTGCAGTCCGGTCCCAAAGAAGAGCTACTGTAGCACAAATTGCTGAAAAAGTTAACCGTGCATAAAGGTGTCAGAACACACAGTGCATTTCAGCTTGCTGTGTATGGGGCTGCGTAGCCGCAGAGAGGTCAGAGTGCCCATGCTGACCCTGTCCACCACCAAAAGTGCCTAGAATGGGCATGTGAGCATCTGAAATGGACAATGGAGCAATGGAAGAAAGTGGCTTGGTCTGATGAATTACATTTTCTTTTACATCATAGATGACCTGGTGGGTGTATGTCACTTACCTGGGAAAGAGATGGTACCAGGTATGAATAAGATGTGCTATGGAAAGAAGGCAAGCCAGCAGAGGCAGTGTGATGCTCTGGACAATGTTCCACTGGAAACCATTGAGTCCTGGCATTCATGTGGATTTTACTTTGTTATGCAACACCTACCTAAACATTGTTGCAGACCAAATATACCCCTTAATGGCAGTGGTATTCTCTATTGGCATTCTTTTATCTGGTATTATTTCAGCAGGATAATGCACCCTTCCACACTGCAAAAATTCAGGAATGGTTTGAGAAACATGACAAAGAGTTCAAGGCGTTGAATTGGCCTCCAAATTCCCCAGATCTCAATCTGATTGAGCATCTATGGGATGTGCAGGACAAACAAGTCTGATCCATGGAGGCCCCAAGGCGCAAGTTACAGTACTCAAAGGATCTGCTGCTAAAGTCTTGGTGCCAGATACCACAGCACACCTTCAGAAGTCTTGTGGAGTCCATGCCTCAATAAGTCAGAGCTGTTCTGGTATCACAAAGGGAACCTACACAATATTAGGCAGATGGTTTTAACATTATGGCTGATCGGTGTATATAATAAGTATATATAACATCAGTTAACTATATTTATTAGGGACGCCACCGAAAACAGATGTTTTCAGCTGAAAGAGAAAAAAGATTCAATTTTGACTAGAAATAAAAAGATTAAATAGGCCTGCAATACAATGTTAAATCAAACACAAATAATATTGATGGTACTTATAATTGGACAGTGATTTAAACGTTGTTTGTTGGCTCCTGCAATGGTCAGAAGCCATTCATGGTTTCATGGGTGACATTAAACAAGTGATTGTTTAAAAGGATTATATCGAATATGCATTCTTAATGTTGTTTCTTACTGCATTTACCACCCTCCCCACTTACTGCTGTATGATACTGTGGTTTTATTTTCCAGTTAAAAATAGGCAGTCATTTTACAAATGTTTTATCTTATTAGATATATTTTGTAAATATTTCTCTTATTTCTCCTTTTTCTTGTTTACATACAAAATAGTGACAAACTCACAAAGTCATATGACAGACAAATATCACGTTTATTTTCACAGGATTTGATTGTTTAGTGATTGTTTAGTGTACACACCTCTACATCCAACAAAGAACTGATCCCAAGCAATTAAAGTATTGTATTGTGAGCAAGTCAGCAATTCTGAGGTTTTGAATGTCTTGTAGTATAAGCAGGTCAGTGATTCTAAGGTTTTGATTGTCTTTCTTTGTCTTCACTCTTCCCTCTTTCACACATTTTACACTTCATTTTCCATCTCCTCACAACCAAGCAGGAATTGTTATCTGTTTACACTGTCCCACCAAACAAATTCCTAAATAACCCTTGACACTCTTACAAGCAGACTTAGCTGGGGCACCATCAAGAAACTGAGGCTTCTAGATGAGGGCAAAAAATCAAGGGAGAGAAGCAAGAGCTAAACCAATTATGAATGGGAGAGTGAACACAGCAGTCACAGACAGCAAATACTTCAATTTATGGCCCACCAGAGAAAAAGTACTACCATGCCAATTTTCTCTCTTTTCCTCTGGTACCCAAATGTGATTTGCCCAAACAGGTGTGTGTGTTTGTGGATTATGAGCTAATGTGTGTTCAGAAATTGTGTGTGTGTATGTGAAGCTTAAAGCTGATTAATCCAGACCCACTGCTGTAATGAGAGCAGAGAGTGGCAGGTACCTCAGAGAGCTCAGAACATCGAACTCTTGCCTGAGTCTCAACCCCAGCCAAGCTCTCACTCCATACACACATCAAAGGAGTCAGTACAGCACAGCACTGAGGAGGAGAGACAGAGGAGACACAGCATGGCTGGGGGAAGGGGGTGGACGAAGGGATCCCTTATCTCCTCCTGAGAGGATGCTGCTCTGCGGAGTGAGATTGTCTGGAGCTGCCACCTGTCCCAGCCATCTTTGAAGGCAGCACTAAGCATGTGATGGGTCTGACCTCCTTCGGCTCCTTCTCTTTTATGTCTCTCTTCATTTTATGCTTTGTTACACCCCTCCCCCATACTCCCTGCTTCTCTTTCTTTCTTTTTTTCTAGCTGTGAGTCTCCTGTGGTCTCTTCTCCTGTGCTAAGCACATGGGCCAGGGATGTACCTCTTGTTATTGAGCCCAGAAACATTTTAATTACTGTTTTCTCTCATGTCCCCTCCCACCAGGAGCACAACTGGCTTCAGCAAAGCCCTGAGTGGGGATAGCAAGGACAAGGATATGAAACTTACCACCAGAGACAAGATGCTTGATTCATTTAAACAAACACACAGAGGCCTGAAATGAATAAGATGCTCTCTTCCTAACACCAACAGTGATTAGTAACACAGTGTTCAGAGGTCACATGGAAGAGGATTATCAGAAATATAATGGTTTTATCCACTGCCTATCCACCTTAGGGCTGTGCTCTTATGTCTTGCTTCTTATATCTTGAAGCTATTCAAATTATTTGGATTGCTATGTATAGCATTTCCTTCTCCTTTATAGAAAGATCTTGGAAGATTTTAAGCATATTTAAAAAGGATTTGTGTTTTTGCTTGCATTTGTATTCTGATTTGAGTGGTGGTTTTCAGCATGGGAGTAAGACGAAATGCAGATGCAGGAATATTTACAAACATCTGTTTTTTAAGAATCAAATGACTGCAAGGAAGAATTTTATACATACATTAAAATCAGTAACTCATCTCAATTACTTCAGTTGTTTGAGACAAGGCTTCACTTACAGCCCTGGAGTGCTTTGTCTTTCACAACCCATCTCTGCATCAGCATGTTACACAGAGGAAAGATATATAAAGAGGTACAGAACACTGCATACCACTCTGGAGCGAGAATGTGAAACATACTTATGTTTCTCTTTCGTGATGAGTCTTTTTTCTCTTTCTTGAAGTTAATAAGATACGCAGCTCTTCATGTTACCAGGAAACAGGAAAGTCTTCCATCATGAACACTTTGCTCTGTTGGAAAACTTAGTAATAGCTTTACTTCTGACTGTTACAAAGGATTGACATTTGAGACTCCATAAATGTTACATTAAAAACATCTCCTTAAAGAAAACTTGACCATATCAATGATTATACATGTTTCTGTTTATGTCTGTTTATGTGGCACATCTGCATACACGGTCCTGTGTGAAAAAAATAATGTATTAGAATGAGGACATTAATATAAAACCTGTACCTGGAACTAATGTCTGGGCTGCTATTACAGAAAATTAATCAACACCTTCTGAATCAGAATTGAGTATTCAACAGGTGGTCTAACCTACAGTACCTGCTTTATCCTAGACAGGGTTGCGGTAGATCCTGAGGTTATCCCACAAGGCAGGAATGTGCCCTAAACGGATGCCAGATTCTACAGATTCTGCTTGATATTCAATCCTAAATTTGATCTAAGTAAGATCAAATTTAGGATTGAATATCAAGCTCACTGTAAAATTTAATTAAACTGTAAACTGACTGATATATTAGTTTACCACATTGTCAGCCTCAATAAAAGAAGTACTTTTTTACAACATGTTTTATTGAAGCTGACAATGTGGTAAACTAATATATCAGTCAGTTTGTTTTATAGAATTAATCATACTGATTACATTAAGAAATTCAACCCTTTTCATCTTTTCAACTTCATTAAATTCAAGTTTTTGCATCTAATCAATCGTAGATGAATTTTTTTGTTGTTTTGAGTGAATATTCTGCAGTGTTACATTTCACAAATGTACACTAGATTCAGTACTATTCATGTCACATTTTCATGCCATGAATCTCAGTTCAGTTGTAAGTGGAGACCAGCCGAAGAATTCGTGAGAGCAGTCAACCAGCTCCATCCATCCATCCAGCACAGCAGAATCCATCCCAGTCTTCCAGTGCTGCCTTCATCTAGTCCAACAGTGACATGCTCCACCAAGGGCACTTATGTAGAGATATGGTGCCCAATATTGGTTCCTGGAAGACTAGTGGTTAGGCCATGGCGCTCTCATCTCTGAGGCCCGGGTTCAATGCTCAGCCAGGGAACCAACTCCAATGATTCACTGTGGCAACCCCTAACGGGAGCAGCTGAAAGAACAACAACAACATGGTGCCCAAAATTGTGGGTGTAATCAGGGTCAAAACTATATCCTGTCCTGCAACTTGGTTTCATGATTTTCGAAGAAGAAGATGTAGGTCTTTTTGAGCAGCCAGTCAAGTGAGGGACATGAATAGTTCCATTATTCAGAGTTTGGTGAAGTAGTTATACAGCTGAGATAATCACATACATGTCCAGTATAAGCATGTATTTCTCATCCAAAAAAACTTCCTTTGCTGTTTCAAGATTCATATAAAAACCAAGCATTTGATTATTTGTGCTTAAATAATGGAGAAGGAGGAAGGAGATCCCCAGCAAAGACAAGAGGTTGCATCACCAGCAAGTGGCTCACTCCTGGTGGGACCTATACGCTCCTGAACAAAATCTTAAGACCAGGGAAAATATTACAAGTATTCACACTTTGCACTGGTGGATCATAACCAGGTTG
>CM074966.1:9363783-9373968 GCA_037577455.1 Pangasius macronema | reverse complement strand
CATGGTGAGGATGGGGGGTGGGAGATGTGCTTTCCTCAGTCTTCTCAGAAAGTACAGGCACTGCTGGGCTTTCTTTGCTATGTAGCTGGTGTTGAGTGACCAGGTGAGGTTCTCTGCCAGGTGAACAAGAAATTTGGTGCTCCTGATGATCTCCATGGAGGAGCCACTGATGTTCAGAGGAGAGTGGTTATTCTGTGCTCTTCTGACGTCAACAACCATCTCTTTATTTTTGTCCACGTTTAGAGACAGATTGTTGGCTCCTCCTCACATCGGCCATGGTTAGGCACAATACCTGGTCATTGGGAGGAGAGGGAAGTTGTTCAGCGCATCTGGGAGGGAGGCATCACTGTCACAGGCAGGTGATGTTGTCCTGCAGTTGTTGATGCCCTGCCACATGCACCACATGTCTCTGCTGGTCTTGAAGTGGTTTTGCCTCTCTGATGGCCCGGGACAGTTTGGCCCTCGCTGTTCTCGCCACATTGTCGCCTGCTCTGAAGGCAGAGTCTCGGGTCCTTAGTAGCGCACACACCTCTGCAGTCATCCACAGCTTCTGGTTAGAGTGTGTGGTGATGATCTTGGAGACAGTGACATCATCAATGCACTTACTGATATAGCTGTTCATTGATGTCACGTATTCCTCCAAGTTGGTGAAGTCACCATCAGTTGCCACTTCCCTCATGTGCCAATTAGTGTGCTCAAAACAATCCTGAAGAGCAGAAATGGCTCCTGCTGGCCAGGTTTTCACCTGCTTCAGAACCAGTTTGGAGCGTCTGACTAGCGGTCTGTATGCTGGGATTAGCATAACCGAGATGTGGTCTTAGTAGCCAAGGTGGGGGCGGGGCTCTGTCCGGTACGTGCCAGGGATGTTTGTGTAAATAAGATCCAGCGTGTTCTCCCCTCTTGTTGCACAGTCCACATGCTGATGGAATTTAGGGAGCACTGACAAGATTTGCATGGTTGAAACCTCTGGCAACAATATACCGTCCGTCAGGGTGTGAATTCTGCAGCTGGCTAATAGCCCCATACAGTTCACAGAGCAGTAGCACTGGGGGGAATGTATACACCGATTATAAAGACAGTGGTGAATTCCCGTGGTAAATAAAATGGTCTGCATCTAACAGTCACAAACTCCACCAGCGAAGAGCAGTAGCTAGAAACTAGGACCGAGTTCTTGCACCATTCCGTGCTGATGTAAACACACAAGCCACCGCCGCAAGCCTTACCACACAGAGCTGCGTTTTCTGAGCCTAGCCCGTCTAGCTGAACGGCGGTGTCTGTCAAAGAGCCACGTCTCCATGAAAACAAAGATGGAGCAGTCTTTAAACTCATGCCGCATAGTTTGCTGGAGTCAGATGTAATCCAATTTATTGTCCAGGGAGAAGACATTGTAGAGCAGGATGGACAGGAGTGCCAACCAGCTAGGGTTTGTTTTTAGCCTAGCACGGACCCCCATCCTCTTGCTGCACTTCTGATTTCTTGCGCACCACTTGCGACGTCCCCTCCCCCGGCCACGGGCATCAGGCAATGCCGAGCGCTGGAGGCCTGGTCCCCGCAGCAAACCAAGATCGCGTAGCTTCTCCATCAGATCATCATGCAGAACAGCTGTAGTGTTTTTTCTGAAACTTATGAGTGCCTGGCAGTGGTATACACAAATTCCTGTAGCTCCGATGTCCATGTGCCATTGAAAGTCAAGCTAAAGACAAAAATAGCACCATTTTGGATTCAGAGTGGCCGCTACGTGCTACTGCCGTGCTACCATCTTGGATCATCTTTGCACTTGGTGCAAAGTATATGCTCTGTGTTTTTCATACCAGTCTTTACCAAGCCTATCATAGTCTTTCTGATTTTTGATCTCATTTCTGATTTTCCATTTTTGCTCTTTTGCCTAGCCTAAGCTTCTTTGTGTATAGATTATTGAGGTCTAAACCAAGTCACTGTCAAGTATCATTATCCCATACCGCTGGGCCCTTCTGGAAACTCCTTGCCGTGAAGCTGGCATTGTAAGAACGGTGTCACTGGCTGGAGGGGGCACCTCATCCATTCACGATTTTCTACCAAAGTTCACTCTCTCTCCTTCTCTCTATGCATTATGCCACAGTCATGCTTTGTAGTTTCTATAACCTGGGACATTGTTTGAGAGGTAGAGAAAATCCCACACAGTGCCCAGTTGGGAAGATGTATGTACCCTGTCACCCCCGCAACAAGGTGATCATGTGGGTTCACGCTTCCCCTGCTACAGAACACCCTGCCACTCACAGAACACACCAACTACTTCTGCAAATACTGGTGGCCCAACATGTCCAAGACATCCACAAGTTCATCTCATCATGTTCCATCTTTGCCTAAGCCAAAGTATTTCACACCCTGACCGCAGGAAAACTACCACCTCAGCCTATACCACACCAACACATGGTCACACTTAACTATCAACTTCGTCACAGATCTCCCCTCAATGCAAAATAACATGGTTGTAATGGCTGTAATCAACCAAAGTCCCTTCATCTGGTTCCTCTCCCCAGCCATCCTTCTGCCTTGCCATCTGAAATGGCAGCCTGCCATCTGAAAGAGCTCACCTTCACTCATGTATTTAGGCACTTTGGCATCTCAGGGGGCATTGTGAGTGACTGAGGAGCTTAATTCCCATCTTGAGTGGGGAGAATTCATGGAGAAACTGGGAGTCTCAGTGAGCCTAATGTTAGGATATCATCCACAGACCAATGGCCAAGTGGAGAGAGCTAATCAGGAGATTGGATGCTTTTTGCAAAAACATTCTACACAAACAACCAAGAGGATTGGGCAAAATGTCTACCATGTGAAGAATATACGCAAAATTCCCTATGGCATTCCTTTTTTCATGTAATTTGTGTGATTTTTTGAGATGTAGCTGGGTGGAAATTTTGATGACACCTGGCAACCCTGGTTAATGCTATTACCTCTTCTGCCTGTGCCTTGCACACAGTGACAACGGCAATGAGAAACACACCTTCCGTATCAAACATTGTTGACATAGGTACTTCTAAAACTGCACAAAACGACCTGTTAGACTGTACAAAAAGATCACTACACATTAGCCTATAGTATAAGTGAAGTGTGATAGCCTCTCAGTTTTATCTGAGGCTATGTTTTTATGATTGTCCTCCTGCATCACCAAAATCTGAGCATGAGCTGGTACTGATGACTGTTTTTTTTTTTTTTTTTTTGAGCTTGGAGATACAGGCTGTCACAGAATCCAGATGTTATGATGCTGCGGGGCCATTGCCCAGACTTCATGACTGTGAACAGTGAGTGGGCAGAATGAGAGGGATCCCTAATCTTTCCGAAAAATCTTCCCCTGGAATTTTCACCCAGCCAAAAAAAACTACTTTTTTTCACATCTATCAAAACTCTTTGTGTTCTCTAGAATGGCGGCTCTGATCTCTTTCACATTCATCATTTTAAAATTTTGGTTTGTGACCTTGTCCTTAAATATTTGTCCATTCATGTCCTTAAATATAGCATAATATTGCATGTTGAAAATGCACGAAAAAAAAAGCCCACTCAGACACACAGATATACACATTAATAAATATCTCCTACTGACAGCATTTCTCACGCTCTGTGAAAAATCCATGAAACAAACTTAAATCTATGAGAACCAGTATCCTTGTGTGTTCCTCCAGAAACATTACAGCAAATATCTCTCCTCCTTGTTGAATCAATAGAACAACACTTGTTGAACACTCTTCAGCGTTATTGTGTATCGCTGAACATTCCATGCCTCTCCAGTAGTTTAATGTATCTGATGCTGATGCACAGTGAGCTCTGATTCTGTGATTGGACAAGTTATAGTATAAATAAAGGGGCCACCCATAGCCATTAGCATGGGCTGAGCTGTTTTTTTTTTTCTTTCATTCCTTTTTTGTTTTAATTTCTTTTAATTTCTGCTCTGTTTGTGTATCCCAACCATTTCTCCCAGTATACAACAAGCACAAAGACTGCAGGACTGCTCTGTGTGGACTGGGTGGAAAGCAAAGATAAAGCAAAACAGAGAAATAGAGGAAGAAAAAGTAGTCAGCTCTCTCTCATTCTCTATGGTGATTGAATTTCTTAACATCTCTTCAAAAAGCGCTTAAATGCCCAGAGGCCAGAGGAAGAAACAAGCTAATGGTGGATAGGGAGGCCTGAACAAATTTCAGAGGCCTTTCCTGCTCACGTTTGAGGCTTGAAAGCAAGCTCCTGCCTTTCAAGCTTCAAAGTCATCCTTCCTCCCGCAGTGTCACTGAAGGATTTGAAAAGGAGGTAATTGTGCTCACTGCAGCTGTGATCACAGGCTCCTGTTCTGGCTCTAGTGTTTCACCAGCTCTCTGTTCCTCTGTCCAACCTCTCTTTCTCTAGCCCTCACTTTCTGTCTCTCTCTTTTCCTATCACACTCTGTCTATTTTTCAGCCTATCTCTCAAATCCACCCTCATTACCTCTCTCTTCTTTTATTTTCTCCTCACAACATCTCCTCCTCTGTCTTTTGCCCTGCCAACCCCCTCGTTAAACCCAAGTACCCAGGTATTTTACTTTTAATAGCCTGGTGCATTATAAAACCCTGGCCTCAGATCCCTTCAAAACAGCTGAATGCCATAACAGCCTTAACAAAAAGCCATTTTCATTAAGACTGTTACAGAGCAAACAGGAACTCAACAAAATAATCCAGAAAACTGAAATAAATTAGTAAAAAGGGTTCAGAAAGTGAAGTAGTACCATCCTCAGTTGGCAAATGTTTATTAGTCTCCAACTTTTTAAACTAGAATCCTGAAACACTTTATATCTTGCCTATGACAGTCATACATCCCAGCCTTACATTTGTGTGCAGGAGCATCCATACATTTATGCATCATATGCCTAGCAAGAGGTTTGTGCTTTTCATTCAGAGGTCCTATCCATTGCAGAGTAAAAAATACAGTACAAAAATACAGTGCGAAAATCCGCACTGAACCTTCACTTCAGGACAAAGGAACAGCACACAGAAACAGGAGAAATAGTAACATAAAGCCCAGAATTGGACTTCAAAGCATTTCGCATTTGCATTGTTTTTTCCCTTTTTCCTTTCACATCTTTTCCCTTTATTTAGCAAATTGACTTGATGGAAAGGCTTGCGACTTCACAGACAACAATACAGGTACAATATTGAAAGACCTGCAGTTGGCAGCAGTTTAATGGAGCTCATTTTCCAAGAGGCTTGGTGTTACCTGTTTCAGAAACCTGGCACCTGCACCAACCTCAGGGGATCACACACAGTGATAATGTTGGGGAAATGGGCATGGGGTGTCAGCAAGAATCCCACCAACCACTAGTAGACCATCGGAGCCAGAGAAGAGCAGAGGATTTACTGTGATTGTACAACTTTTCTATCACTTCTTAGACACAAAGGAGAGGAGAGTGGTTTGCCAACAGCAGACCCAACCAACACATTTATGAAGTGAAGCAGGTTAACAATGATACATCCAGCATGTGGCTTACAGTCTCCCAAACTACATTTTTAGAGCCATTCACACCTCAGCCAAAGTGGAGAAGCTTTCTATTATGCCTTTTTGCATTTTTGACATGACCCAGTGTAGTTTTCAATATTTCACCAGGCAAAGTTTTGAACATGAATATAAATTACATGAGTATAAAGTAATACCAATACTTCTGAGTCATATACACTAAAATAACTAAAAAAAATTTATTAATTTAATTTAATTTACTTCAAGAGGTAATATACTTTAATTTACTTTTAATTTACTCTTAAACAACTGATGATCAAATTACTCCTAATATTTTTCTGGTGCTTTTACACTAAATAAAAAAACACTGAAGCTCCCAGCAAGTTTCCGTAAGATTTTAAATTTGAATTTTAAATACAAGTATTAAATACTTAATCTTTGATATTTAATAACAGTAAATTATAACCTAAGTGAAAGTAGATAAAAGGTAGTGCACTGAGAAATAAGCTCTGGTGTTTTTTTTGTTTGTTTGTTTTTTACCACTACCCTGTATATTGGGCGTTAGTATCAGGTTGAGCAAACAGTAAACCTAAATTAATAAAAAAAAATTGGTGACACATGTTTTCACTGTTTAGTGAATTTCTTGTTGTGTTTATTGAAGTGTGTTCAAAATGGCTGTTGTTTTAACCCCTCCATGGTTCTTACAGTGAAGGGTTTAGCCCTTGAAGGGAATAAGGCATAGAGTTAGGACTCACTTTTTAATTATGTCCAACTGCTTCTAACTACTCTTAACTACACAGAATGGGTAAGAGTTTTTTTTATCTTTAACAAGACAATTTATTGTATGGCATTATTAAAACACTGTATGTTATGTGCTAGGTAATTATCATGAGGCCAAAGGTATTCTATAAACATGTTTTCCTCATGTTATGCACGTATGGGTATGTAACAACTCCTACGCATCTAAATTTGGTGAAAACACATCTTTACCACTTGTTCTGGAACACAGAACCACTGGTAAATCATTCTCATGCTAGGCCTCCTCAGGGACCTTCCCTGATTCCTTACCCAGAATCTTTAGTGGCGACAGTGAGTAGGGGTTAGGGGGATATGAAAGCCGAGCCAACTCTTCTTTCTCCTCATTCACCTCAAATCAGCATCAGTAAAAAGGCTTAAGAGCTCTGCAAGACTCTGCCATCCTTTCTCCCTCCAACCCCCACCTCCTATTCCTCTGACGGAGGAACAGTGTTCTCTGAGAACAACCGCAACTCATGCATGTTCCATCAAGAGCGAATAATTGTGTAAGAGTGTAGCCTGTATGTGAAAGTGCCTCTCCGATGGTGGACAATGGTGCATTTGGCCTATTCAGAGTTTGCCTTTTCTCTGCCGTCACTTGAATCACACCTCCACTGCCATCAGAACCTGTTAGAGGAGTTGGCCAGGGCCCTTGATCAGAGGGCAAAATGGGTTGTGATTGGTGTTAGCAGCCATTGAACTGACCCAGATAAGGCACCTTAATAGAGGAAAGTTTTTTTGTGATATAGAAATGTGAATATAGTTATGGCCCCTAAAGCAAGGTACAGCAGATATGGGCACATTTTCCATCTCTGTGAACTGTGATCCAACAATATAGCTAAGTATATGTACTTTCAGATTACATTTTAGAGTTGACACCAATCCAGTATATTTTTCTGGTGCCAAAAACAATTTTTTAGTAATGCTACTAAATCATGTTACTGAAATTTGGTTTAAAAATTATTTGGTCTAAACCTAATGTTATCCATGACAGCAGTGCTTGAATTGTCCTCAACAATTGTTTTTGCTGTTTGACAATTAGCAAACACTAGTAAGCCCCCTTACACCTCCTCTCCTCCCTATTTAAAAACATGTTAGATCTTAGATATTTGATATCTGAAGAATAAGAAGGATCAGCCATTTAGCTTCTCCCACCCTGTTATGCACACTCTCTCCTGTTCTATCCATCCTTTCCAACCACCCCCAAAACAAAATACTCACTCTTAGTCAGGCCAGATTTGGACATGGTGGACATGGAGCTGCCAGGCAGGAGGCGAAGAGGAAGGCCAAAGAGGAGGTATATGGAGGTAATAAATGAGGATATGAAGCTAGAGGGTGCAAGTGTTGAGGATACAGAAGTTAGGGATAGGTGGAGAGTGATGATTCGCTGTGGTGACCCCTGAAGGGACAAGCCAAAAGAAGAAGAAGAAGAAGAAGAAGAAGAAGAAGAAGAGGTCAGGCCAGATTTATTAATTTGTTTGCCACTAAGCACTTTATCAGTGGTAGAGAAATGTGGCTGTATGAACTTTAACTAAAATGTTTCTTTTATTTTTAAACCAAATTGCACAAAACTAGATTTTACCGAATTAACTAAACTTCTGGCAATATGTAACTTTGGAAGTGGGGCATGGTCGAGCACCGGTTTGTGAACGGAGGGTGGAGCCAGGGAGAGTGAGTGGTAAGGATCCCACACCTGTGCGAAATGTTCTAATCAGTGTTCTGTGTTTCAGGCTGCATCCGAAATTGCACACTGTGACAGTATGTACTGCATTCGATTCAGTACCTACTGCTTGGCCATTGATATAGTATGTACTGATCAGTATATGTGTGTGAAGTATGAATATCCGATCATACTACATCCGCCATGTTGGGGTTGTCATGTGACCTATGACACCATAGTAACCACAAAAATTTAAAGAGCCCACCAGATCAGAGTAACTGTTTTTTTCTTGTTTAAACTTTCAAGAAATTTACAATCTACTCAGGTGTTTTTAAACAAGTACGGTTTAACCACAAGGAACAACATTAAAAACCTATAGCACTTACACATGCTGCCTTCTACCATTTTTGATTCTAACAGCTCTTCCATGCCAGTCCCGTTGCCTTATGGGAGAGCACAGTGTACATTGCTTACATACTGCAGAATCTCAGCAGAAGCAGTAAGTCAATACTGAGAATTCTGATATACCTCTCCTTTGGTGTACTGTTTTTCACCTGCTCCATAGTAGAGTTGTAGGGATATTCATACACAGCGTCACTGAGCGGTGGCAAGGATAAAGAGGGGAGAGATGAGAGCCACAAGACAGCAAGCTGTGCAGCACAGAGCCATGTGTGTGCATGTGTGAGATAAAATCTCTGACAAGTGAAAGCCTGCCTTTTCTTGTTTCCTGCCCCCTTTAGATGGTCTTAAATCTACTCACATTTGAATATGAACACAATAACGTATTGCAACTTCTACACAGTGGCCAAGGTTGGATGTAAATGACATACATTGCTGTATTATCTACAGAGGGAGCTGAATTAACTATATTACAAAAGGCAACAGCATCAAGTTAAAATTAGCTTCCACTTCTGACCTATGCAGCTATCAAAAGGCCATTTTGTCTTTATTGTCCCTGATCCACTTGAAGCCTCTTTTGAATTGACTACTTCCCACCTAAAGTGAGATTTCATCTATTCTCAGTAGCTACATTTCCATGCAAGGTTTTTTTTTGTGAAAAAAGGTTGAAATGTTTATCAGTATAGCTGATGGAAATGCAAATTATCGATAAAATTTCACAAGTGTCATCATAATCTTTTTTGTTTAACTTTAGCACATATATTCTATGTTGATACTTCAAATGTTTAAAACAGCTTTTGTCGAAAAAAAGGCATTCATGCAAAAAATGTGTCACATGACATAATTTATCCATCCACTGAGGGATGAATAGGGATGTGCATGCCATCCAGCACACTGTAAATCTGTGACACAAGATGCACCAAGGAAATACAGTATGTTTCACTTCCGCTACATCGGCAGCCAATAATGTCGCATTAATTTTTCCTTAATATCTCTGCACACAGCACATGCACATCGATAGACAGTCGTTTTACTAACCCTGAAAGTTTCCCCCTCTACTCTGTACTTGTGCAATGGGCGCAGCTCTCCATCACTACCTCCCACACCCATGGGCTTCGTCACATAAGGGCACATAAAGTTACTTGGAGCCCTATCAGACGAGCAACTTCTCCCTTCTGATGTTGTCTTCTGATATTTCATACAATTGCAATTATTTGTGAAATTTAAATGAAAGTAAGCTGGCCAAATTCATTTAATTTTCTCAATGCTCTCTCCATTTTACAAAGATTTGACATACAGGATGCAAAAGGTACACAATTTGCAACATACACAAAATTATGTATGGAAATGGCTCAAGGGCAGATTTCTTTTGTGATACACCAAAACTTTCACGACAATTTGTTTTTTTTAAGGATGACATCACGCACGCCTTTTTATTGGTAAAAGGCCAACTGGACGGAAACAGGCAGGAGACAGAAAATTTCACAAAATTTTTTACGCACTTTCACTTTGTCCATAAGAGAAAAGCGCAAACAGCGAAACTTGGTCTAATGTGTCTATATGGAAATGGTTCTAAACTCCATTACTACAGACCTTATGCCTTTAGCATCTCACCACATGAGCTCAAGCAGGAAAATACAGAAAAAAGAAGTATATGGAAGCTCTAAGACTGAGTCTGAAAATCACGTGTATGCATGTCTGTAGAAGCAGGTGAAACTTACAAAGTTAGAGGGATACAGGAATGCATTTAACCTCAAGTAATCCAGGGCCCATATTCACAAGGCTTCTTAGAATTCTCTTAGAGAGCTCCTATCTTAGCCTAAAAAGTCCTAGCTGGGAGTCCTAGACTAAAAGTGATTTAGGAAACTTCTCAGAGC
>CM074966.1:9352789-9363683 GCA_037577455.1 Pangasius macronema | reverse complement strand
AATCTATATTCCATCCAGATATCGTTTCTTGTATATATATATATATATATATATATATATATATATATATATATATATATATATATAAAACAACTTTAAAAAAATTACCAAAAACAATTTTCATTTGTAGCTCTAATTTTGTTTATAATTGTTAAAGTTCAGTCAAACTGACTTCAGTATGAGATTTAGTCATTCAGAGAGTATATGAGTGTATGTCTTAGACAGGGGCAGACCGCTGAGGGCCCCTCCGCCTCAGTACCACTGGATCCTGATCAAATCCATGTCCCGAGGCACTGAAGAGGCTGTGATCTGTGCCAGCCTGATACCCGTCTCCCCACTGCTAAAGGAAATGAGCTCCAGAGGAGACAAGAGGGACATGAGTGTGACCTTGATGGTGCCAAAGAATTTGTGCTGCATTGTTTGAGGTTGCTGGGGGCATTTGGAAGAGAAGTGGGAACAAAAGGGGAAAAAGGCTAATTCTAGGAAGAAAAGGAGAGTGGAGATGAAAAGATAGCAACAGAGGAAATTGCTGTGTGCACGTGTGTTTGGGTGTATATCTGACTTGTCATTCTGACATCACAGGTCATCCCATCCTTTGTAGGGGACTGTACATGAGAAAGAAAGAGAGATAAAAGTGAAGGGGAATAAAACTTATGGAAGAACTAGCCAGAGTGGAGAAAGTGATGGTGTCAGTGTGTGTGTGTGTGTGTGTGTGTGTGTGTGTGTGTGTGTTCCGTGTGGTTTAGGGGGAGGGGAATACAGAGTGTAGAAATAGTTGATTATGAGTCCATTCAAGTGATCAATGATTTCATTAATAAGACTGATCGCATGCCTGCCACTTCACTGACACATCTGTGAGCAATGGTCCTCACTCACACACTCTCTCTCTCTCTCTCTCTCTCTCTCTCTCTCTCACACACACACACACACACACACACACACACACACNACACACACACTCTCTCTCTCTCTCTCTCTCTCTCTCTCTCTCTCTCACACACACACACACACACACACACACACACATACACTATCCTCTGGATTAATTCAATATTTCCCCCCACAAGAGCAACAACTGCAAACTGGGAAGCAAAGAGACAGGGGGCATGAAATGTGTGTGAAGTGAAAGGAGCTGCAGACAGTGAGAGAGAGAGTGAGAGAGAAAAACAGGGGGAGAGTGAAAATCCATTCTGAACCACATTTTCAATTAGGCTCCACAAGCTGTTATCACAGGTGTGTGAGAATAGGGGAGGCAGGAGCGCAGATGTCTGAAATGAACCCTTATCTGAGGCACAAAGCTGGGCCACGACACGCTATCTGGAAATTACTTTCTGCCTGCACTGCTTACATGAACTTTATTCCTGTCTGGTGACATTACCCTCTATTTGCTCTATTTGATCATTTAAATGCCTGGCTAGGAGGAGGAGGAGGCCCTCACCATGTCAAACTCTCATTTTTTCAGTCTCGTACTTGTTTAAAAATACATTTGATCATATAGATACCCTTTTCTCCTGCACACGTAGCGTACGTAATGCTGTCCAAAACTGACACAGAAATATTTTTCTGCATAATGATTTCCTGCCAAGTTTACAATTTGTTACACTCAGCCCAGAGGCATGAAAAAAAGGGCCCAATTTTTAGGCGCCAAATCCAGCACCTTGCAAAGCCTCTGCATGCATTCCTTTACAATTATTCCAAGCTCCCTTCCCTCCTTGTCTCACATCCCCCCACTTTTCTACTCTTCCTCAACCTACTCTCCTCAGTTGTTACTCTGTTTCACTAACTTTTCACTAACTTTTAGGCACAAAAAATCCAAACTATATTTGACAACAAATCATTTCTTCAAATCATTTCACTTTATAAAGTTAAAGTCTCCTTCGCTCCTACCCATCTGGCTGCCTCTCTCTCTAGCTCTCTTTCAAGAAGTGACAAAAGAATCAGGGGACTTTGTGGTCCTATTGCGTGGTAAATGCTCGGGTGGCAGAGCACCAATCAGGCCATTGTGGTGGCACAGTTGGTCTCTGTGAGCTGTCAGGGAACAAAGCAGACAGAGAAGGTGAGAGAGAGGACACACAGCATATATAACTATCAGCACAATTTTAGTTTTGGGTGTATTGTTGGTTGTGTTGTTATCGCTTCATACTGCATACTGGGTATACCCCGTGTAAAGCCATGGTCATAAAGCACATTAAAAATGGAAAACTAAAAACTGACATGGAGAATGACTATTAAAAAGGGAAAGTAAAGCAAAGGCTTTGTTTTAAGAATGAACTATGTTGACTATGGTCAGTCAGATGTGCTACTGATTCTATAACAGAGCCTTTTCATCTTGTCCACCAGAAGCATGAAAACGTTTTAAAGGCATCCAGCATGTCCTGAGCAGCTGTGTGATCTCAGACACACTCCTCAGAACAAGCTCAAATTTCACTCTGCAGTTTTCATTAAAAGCTTGCTGCACCTTGTAGAGTGAATCATCTATTTTTTCTATGAGTTTTATAATAAGTAAAATAGAAAAGTAAATCTTAAGTAATATATTCTATTATTATTATCCTATTACTTTCACATACAATAAAAAGATAGAAGGAACAGAAGTGAAAGAGAGAAAAGATATATTGTCAGCTGTGTCAGAAGAGGTCACAGATAAACTGGAACAGAGTTGTCAGTTATAATTTTTTTTACTTTTTTCACATAGCCCACTGATACCAAATCAGCTTCTCTGCTTCTAACAATCATCTTTTGTTCATTTGTCCTCAGGGGTTGTTGGGCTGTCTGGGGTGCTGGGGCTAAGGCTGAGGGGGGCTTTGGGTTACATCAGATAAGAAGTTATGCGTATAGAGTACTGGGGAGGAGGGGGAGTTTGAATGGTAATTATAACCACAACAGGAATGTGGGAATGTGTAAGTTATATCATGAGTGAAGTAAAAACTCTTAGCTGTTGGTCTATGGATATTTTGGTTAAGGTAAGAGGCTGTGGTCAAATAAGTGTTACAAATAAAGAATAAAACACTCAGGGTGTGTTGTTATAGGAATATAATCAGCTATGGTTAATAAGTGGTATGGTTAATAAGTAAGATGTATAATCACACAGTACAATGTGGAATGAAGTGCATTTTGCAACTGTCTGTGACATAAAAGTAGGATTTACATAAACCAGAATTCACTTCTATACAGGCAGGAGTGGAAAAATATAAAAATGTAAAAATATTATATAAGGGATACAAAAATCGGTGGCAGAAACAGTACAACTGTATCTTGAATAAGGTGCAGATATGTGCAGTTGTTTGTGCAATATATGCTGTGGAACATCAGGCTGAGGTAGTGGGTTCTGTGCAAAAAATCCAAGCTCTAGTCCTATGTGTTGTACTGGCCCGAATCGCCTGTGAGAAAATGCTCCTCCTCATTCTCTCAGCGTTGGCCTATGGAAGCGCTTCCCTGACCACAACAGAAAGAAGAGTCCATTGTTCAGGTGGCTGAGGTCCTTCACTATCTTCCTGGCCTTGGTCCAGCACTGCTTGCTGTAGATAGACCTCAGGTGAGTGTTAATGTGACTGGACCATGATGGGTCCTGCGTGATGTGAACAGCAAGGTATGGGAAACTATCCACCCTCTCCACTGGGGTCCCGTTGATCTTAAGGGGGTGATAGCTCCTCTCCTGCTTCGTGCTGAAGTCCACTATCAACTCCTTTGTATTGCTGACCTTCAGAAGGAGGTTGTTCTCCTGGCACAAGTTCTCCAGGCTTATAATCTCCCCTAGGCAGGCTTTCTCATCGTTATCAGATTTCAGGCCCACCACAACAGTGTCTTCAGCAAACTTGACAATGGTGGTAGAGTTGGAAGTGACCACACAGTCATAAGTGTACAATGAATACAGCAGGGGGCTCAGGACACAACCCTGAAGGTCTCCAGTGCAGAGGGTGAGGGAGGGTGAGACATGTCTGCCCACCCATACTGCTTGTAGTCTGTCTTTCAGAAGGTTGGAGACACACTGAAACAGGGATGGGGTAAGTCTCAGGTCCTCTAACTTGGTGGTGAGTTTGGAGGGAATTATAGTGTTAAATGCTGTACTGTAGGCAACAAAGAGCATTTTAACATAATTTCTTCCTGATGTCCAGATGGCTCAGGGCTGTGTCTAGGAGGCATGTGATGGCGTCCTCAGTAGAGCAATTGGGAAAGTATGAAAACTGGGTCCAGTGAGTCAGATAATGAAGAGCTGATGAAGTCTCAGAACAGCTCTCAAAGAACTTCATCACAACTGAGGTCTAGGCTACTGGGCAACAGTCGTTGATGCAGGCAGGCTGGGGTTCCTTTGGGACAGGAACAATAATGGACTGTTTGAAGCATGTGAGAATTACCAACTGTACCAGAAGAGGTTGAGTATCTTCGTGAACACTGGTGCTAGCTGGTCAGCGCAGGCTCTAAGGACCCAAACTGAGATGCCATCTGGTCCTGCTACCTTCCTGGTGTTCACTCTCCTGAAAGCCTCCCTCACACCGTGCTCAAAGAAGATAAAAGTGTTTCCCGCTCCAACACTGCATTCATACTGCCACTAGCACTGTTAGTGTTGTGAGCATTGCTAGTGCGGATAACGCTGTTAGCACTGCTACCACCATTAGTGCTGTTAGCTGCAGCCTCAAAGCAAACGTAAAAAGTGTTTAGCACATCTGCCAGAGAAGCATCTATATTCACTGTTCTGGAGGATGGTGTTTTATAGTCATCGTTATTGTTCTCAGTCCCTGCCACAGACTCCCAGAGCCTCCCTGTTGGAACTGTGACTCTAGTTTCCTCCTGTAGCACCGCTTCACCTCCTTCACTGCTCTGAGCATATTGTAGGACGCAGCATTGTACTTGTCCATTTTCCTGATGGTCTCAGATCCGAGATCTCAGAGCGTCGCGGATGGTTTTATCCACCTACGGCTTCTGGTTAGTAAACGTTCTGATGATGGTTTTGTGGACTGTATCATCTCCCTGATAATCCCACAACTGCTTACAGAAACGTCATCAGAGCTGTGCCTGAACATGTCCCAGTCTGTGTCATCTGGAGTGTCCTGCAATGCAGCCATTGATTGGTCTGTCCAGCGAGCAACCCCCTCTGAACCAGAGTTTCCTGTTTTGTTTTCCTGTTTTTCCTGCTTTGTTTGTATCTAAGCATGAGGAAGATGGTGGCATGGTTCGATTTCTCAAACATTGGTTGAGACTGTGTCATGTAGCTGTCTGAGTGTAGCAATGGTCCATTATCCTTTCACCCCGTATCCTTTCGCCATGTCAAACTTTTTACAGTTTATAGTTAGTTCCTGTTCTCTGTAATGTTATAGAAGCTACAAAGTCATTCCCATGCCAGTGTCTTTTATATCATATGTCAAGTCAATATGAAAAGAAATCATAGTTTGTCATGGTAAAAGATTTCATGTAAATGTGGTCAATGTAAATTTTAAATGAAACAGCCTGTTTGCATGTCCAAATTTGAAACACATATGTATTGGTGAATCACATGCCAAGTTTTGCCAAAGAAATGGCAAAGTGGCAAAATATTGAGCATTTTAGCACCCCCAGAGGCTGTTACTATAGAAAGTCTTGCCTCTGTGGAAGAAAAACATATTCTTTTTGCAAAATTGTGTCATTCGAATTTCTCTTTATTTACAATTTACAATTTTAAACAATAATAACAAAATTCAGCATCGTAGTCCCACCAGAGGCTGATTCCAACCAAATTTAGCATGCATCCTCAGGGCAACCATATGTACAAATGTTACAAATTTGATCAAAATCAGAAAATCCATGATGGAGTTTCAGCAAATTCAATCAGAAATGCTCAAACCCCACTAACTGATTGATGTGTTGAAACTAGAATGTGTTAAAAGCACAGCAGTTCTGTGATCATTATTTCAGCATCTACATAATGTTTGTAAAGTGATTTACTTCACAGTAATTAACAACAGATTTCCTACAACCAAAGCCATACAACACAGCACCAGAGTAATATTCACAAATACGCGCAACTAAATTACACACGCATACACACAAAAAAACAAAAAGATTGTGTTGTACATTTTACTTATTTCAATTGTTGTTACAGTCAATACTTAATATTTTTCCTTTCTTTCTTTCCCCTCCCCCTCCTAATATGTATCACGTCTGTTTTACATCTGCTGTCGCATCTGTGTTACGTTTGCATGTGTGGCAAAAAAAAAGCCCAACTCCCACTGACTGATTGACGTGTTGCAGCCAAAATGTGTTATAAGCTCAAGGGTTTTGTAATAATTATTTCAGCATTGTTTCAGCTCCACACATTGTTTCAAGAAAACTTCCAATGAAAGCCCTAGGACTAGTTTGCCTTTACTTCAAAATTGTTTAACAGTTGCAAAAACAAACAAAAAAAAAAAGTTAAGATTGAAGAAAAAAAGTCATTTATTTGCAAAATTGTCTGGAGAGATGCATCATATGAGCCCAGCTGTATGTCCACAAGTTAAATACTGTATAATGCCCCCATGTGCCAACTGTTCTGATATTTGGGGCAGCAGACAATTCATAGCTTTACATATTAATTTTTTTTTTTTTTTGTCTTTTGTAAGCTGACTTGCTGACAGCTGGCATATTTTTGAAGCAGCGTGCAAAATGTTTCAACTTTATTGAACAAGAGGTTGCTTAGAAACAATCATTTGCCCCTATGACTAATTGAGGCCAAAACTGGAAGGTCACCTATCTAACTGATAACCTATCTATCTAAATGAGACCATCTAAATGATCATGATTTTCAGCCATCTTGAACTAAGCTCAGCTCCATCTCCAATTAATTGTCATGTGGATGCAGTACTATATATAGAACAAATATTAACAAATCACAAATATCAACATGTTTCTGATAATTATTTATGTTAACAACAACTGACACTAATTGTGTAAAGATGGGGAGAAAATCCTAGGTTGCAAATGTATATACTATGAAAGTTAGCTCCAAAATGAAGTGGATGGAGCTCAGTGGTTCTTAAGAAGTTTTGTTTGATTTGAGCGAAGGAATCTACAGGACCAAGAATTTTTGTTTACTGTCCAGAAGTTATGGGCTACAATGTAAAATGGTGTACTATAATGACACCATCTGGCCTATGTGGGTCCTTTTATTTGCCTACGTAGTGGATGCCCCCCTTTCTTCCAAATTCAATGATTTTACAGCTTTTGGTCCAATACCATTTTATTGGAGATTCAGAATAGTAATAATAATAAGTAGAAAAATCTAAACAAAAACCAAAGTTTGTTCTTGTCTTCCTGCCATAACACCAGAAGCTTACATGTGGAGTGGAGTGCAACCAGGACAGACAGTCATTAACACATGCATGCACACAAACGTGAAGCTTAACAAAACATGACCCAGTGCTAGTTTTAAAGCTCATTTCAGAGATCTAAGTATGAAATGCAAATGCATCTGAAAGGTATAACAGAAAATCTGAAAGTTTTATCTATCAATAACATCAAGAAAACAACAAAGTTGGGGTTATAGGTCAGATCAATATAGTCAAAGTCTGGCTGAATCCCTACCTCTACAGGTTTTATGTGCAGTAAATGTTAGTTGTTTTTATTATTTTGTTTAATATTATCTAGCTTTATTAATAAAATTTTATCGCCAATATGGGGCTATGCACTGTCTCCTCACCATTCTGGCCAACCCTGACCAGAGGTGAAATTTGACAAGGCTACAAATATGTCAAGTTTATTCAGTAAGTCAGTGACATTCATGTATTTATATGGTGTAAGTCAATACTTTGTGTCAAATTTCAGACAGCATGTCAGTGAAACTGCTGGAGGTATCTCGTAAGCGAGTAATGCTCACTTTTCTCCCTTGTAGCTTGCCCATTTTTTTTCAGTTAGGCCCCCACCTGACAAGTATTTTTTTTTTTTTTTTTTTTTTTTTTTTTTTACAATTTACCAATAATAAAATCCTAAAACTGTCAAATGTTTTTGCATGTCCACAGCATGTATGGACCAAACCCATGATTTTGGAAATGTAATGCTACAAGTTAAGCTACAGGAAATGCCAAAAAAAATTATTTGTTAGATAAGTGTATGACAAAATAAAACTGTGGGAATATTTGTGAACAACCTTCTATGCCATACACATGCCTGGTAATTTGTTGGTGTTCATTAAGAACACACATATGAAAAAAAAAATCAGCATTTCCAAAAATTTTGTAAATCCAGAATTTTTTATTTCAGTTTGGCTTACGCAAACAACTTTGCTAAAATATTGATAAATGATGCCCAGTGTACATATAATAGCTGTAAACAAAGACCTATAGGACCAATGTCATATCTGCTTTGAAATCTAGATGAGCGCAGATCGCAGCACTAGCTCCTGTACTAACAGAATCTACTTTGTTTAACTTTGCTTTGTTTAAAGAAAACTATTGCTAGAAAATCCATTCCATGGTACACTGAACATATACATAACCTCAAACAATAATCTAGACCATGGAATCTTATCCGGAAAGGGCCGGTGTGGGTGTAGGTTTTTATTCCAAACAAGTAGAAGACACACCTGAGTATATTGAAAGCCAAGATCAACTGATTAAACAGGTGGAATCAGGTGTGGCTCCTGCTTTATTGGAATGAAAACCTGCCCCCATACCGGCCCTTTGTGGATAAGATTGGACTCCCCTGATCTAGACAGTACAAGCAAAAATGACATAAGCATTTTTTCATTAGCCTGGAAAAAATCCCTCTCTAAATAAAAACAAGTGCTTTTTTCAGACATAAAAAATATTATTACTATAATACTATAAAATAATATGTATTACTCTGATTGAAAGCAATAAAAACAACAGTAAGTTCTTATTTAATATGGTATCTAAACTAATAAATAACACTGGGAAACTATGAATCACAAATCCCATCACATCTTAGTATTAATCATTTTTCACTTTTTTTTTTAGAAAAAAGCTAAATTAATTTTTCATGCATTATCTGGAACAATGCATTATTCCAGAAAATGGAAGCTATAAGAGCTAAAATAAAGAACCAGCTATCAGTAGTCCAATGTGCTGTACCTCAGTACCAGATAATAATCAGTCAGGCAACATCATAATGCAAAAATATCTTTTTTTAAATTTACTCCAATAAGTTTTAATGATCTCCATACCCTGATAGTCTCTTCTAAACCACTTCTTGATTATCATACAGTTACACTTCGGGTTAGCTAGATTCAGCAGTACAGATTTATGTACACAATTATGGAAGACTTTGTTAAAGACATTAAAGCATGAATGACTAGAAACTTTCTCATACAAAATTCTGATAAAAAGTATTTTTATTGGTACAAGTCTCCCCATGATAAAGTCACCAACTTTACCTTAGAGCTTGATGATTGCTCTGTCATTCTAAAAGATGAAGTGGTAGACCAATGTCAAGTATAACTCAAGGACCTTTGGGTTACACTTGACATTGGCATTATCATATAAACATTTGTAAGACTCCATATTATCACTTGAGAAACATCACAAAAATAAGATATATGCTCCAACTGCATGGTGCTGAAAAACTGGTACATGCTTTTATTATATTATTTATTACCTCAAATTTATTCAGTTAACACTACCTGCCTATTGAGTTTTGAATCCAATACAAACTTCTGCTAATGCCATATAATGGTTTAGCTCCAGCATATCTTATTGGTCTTCTGGAAAGTTACAACCTATCTCATCATCAAATTTACAATCAATATCTATGATGAATTTAATTACTATGTTGCCCCTAAACTCTGGAATAGCACTGCAGAGGATATTCAATATTTTTAAATCCAGGTTAAAGCCCTACCTGCTCAAACTGAGCATTTATTATATTGTTTTTTTATCCTATTGGGTTTTAACACCTTTACATTGTTTTAATAATTCTGAATTACCATTTCTGATTGTTGTAACAATATCTTTTGCCCTTTATCTTTACTGTGACTCATTGTTGTATTAACTATTTATTTATTCTTAATTTCTTCTGTCCTTACAGATATTGTTTATTGTTTTAGTCTTTGTCTTATTTTTAATTTTTTAAAATAAATAATTTTTTAAAGTGAAAATTAAAAGTTTGTTTTTATATTATTACAACTGTGGTGAGCAGAAAAGTATCCCAGAACACACATGTTGAATGTTAAATCAGATGGGTTCCACTCCTGTCAGATGAGAACAGGAATCTGAGGCTAGAGTGGGCACAGGCTCACCCAAATAGTCCAGTTTTGTTGAACCTGTGCCCACTCTTTACACTTCCTCAGATCACTAGAAATGCACACTGAGATGTCATTAATATTATGTTCATCTGTGCTGAAGTGTCTTGCCACTGAAGAGGAGAAATCCTTCATTCTGATGGTACAAATGTGCTCAACAAGACGATTAACCAGTCGCCTCTTAGTTTCTCCAATGTATAGCTGATTACATCTCTTACATGAAAGACAATAAATAACTCCTGTGCTGATGCATGATGAGTAATAGAAAAAAGATTATCCTTTAGACGCTGTGATTTTAGTGGCTGTGTTAATAAATTTGCATGTAAGAAAGTCACAGATTATAATAGCCTGATCATTTAATTCACACCTGTCAAGCCGGTCTTTGAAGTTTTTGTCCGGTTTGTAGGAGATAAGTGAAAGTTCCTTGAAAAGGAAGCTGTCTCAGGATCATCCAAGTTTATTGGAGTTCAACTTCTGTCACTGTTTTATTAGTGGGATGATAAGTGAGCACCAAAGGAATTCTCTCTGTCCTAACAGTGGAAAATAAACACAATTTTTTCCTCTCTGTATATATATATATATATATATATATATATATATATATATATATATATATATATATATATATAAATAGACACTGATCAAAAAAAATATTTGCACTTGTCTGTGTGTGTTTCTCATCAAAACGGTAAA
>CM074966.1:9338221-9352689 GCA_037577455.1 Pangasius macronema | reverse complement strand
TTTTTTGTCTCTTGCTCTTGTTTCTTCTTTTGGCATTTTGAAGAAGTACTTACAACCTGGTTATGATCCACCAGTGCGAAATGCGAATACTTGGCATATTTCCCCCGATCTTAAGATTTTGTTCAGGAGTGTATATAATGTATACACTGCTCAAAAAAATTAAAGGAACACTTTGAAAACACATCAGATCTCAATGGGGAAAAATATCATGCTTGATATCTATATTGATATGGACTGGGTAATGTGTTAGGAATGAAAGAATGCCACATCGTTTGATGGAAATCAGAATTTTCAGACACCCTGAAAATCAAAGTGAAAAAATTATGCAGCAGGCTAGTGCATTTTGCTGAAATTTCATTGTAGCAACTCAAAATGGTACTCAGTAGTTTATATGGCCCCCACCTGCTTGTATGTATGCCTGACAATGTCGGGGCATGCTCCTAATGAGATGACGGATGGTTTCCTGGGGTATTTCCTCCCAGATTTGGACCAGGGCATCACTGATATCCTGGACAGTCTGAGGTGCAACCTGGCAACATCAGGATTTAAGTCAGGTGAGCATGGGGGCCATTCAATGGTATCAGTTGCTTCATCCTCCAGGAACTGCCTGCAACTGCACCAGTGTAGAGTCTGACAATGGGTCCAAGGATTTCATCCTGATACCTAATGGCAGTCAGGGTGCCATTGTCTAGCCTGTAGAGGTCTGTGCATCCCTCCATGGATATGCCTCCCAAGACATAACGTCCTCCACGGCTTCTCCAGACCCTTTCACATCTGTCACATGTGCTCAGGGTGAACCTGCTCTCATCTGTGAAAAGCACAGGGCGCCAGTGGCGGACCTGCCAATTCTGGTGTTCAATGGCAAATGCCAATCGAGCTCCACGGTGCCGGGCAGTGAGCACAGGGCCCACTAGAGGACGTCGGGCCCTCAGGCCACCCTCATGAAGTCTGTTTCTGATTGTTTGGTCAGAGACATTCACACCAGTGGCCTGCTGGAGGTCATTTTGTAGGGCTCTGGCAGTGCTCATCCGGTTCCTTGTACAAAGGAGAAGATATCGGTCCTGCTCATGGGTTAAGTACCTTCTACGGCCCTGTCCAGCTCTCCTAGAGGGGAAGTGGGAGCTCAGTGGTTAAGACTTTGGACTCCTGATTGGAAGGTTGACAGTTTAAATCCCAGCACTGCCAAGCTGCCACTGCTGGGCCCTTGAGCAAGGCCCTTAACCCTTAACTGCTCAGTTGTATAAATGAGATAATTGTAAGTCTCTCTGGATAAGGGCGTCTGCCAAATGCCATAAATGTAAATGTCCTAGAGTAACTGTTTGTCTCCTGGAATCTCCTCCATGCTCTTGAGACTGTGTTGGGAGACACAGCAAACTTTCAGGCAATGGCATGTATTGATGTGCCATCCTGGAGGAGTTGGACTGCCTGTGCAACCTCTGTAGGGTTCAGGTATCGCCTCATGCTACCAGTAGTGACACTGACCCTAGCCAAATGCAAAACTAGTGAAAAAAATGTCAGAAAAGATGAGTAGGGAAAGAAATGTCAGTGGCCTCCACCTGTAAAACCATTCCTGGGGTGGTTTAGTGCACCTGACCAGATCAATATCCAAGGAGTTTAATTGACTTGATGCTATACTCTGGTTAAAAAGTGTTCCTTTAATTTTTTTGAGCAGAGCATATAGTATGGCACCTGATCATCACACCCATATATGATTATTGAACATTCCATTCCAGATATACACCGATTAGCTATAACAATTAAACCACTGACAGGTGAAGTGAATAACACTGAATGTCTTCTTACAGTGGCATCTGTCAAGGGGTGGTATATATTAGGCAATAAGTGAACAGTCAGTTCTTGAAGTTGATGTGTTGAAAGCAGAAAAATATGGGCAAGTGTAAGGATCTGAGCAACTTTGTCAGGTCTAGTGGGGTATCCCTGGTATGCAGTGGTTAGTACCTACCAAAAGTGGTCAAAGGAAGGAAAGCTGGTGAACCGGTGACAGGGCAATGGGCGCCCAAGGCTCATTCATGCGCATTGGGAGCAAAGGCTAGCCCGTCTGTTCCGATCCCACAGTAGAGCTACTGTAGCACAAACTACTAAAAAAGTTAATGCTGGCTATGACAGAACAGTGTCAGAATACACTGTGCATTACAGCTTGCTGCGTATGGGTCTGCATAGCCACAGACCAGTCAGAGTGCCAATGCTGACCCAAGGGAAGCCAGCGGAGGCAGTGTGATGCGTGGCTACTTTCAACAGGATAATGTGCCCTGCCAAACTGTAAAACTGTTCAGGAATGGTTTGAGGAACATGAAAAGAGTTCAAGATGTTGACTTGGCCTCCAAATTCCCCAGATCTCAATCCCATCACACATCTGTGGAATGTGCTGGACAAAGAAGTCCGATTCACGGAGGCCACACCTCTTAACTTACAGGACTTAAAGGATCTGCTGCTAATGTCTTAATGCCAGCTACTACAGCACACCTTCAGAGGTCCTGTGGAGTCTATGCCTCGAGGGGACAGAGCTGTTTTGGTGTCACAAGGGTCACTTACACAATATTAGGCTGGTGGTTTTAATGCTATGGCTGTTCGGTGTATATCCATCCAGCCATTTTCTGTACCACTTATCCTACACATGGTCACAGGGAGCCTGGAGCCTATCCTAGGGAACTTGGGGCACAAGACAGAGGACACCCTGGACAGGGTGCAAATCCATCGCAGGGCACAAACACACAAACACACACTTAATCCCTCACTACGGACAATTTAGTGATGCCAATTTCTAAATCACATGTCTTTGGGGTGGGGGAGGAAGCATGGGCACGGGAACAGGCAATCTCTGCGCACACAAGGCAGATAAAGGAACACCCAACCCTGGACATGTGAGGCAAAATTTATATATAAAAAAATGTAAATATAGAAATGATTCCGTCTTAGGATCACTACTGTATTTTAAGAATGTCAGAAATGTTCTAAAATGTTCTGAAATATCAGAATAATATTAGAGAGAATGATTTATTTCAGCTTTTATTTTTTTGCATCAAATTCCCAGTGGGTTAGAATTTTACATACACTTGGTTAGTATTTGTCATTAGCATTGCCTTTAAATTGTTTAACTTGGGTCAAACATTTTGGGTAGCCTTCCACAAGCTTCTCACAATAAGTTGCTGGAAATTTGGCCCATTCCTCCAGACAGAACTGGTGTAACTGAGACATGTTTGTAGGCTTCATTGCTCAATGCTTTTTCAGTTCTGCCCACAAATTTTCTATCAGATTGAGGTCAGGGCTTTGTGATGGCCCCTCTAATACCTTGACTTTGTTATGCTTAAGCCACGACTTTGCAGGTATGCTTAGAGTCACTGTCCATTTGGAAGATCCATTTGTGACCAAGCTTTAACTTCCTGGCTGATGTCTTGAGATGTTTCTTCAATATATCCACATAATTTTCCTTCCTCATAATGCCATCTATTTTTTAAAGTACACCAGTCCCTCCTGCAGCAAACCACCCCAAATCATGATGCTGCCACCCCCAAGCCTCACGGCTGAGATGGTGTTCTTCAGCTTACAAGCCTCACCCTTTTTCCTCCAAACATAACGATGGTCATTATAGCCACACAGTTCAGTTTTTGTTTCATCAAACCAGAGGACATTTCTCCAAAATGTTAAATCTTCATCCCCATGTGCATATGCAAACTGTAGTCTGGCTTTTTTATGGTGGTTTTAGAGCAGTAGATTCTTCCTTGCTAAGCATAGCCTTTTAGGTTATGTCGATATAGGACTCATTTTACTGTGGATATAGATACTTGTCTAGATGTTTCCTGCAGCATCTTCACAAGGTCCTTTGCTGGTGTTCTGGGATTGATTTGCACTTTTTTCACCAAACTATGTTCATCTCTAGGACTAGGAATGTGTCTCCTTCCTGAGCAGTTTCATGGCAATATGGTGTTTATACTTGCATACATTTATACTTGTTTGTACAGATGAATGCGGTACCTTCAGGCATTTGAAAATCGCTCCAGGATAAAGGATAAACCAGAATTGTGGAGGCCCCCAATTTTCTTTCTGAGGTCTTGGCTGATTTACTTTGATTTTCCATGATGTTAAGCAAAGAGGCACTGAGTTTGAAGGTAGGCCTTTAAATTCATCCACAGGTGCACCTCCAATTGAAGCTATCAGAAGCCTATCAGAAGCTAACTGGGTAATTGCCTAAAGGCTTGACATCATTTTCTGGAATTTTCCAAGGTACAGTTAACTTAGTGTATGTAAACTTCTGACCCATTGGAATTGTGATAATGTCAATTGAAATTTGTCAATTGTTGGGAAAATTGCTCGTCATGCACAGAGTAGATGTCCTAAATGACTTGCCAAAACTATAGTTTTATGTATATAGTTATAATATGAAATCTGCGGAGTGGTTAAAAGATGAGTAAACTTCTGATTTCAACAATTTTTTATTTTTTTTTTTTTTACATATATGTATAGGTGAAATGACACATGACACTTGACGTGAAGCTTCTGGTGTGATGAATTGGTCTTTCAAATAAACAATGTTACATTATATATTAATATTATCATGTATAGCAATTACAACCTGAGGGACATTTATAAGGTAATGAGTAAAAGGTAATTGTATTAAAAAAACAGGAGAGTTCACATGGCTTGGCTGAGAGGAGAAGTGTTTTTTTTTGGGGGGGGTACTCTTGTAGTTCTTGAATTAGCCTTATTTCATTAATTATTAAACAACTGGCAAAACACCTATGCCTTTAATGGTTAAGATGTCACATCAGTGAGAGTTTATGGCATCATCATCCTAAGCCAGAACCATTGTAGTTTACCTGGAAGATGAACTGAAGTTGGCATGTGAATGAGTGTCAGTATAGTGTAAGGTTTTAAGTGAGGTTAAAGGTGGTGAAGTGGGGAAGTAAGAAACTCTGGGGTCAGTGAGGCTGTATTTGATTTGAAGATCAGATTAGACATGTCAGATGATTGTGTGAGACTATGATCAGGCTCTCAGTACCGTTGGATGTGGTGCTGGAAGCCACAGCCTTCTCGCTGATCTCAGTTCGGGTCAAGGAGGATCTCTTGGTTGCCACGATGGTCTCCACCCTCTTTTTCTTCTCTGCTGTTGAACTGGCCTGGGACTGTGTTTCCATGGTGACTGCACATTCCTTAGTGCCGCATCTAAACTGAGACACCTGTAAGTTCCACCCAAGAAAATGACAGAGGTTAAGCTTTTGATACTGCTCTTGCTATGGAAACATTACCATCAAAGCTAACTGGTAGGGTCAACAGCAAGTAAAAGAACCTTCATGAGACAGTCAGAATTTTTAACCCAAGAACCGAGGTTTGAGGTTTCAGGACTAGCTGCAGGCTTGAGGGAGAGGGCATGTTTGCAGATGGGCTGCATATACCAAACTGCTCATTCAACAATGAAAAACACACGAAGGCAAAACCTTACGGGGATACTTCAGAAGGTGAGAAACTTACACCTGTCTAAAATAAAGGTTTGTTTAAAGCTCCTTCTCAGAATATCACAGTGCTGGGTCCATTTTCTCTTTTCACAGTATGCTCTCTGTTAGTTAAAGCTCTGTTTTGGGTTTGTTTGGGTTCAGCCAAGAAAAGTTCTAACTTTAGAAGTGACACCAAATGAAGAACCCCCAAACTGCATTACAGGTTTACCAATTGGTGAAAAATACCTCCAAAAACCTTCCCAGGAATGAATCTTAAATGTCACTAGTGTTCTGTATGAGTACTCAGTTAGACTAGAATTCCATTTTAATACAACTAAGGAAAATATCTTAAAGTTTCCTCCTGGTAAGCTGAAGTTTTTTTATTTACAGAGATCAAAGTAATGTACTTAAATTCTCTTTCCTACATTACAGACTATTCTCTCTTTAGTTTACCTCTAATTGTTAGATATATTTTGTCTCCAACTGAATGATATTCACACAAGTTCAACTGCGTAAAAAGCATGTTTAATAATACAAGTTATGAGGGTAGTGGAGAGGTAGTGGGTTGGTTTTTACAACACAGCTATTGAAGATCTAAAGGATTATTTCTCAAGTGAAATGGTGTAACAATGTTCTATAAAACATCTGCAGGGGGGGGGGTGTCTGGGGTTAGAAACACAAACGCAGCAAGCTTTGTTAAAGGAATGAATTTTTCAGACCCTAGAATTTGTGGAACACAACTCAAACGACATCTGCAAGCAATCTGGGCTTACACAAAAAAAAACGCAGAATTATCCCTCTTTCCCAAAACCAATCAAAAACATATTAACCTTCCATTCTTTTACTCACATCATCATTAGTAACTGCACAACACTCAATTATGTAGAACAACCTAACTGCCAGCACACAAAGTAAATAAATAAATAAACACATTTTTTAAAAATATGTTTTGGATTCCTTAAATAGCAAAAAAAATGAAACACTATGATGCTAGCTAGGCCAAACCAGTAATCGATTTCAAGCCCAGGTGGAGAACACAGGCATGTGCACTAGTGCTGACAGTCTGTCGGAAAAACAAAGAAAGATCAGATGGATAGAGCCCCAAAGTCAGCTCTTTTTCTTTTACATTACACCATCTAGCAGTTTCTACCCAGTCAGTGAAGGAGAAAGAAGAAAAAGAGGGCAAGAGGGAAAGTGAAAACACGCAGTGAGTCCTTTATGCCTGTTATTGACTGGCCTCTGACACTGGGTGCATTGGCTCTTCATGTCTGTGAGTGTTTGAACCCCCCAGTTCCCATTCGTCAATCCCTAGGCAATCCAGAAAGAGCAGAAAAAGGCAAAGAAGCTAAGATCAGAAATTCGAGACAGGTGAGAAGTAAAAGAGGGATGTGTAAAAAAGGCAGAAAAAGGACAGTTAGAGCAGTAAATAGAAAGCAAATACTCACATCTATGTCTTGCCAAGCAGAGCTAATGCACCAATCAAGACCATTAGTCTTTTTCCCTATATCAATGCCCTGACTTGACCACTGCCACCTACTACCTGTTTCTCTTGGCCCTTGTTCTCTGCCTTCAGCGCTTCACTTCATTTGACACTGTATTATGTATTCTTTTTTGCTGCTAAGCTTGGGAAGAAAGAACAGGTGTACTTGAGAGTGTTAAGGTCAAAAATACACACTGTTCATGAAGGACTGCATAATATCAAATGAGAAGAACAGAGATGAGCTTATAGCTCTTAAGTAAATTCCAGGAAACAATAGCCTTTTATCCATTTACCAGTAAGATCTTCACAATACAATGCATTCAAAGCCTCTGACTAGTGCCAAAATACATGTAAAATTTCATACTAGACTTCATTCCTTACTTCGATGGAGTTCCACACCCAATTAGCTACGAGAGAGAAAGAGTGTTCTCTTCATGTGGGCTTGTCCATAATCCTCACTCAGAGAAAGAGGCGATTAACCAGGTTTAAAATATCACAATTCAGACTGCTCCCAAGGAAAAAAAGATTCTTATTTTAAGCACATTAGGCAAATCAATTTAACATAAATTATACGCTCCAGTGACATAAGCAAGTTGAAAGTCAGTGGCAAATGAAACATCAAAGTCAAACAACAGAATAAACTTTTCTAATAAAAAAATGTCTATTTTTAAGGCATTCATTTTCACCATTTTATGAATGTATATTAAACATTTTATTGTTTCCAAAATATATGTGGCAGCCTGCAGAAGCCCTTCGCATGATCAGCTTTTGCCATTTTCTTTTATATATTTCTGAAAACTAAGTGAACTGAAATCTGTTTCTTTTTGCATGTATCTGGTAGCACCCAGTGTTCCCAGGATAGGTTCCGGATCTAATTCAACGCTTCTACTAAAAGACAGACCACCGGCCTCTACATTTATAATCTAATCTACTAGTGGAAAAACACCAATGCCAAAATTTAAAGATTATTATATAATTGTATATGTTTACAATGTGAAATGAGTTCTCACTTTGATTATCAGCATCACCCACATCAGTCTCTGTATCATTACATGAGGAAAAATTCTAAATTCGTTTGTGGCACACCGAACCCTTGTCATCATCTCTCGCCTTGCCTGATTTCTGTTCATGCTAACATTAGTAGGGGAAAAAATCACTTATTCACTCACTACTTCTGTTCTGGTGGCTCAATTTCATGCTGTTAATGTCTATTATAAGGCAAATAAAGAGTTGTATGCAGTATGGCAACCATTTGTACATCATGAAGACATTCCTATCTCTGGTTTATACCAAGATTGCTGATCCCATTTGAATTACAACAGGCATCCTCTGCCAGCATTATTTAACAAACATATCTCCAGAAATGTTATTCCACAGAAAGAACAACAATCAGGACTTTTGATCTTTTTGTTCCCTTTTGTTTTTTGTTTTATATGCAAGGACGTCCAAAGAGGTTTTTTTTATAAAGATTTTGTAATAAAAATCTCCTTTAATTTTCACCACTGGCTTGTTGTAAATTGTTGATTTAAAAAAACAGTGTGATAACCATTATATTTCTAAACTATTCATCATACAGTGAAAATTTCAAACCATAACATCCCTAGTTGTCACATTGTTAACTCTTATACTGCAGTTTAGATATTAGTTTTTGTTTTAGATAAGTGCATTAGGTTTAGGACTTGGGATCTGCATAATGGTTTTGGGTTTGAGGTGATGATTTATTTTATATTGAGCCCATGTTCTCTGGGCTCTCTATGGACAAAGAAGGAGAAAACTGCATACACTGCATTCATAAGCAGCCTGCTCCCAAATCCATTATTTGACACCTCTCAACACCAAAGCACCTTGCCACCAAGAGAAAGAGATCCTGAGAACCCAGGAAGAGGACAAATAAACAGGAAGAAGAAAGTGAAAAGAGGAGTAGGAAGCATGTGAATGATCAGAAGGAAGAAGTCACCATATCACCAGTAGGAAACAGGGATACAACAAATAACCAAATGATTGAACCAAATATTATGACAAATTCACTGGAATTGTATTTTGGCTCTAACTGGGAAGATTCAGCACTACCCATTACTAAAATCTTAATCAGTTTAAGGAAATTCTTACAAATAAGGAATCATGACATCGTTCTAAATAAGGAGTAGGAAAAGATTGGCCAGGGATAGAGAAAAACCATACTGAAAGTTTCTCGAATAAAGCTTTATGTGTGTGTGTGTGTGTGTGTGTGTGTGTGTGTGTGTGTGTGTGTGTGTGTGTGTGCTCGTCTATGCATGCTTGTGTGTTGTGGCTGCTGCTTTTCATTACAACACTCATATGAAATTCTTTTTATAATGGTGGAAGGTGTTCTTTTAAGAATGACAAGAAACATACAAAATAAAGATAAATTTTTTATTATTTATATATAACATATAAAATTGGATTTTTTTTGTAGAGCCAGCAGTGATAAGCATTCTGCATGAGCTATAAGGAGCATCAGCTCTATAAATAACATATTTCTTTCATGAATTTCAGCCAGTTTGCACAGAACAGTGTGTCACCAACTCTGATCAAGTTAATGAATTTGGATTGAGACCACATCACATGTAATCTATTTATATCTGTTTAGAACGTTATCTATTCAGTCCAAATGTATTCATATTTCCTTAAGTTGTAATGACAGCATGTCTGAGTGTCAGAGTACTGCCTCTGACATTTCTACATCGGTTCATACTATTACTAGGTCTCAATTAGAGATATGCACAGGTTATTTAATCTTTCTTGTGCAGTTAGGATTTTGGTTTGTACCTGCCTGTGATATTTTTGAAGGAATTTAGTGGGTTTTATATCCCAAAATATAAACATATCATCATCATCATCATCATCATCATCATCATCATCAAGTGTTTCATCATGGACAGAATCCAGAGCCTATCCCAGTAACACTGGGCACATGGTGGGAGAATTCACCTGGCATGGGAGCCAGTCCATCACACGGCAAATAAACATCTAATATAAACAGGAATATAAACTCAAAGCCTAATTTAAAACACCACAACCCTGACCAGGCAATTAGTAAGCACCACTGCATGTTCACGCTAATGAAGCTGCAAGCTTCAGGCTTGAGTCTGCATCATTCATTCCACTTGTGCAACATTTCTTTGTTCCTTTCCTTGGAATTTAGTCTAAATAGATGCCTTTTCTGGCTTTAAAAAAAAAGAATAGTGCATGTCCAATTCATATTTTTGTTCATTTAGGACATATTATTTCTTCAAATCAAAATAATGTATTAGTATTTCATTACATCTCTAAGAAATATAATTATTAATGCAGCTAATTAATTATATCAGTGTAACATCCTCACAAGTATAGTAAAACAAATGTGTATGTTAAAGGATAAAGTAAAGGTAAAATAAAGTAAAATAAAGGATATTATGAGAACCTGAAGTTTTTAAGACACCCTGCAATTGTTTATTACCAAAAGGAAAGCACAGCTATTCAAATGAACAGTATGTCATGGGAATAAAGTTGTGAGAAATCAGGACTGTTTTACAGATTAATGATTCAATCACTGCTGGCACACCAGTAAGTGATGTGTGGGCTGGTAATTGTGCTGTGAGAAGTCGGAACTCTGAATCACAATTTTAGCCTGTGTGCATTTGAGATACAAAGTGGGAAGTAAACATGGATACCTCCATGTTCATCTTCTGTTAGCAACAATCTAACTAGCTAACTGTGATGAGTGAAGTATTTGATATAGTTATAAATTTAACAAGCAAATATGTCTATATTCTGTTTGATCTGAGACAAGTACTTGTATATACAGTATTACTCATTAAAAAGTAAAGAAGTGCTACTTTGTTTACTGTTGATACTGTGAGCTGATTTGATGTCACTGCTGAACCTGGGGTTGAGCAGACCTTCCCAACGTAGGAATTCCAAGTTGAGTGGGCATTTTCTTTGTTTTTTTTTCCCTAGAGGTCTGAAATTCTGAGACATGAACTGTAGTTGAATGCTGTATTAGATTAGCTCTTTCTGTCCCTCTCTGGCACTCTCTCTTTCCCTCATTGTTGCTTCCTCATTTTCTTTTTCCTCTCTCTCCCTGTGGAGTGTTCCAGAACCTTTCACATTCAAGACACAACCTAAGACATGGACAAGAGGGACACTGAGTGCCTTACATTGCCAAATGAGCCCAGTATCCTGTGTTCCTGGGTAACAAACACACTATAACTCCTTTAGCACTCACTGCTCAATAGTAAAAAAAGAAATAAAGGAGTCATGGCAATGGAAAACTTCTAGTGGACACAGCCTTCCTTGGCTTATTAGCACCAATGCTTGGCTGTATGTTCAGCTTTGGATTATGCTCTGGATGGAGGGGTTTTGGGTGGGGTGTTGAAGCCAAGAAACATAAAGCAGCATTCTATGAGGTTTTATCTTTTTTTTATCTTTAGAGTTTGCAACCACATTCCTGCAAATACTTCTTTTTTGACTGTGAGCATATTTGTACATTTTATATTATCTTTAAGAGAATGCAAGGCCTCAGTGATATTTAAGAGTAACAGTTGTGTTATTAAGCCTGATTGCAATACACTTTTTTTAGATCAGATTCAGTTGAAGTTCAACCTGAAAGCTGAGAAATGTCTGGTCACAGAAGAAGGTACAGCCTATTGTATATGCATCCATCTTGCTCACAACTGAAGTTTGTGTGACAGACAGTGACTCTGAAAGTCCAAAGGGTGGCACAGAACTGTGAGTGAACACCTCTTGTGTGTGTGGGTGTGTTCCACTGTGCGAAGACACCCTAGGGAGGTGATGAGCGAAGGCAGGAATTCCTTTTCTGATGAAAACTATGTCTCCCTCTTTCTTTATTTCTCTCTCTCACACACACACACACATATACACACACACAATGACTGGGATCAAACACTGGGCTGTGGTTGGCCTAGTCTGTTAAAAAATACTCTCCTCCTCATCTCTTAAATTTAAAAACAAAACCTTTGCAACATTCTGGTTTGCATCCAAACAAAATAACAAAACATTTTTCTACTGCTGAATTGTAAAGTTATGAGTAGATTCGCAATTACTGTGTATAGAAATAATCCAACTGCAAATTTAACAGTAGATAATTCCTAAAATATTAAGCATGAAAAAATAAAAAACTCCAAAAATAAACTCCAAAAAGATCCATTCAAATTGCATACATATTTTATACACAAGCAACTAGATTTAAAACCATAATTTATAATAATGTTATAATTGTGCAGCCTGATTGTTAAGTGTCCAACTGGTCCACTACTTCATGGTCCACTAACATTCCTGTAAATATGGGCATTAAAACTTCTTAAAAATAAAGTACACAGTTGCTCAATTCCTGAAGATACTCACATGCAGTGTGGAAACATGCACAGTATTCATGCTAATGACCAAAATCCCAAGTACCCTAAAACACAGATATTGGCTCACTTATCCAATCAAGGAAATGAAGCATCAAAGCCCTATTAGCCCTGTCAGTGCAGAATCAGGGGGGAAATTACCATTCCCAGAGCTTCAGGACGATTCATCAAGCCAAAGTCTCTGGAGAAGTCATAATGTTTACTTACAGACAGCCCACTTCCCCCACTGGCATGCTTTATTGGCTCTTATTAATTCCTGTACAGACCCTAGTGGCTTTGCCATTTACAGCTTATTATAGGGCAGAAATAAGACTAGAAGTCATTGTGCATTGCAGAGCCCCATCTCAAAACAAACCAAGAAATGGAGAAAATGGAGTAATGAATGTGAAATAAAGTACAAACTTTATTTTTAAAGATTATATGCAGTTAAGATGAACAAAGAGAAGAAAAGGAAGGTCAAGCAGAGGTCAAAGGGAAGGAGTAATTTTGTTTTGGGGTAAACATAGTTTGGACAGATAGTATACACAGATAAAAAGGGAGGGAGTAATGACTCTCATTTTAGGAGTTTAGGCAAGATGAATTTATCAGGAGTTGGATGCCATCCTCGGATGGAAACAGAGAGAGTAGGAGTGTAGAAAGGAGAGAAGGAGAGGTGAACAGTTACTTTTATAGCCAACTTCCTGTCTGATGTGGAAGCACTTCCAAGAGCTATTGAGTCATACATTCCACAGGCATTTTAACATTTCATTCAACCCCCTCCCCATTTTCTTCTCTGTTCATTTTTTTGTTCCTGCTGTTCATTCATTTATTTATCAGGTGGACTCAGAGTCACTGTAAAGATGAGGACTCAGAGTCATCTCCCTTCAGAAATTTCCAGGAGAAAATGGCATGCCGCTTTCATTGAACTGTAGCTGGCTAGGTTATGTGATTGAGATTTAGTTAATATAAGGGAGGAAATGCTAAAACTTTCTACATGTGGATAACACACCCCAGCTGGAGTATGAGGAAGGAGCAAACAGACTGTTGTTTATATTAAATTATATGAAAAATATTTGAATCATGTTAAATAGAGTTGTAGAAGTATGACAGAGAGAAAGAAACAGAAGGAGAGAAAGAAAGTAAGAGAGAGATATAGCTCAAACATAGCAGAGGCAGGCACAGAGGAACTTTGGAATGTTCCAACAGCTCTCTATCTCCCCACTCGCAGGCTGAGATATCTTCCATTCCTATACAAACCCACTCATACAAAGAAGCATACACAAGTCTGAATGGAGACTGTCTCACTTACTCTCTATTCCCCTACACATGAGACACGCACATGATTCAACAGCTCCTCATCCTCATTATTATTATCATCATAAGCCCTACAGGGACCTACACAACTACACACTGTCAAAAACACAACACATGCACACAAAAAACACAGAAATACAGAAGCACCTACAAACAGCCAGTAGAGGGTACTTACATACATTATAATTCAGAGAAGTATATACATGGTATATATGTGCTTAATAATATATACAGTCAGGTCCGGAAATATTTGGACAATGATGGAGTTTTTGTGAGTTTGCCTTTATACACCACTACAGTAGATTTGAAATAAAACAATCAAGATGTGATTGAAGTGTAGACTTTCAGCTTCATTTTAAGGTTAAGGAGGTTCCACAAAAATATGGCGTTTACCATTTAGGAATTACAGCCATTTTCAACAAAGTACCTCCATTTTCAGGGGCTCAAAGGGATTTGGACAATTGACTGACAAGAAGTTAATTGACCAGGTGCGGTCCATTCCCTCGTTACTTCAGTACAAATGAAGCAGATAAAAATTCTGGAGTTGATATCAGGTATTGAGTTGGCATTTGGCAACTGTTCGACTGGAGCTACCAACATGAAGTCCAAGGAGAACTTAATGCAAGTGAAGGAGGCCATCATTAGTTTGAAAAAACAACATAAATCTATAAGAGAGATTGCAAAAACCATAGGTGTGGCCAAGTCAACAGTTGGGTACATTCTTAAAAAGAAAGAATGCACTGGTGAGCTCAACAACATCGAAAGGCCTGGAAGACCACAGAAGACAACTAAAGTGGATGGTCGCAGAATCCTTTCCTTGGTGAAGAAAAACCCCTTCACAACATCAACAGAAGTCAAGAATACTCTGGAGAA
>CM074966.1:9319169-9330558 GCA_037577455.1 Pangasius macronema | reverse complement strand
ATTAAAATTATGGTTATATTTACAATTATGTCACTTTGTCCAAATACGTTTGAGCCCCTGAAAATGGAGGTACTTTGCTGAAAATGGCTGTAATTCATAAACGATAAATGCCATATTTTTGTGGAGCCTCTTAAAATAAAGGTGGAAGCCTACACTTCGATCACATCTTGATTGTTTTATTTCAAATCCATTGTGGTGGTGTATAAAGGCAAAGTCACAAAAACTCTGTCATATATATAAACATGAACTGGAATTCAAGGTCAAAATGTGTGAGAGTGATACTGTAGCTGCTTCTCTGGAGGTCAGGCCAAGGTGGAGGCAAGCTTAACCTTTGTTTGTGGAAGTGTATAAACCTGAGGCCATGCCTCGAGCAAAAGAGGACATGGGACATGTGAGCTGTCCTTCAGTAGGATGGACAGAACAAAGTAAGTCCATTGTCCTCTTCTCTGGGTGCCTGTCCTCTGTCCTAACATCATTGGCACACAAGAGATTACACAGCATTGCACTCTGGACATGCTGTAATCCAGTCAAATAGAGAGAGAGAGAGAGAGAGAGAGAGAGAGAGAGAGAGAGAGAGAGAGAAAGCGAGAGAGAGAGAGAGAGAGAGAGAGAGATTACACAAGTGAGCTACCCCTTGGCTGTGTGTGTGGGTGTGGGTTTATAAACCAAATAAAACAACTCAAACATTGAGACTCAAAAAGAAAAAGAACAGTAGGGAGTCATCAGAAGAGCAGATGAGAAAGAGTGAGCAGTAAACTAAAGGGAAAAAAACACTCTTTACCCCCAAAAATCCATGTCCCATACATTTCTTCTTGTAAACTGGGGAAGAAAAAAAGAACAAGGGGTGGCAGGCTTCGGTTGGGGAGGGAGCATGTATAGCCTACTTTATCTTTGCCATTTCATCCATCTTGTTGGACTAATAAAATGTCAAGCACACTGCGTTGATATTTAATCATGAGTGAACAGTTGGGAGGGGCACTATATGTGTGTGTGAAAGAGAGAGAGAGAGAGAGACAGACAGACAGAGAGAAACACAGAAACAGACAGCTGTTTAATAGAATAACAAAGAACATTACAGATAATATATGAGGGGGAAGTGTGAGCACGCACGCACGTGCGCATGCACACACACACACACAAATCCATTCAGGAAGAGTTGTACTTATGACATACACTGCGAGTCAAATGTTTTTGAACACAGAGAGGTTTTGTTATGTTTGTTAGCTTAAACACTATTGGCAATTAATTAAGGAAAAAAATAAGCATTGTTCCTGCAAATACCCTACATTTTTGCCTTCAAAAATACATATGAATATATTCCTATGTTCATCTATCATCCACTCTCAGATTCTAATGGGATTCTCTGTTAAATAACTGCTTTATTAAAGGAAAGTGTTCAGTTAAGGAGTTACTGTAAGTCTAGATTTGTCTTACAGTCTGACCAGCATTTATATTAGAATAATACAAATCAGCCTTTCCCAGTTCCCAATCATCTAGGTTTTTATTTTCAAAAATAAAAAGTCAGGTTCATCATTTCTTACTTTGATTCTCTAATACTAGAGGGTTTCACTTGAACCCATTTGTTTTAGTTTAACCAACATTATTAATACAGTTTTATTTTTGACTGGGATAATCATTTGACTGGCAGTGTCATACTTTGTAAAATACACAGGGAGACACCCACACACTCAGTATTCCTATAATTTACTTTGACTTTATATCTTTGTTTAATCTTTTTAAATACAAGATGACTAATAATAATACAGGATAATATTCTTTTTTTTTTCATAACATTAATTCTAAAAAAAATCAATAGAAGGAAATTTCAAGCTAGAGCAATTTCAGTTTATTTTTTATGTTATAAGAAAAGCTAGGATTGTTAACCACAACATAACGTGGGAGACATATCAGCAATACTGTTTATATGCCATTCAATTATATTATCATCAAAGGAAACCGTTCAAAAACAGATTTAAAATTCCAGTCTTCTATATGTTAAGACAAATTTGTCAGTGTTATTAAAGCACCAACAATGCCTGCAATATCATCATATTGCATTTTGTATCCTCTAGCCTTACACACTGCACACAGCACATCTGCTGTGGCCATTACACAGAGCAAAATATTTTACAGTCCACATGTGGTAACACTGTCCCTTACCATTAATGTTACCTTCATTTACACACTGTTTTAACATAGAGATGAGGGAAGCACAGAGAGACCTGAATGACGAGAGAGAGGTGAAATACATGCTAGAGAGGTTTTTCCGCAGAATTTATAGCACTGTTCTGTAAAACTGGTTACCTGTGGTAAGTGGCCCCAAGAGTGCCTGAGCACAGCCCGAAGCACTGAACTTTCAGGAATGGAAAACCCATGTTTCTAGCATGGCACAGACTGCATATACTCAATAACACCCCAATACCCAAAGAGGCTCCTCTATTTACATTACTGAGTACTAGAACATGCACTTCAAATTCATTTCAGTGAGTTCAAGGAAAAATTGATGCAGAACTCTTGAATGGAATATTTACTGCTAAGGAAATGAACATATCTTATTAAGCCACACAGAAATGGAATGTACAAAAATTACATTGTATCATGTAAATTATGTCTTTTTCCATTTCTGGTTGTGAGTATGCTGTACGTGTTTTTTTTGTTTTTTTTTATTGTTTTGATGTTTTGGTTGTTTGTCCCCTGGTTGCCAGTTGTGGAAAAGCTTCAGTACCAAGGTATAGCAGCGGATTTCCCCAGGCCTTGATTCGTGTCCACCAGCTAGCCATGGACTGAGTTCAGTGTCATTTTCGGCATGCCTGTTATTTTCATGGATAGCAGAGAGTGTGGTATCATCATTCTAAGTGCTCTTGGGGCTGCTCAGCAATCTGTTCAGTGTTGTAACTGTGCATGTTTTGTGCAGCTCTGTGGATCCATGGCATGGCAGTGGTGCCTGGTGGTGTTGAGGCAGTGTGGGCTGTTTAGAATGTACCAGCATAGCTGTTTTTTTTTTTTTTTTTTTTTTTTTTTTTTTGGGGGGGGGGGGGGGTTTTTTTTGTTTTTTTGTTTTTTTTTTTTGTATTATAGAAAAAAATATGTGTGTGTAAAGGTGGAGTAATATANCCCCCCCCCCCCCCCTTCCCCCCCGCCCCCCCCCCGCCCGGCGCGCCCCCCCCCCCCCCCCCCCCCCCGCTTTTTGGTGTTTTTGGTTTTCTTTCTTGTAATAGTAAGCAACATTAGGTGCGAGAAAGGTGCTATATAAATAATAACAACAACAACAACAACAACAACAACAACAATATTATTATTATTATTATTATTATTATTATTATTGTTGTTGTTGTTATTTATATAGCACCTTTCTCGCACCTAATGTCATCATGCCAGACAGGTCCTTGGAAGACTAGTGGTTATCCACTCACCACTGCAGCCTGGGATCGATTCCAGGCCAGGGAGCATGCAACAGTGTGCTCTCTGTGCCCGTCCCAACCCCTGACAAAATTGGGAAGGGTTGTGTTGGGCATCTGGTGTTTAAAAAAAAAAAAAAGTGCCAAATCAAAAATATGCAGACCACTGTGGCAAAAGAGGAACAACATTAGGTCATCATGCCATGTGAAGACTTTGTCTATAATTTTTCTGTTTTTCAATAAAGTGCTTTTGTTTTATATATTTCCATATTATGTATTTAGTTTTAATATGAAACATATTTTATTAAGTATTACTGATGTTGACAAGACCCAATACAAAATAGAATTGATCAAGTGAACTTAATTTGGTTTTGTGTGTGTGTGTGTGTGTGTGTGTGTGTGTGTGTGTGTGTGTGTGTGAGAGAGAGAGAGAGAGAGAGAGAGAGAGAGAGACAGAGAGAGAGAGAGAGAGAGAGAGAGACTGGATGAACAGTCTTTGCAGGCACAAAATTCTTGATTGCATTTTTTTTCACTTCTTTTAGAGACAGTGTATTGACAACTAAATTACGCCCACTGAATGACTGACATTCAATGTCTTTAAAAAGTCTGGATTTCACCCATCAAATCAACAGTCCAGCCTATTTTCAGCATATTGGAGTTTATGGCACAAATATTAAGAAACGAAAAGCCCATTTTCTGGTAGGTATCTGACACTATAAAAAATATCCTGTTTATATCTTTTCCTTTTTATCTGTTTTTCCTAATTTATGCAGCCAGTATACAGAACAAAAATATTGTTTTCATCAAATTAATCTAATACTTTCATATATTTCAAACAAAACTAAAATTATTAACATTATTAATATTAATAACCTAAGGTGTCATGCTATAATACCATGAGCACCTGTTCATAAATATTTTTTTGACATATAAATGAATCATACAGAGTACATATATATTTTTATATAATTATATAATCTCACAAATATAATTTCAAATATTGGTAAGATGACTAATTTATTGTAAAATCCAGATATTTCATGTTTAATTATTGAATGATAAATGTAATTGCTTAATAAATCATTTTAATATTTTTTTTAATGTTATTTTTAAATGCTTTTAGAGGACCCTTATTTATTTGTTCTTTCCTCTCTTTGTTCTTTTCTGTACTCTGTTCAGCCTAACCCTACCTACAGCCTGATCCTTGCATAAAATTCTGCTTCCTCTTAAAGGCTTATAGTAGGAAAAAAGTGCCCAACCATTTAGGCTATGAAACCAATGTATTACCAAAAAAGGGGGATAGCGTGATAGGACTTCAATCTGTTCCAATTTCTCCTTCAGAATTTATCTCACTTCTTCTGAAATCCTGAAATTGCTCGAGAAAAAAGCAGTCATTTTCAAAAACTGGCACGTAACTTTCTTTGCATCTTTTCATTCTCTCAATCTCTCTTTCTTCTGAGGAAATTGAACCAGCTTAATGTCAAATGTGGCTAAAGCCAACCTCTCCATATCAAACAAGGCAGCCCAAAAATTACTGTGGCAATGATAAGACTGCCAGATAGCGCAGAAAGAGCGGGAGAAGAAAGAGAAGGAGACAGAGAGGAAGGGGAAAAAAGACGACAGAGGGGATGTGACTCCACTCAATTATACTGCAAAATTGGTATGAGTGAATATTTTTCATTCAGGTGACTGATGGTATCTGCTGAGCAGCAATACAGATAAATAAGGGAGCTTTCCGTCAACTATAAACATCATTAATCATGAGGCCAGCCACTGCCTGACCGGCCATCCTCACACCACAGTACAAAAACGAGGGATTAAGAAAGAGCGACAGAGGGAGATCTTCAGGAGCTTCAGTTCTTCTTCCCAGAGGAAAAGGGGCCCACTGACAAGATTTAAGCCTCTATATGTCGTTATTTGATTATTTCTCTCCTTTCAGTTCCTTCAGTTAGATTCAGCTTTAGTTTCACAGCTAATCAGAACAACCTCATTATATGGCAAAACCTTCAGAATAAAAGATCCAAGTAAATAAATTCAGCAAATTCCAATAAATGCATTACTTGTTTATTTGTAGAAGTGTGGCTTATTTAGATTCCATCTATTACATCAATTTCTGCACAATTTTGCACTATTTCTAGGGACCTATTTTAATGTAAGCAAATTTGTGATATTGACTATGTTAACTGCTCTGTACAAAAGGTCAGATTTTCATACCAAAAGAAAGATAAAATATTAAGAAACTCTGAAATTAATGTAAACTATTTCAAATATTCTACTTTTCTCTCTAGTTATTTTCAAAAATATATAATTTGTAATTAAAATTGTTGTTAAATTAAATTAGAAAATAATGCAAAATAGAAGCATTTTCACTAATGGTCTCAGACTTTTGGACCCCACTGTACATATCTAGCCTATTGGCTATATACTATAAACAGTAAATGCCAGTGTTTTTCAATTAAGAATAAACATTCGTTACACTGTGCAACATTGTGTTTCTATTTACTAAATGTCCCCATAATTATAGAAATACCTCATACAATTTTGGGATTGTGATATTTGGCTGTTTGATTGTTTTTCCCCCTTTTTTAACAAACACTGTAGCTTCAACAAAAACATTTCAGTTTAGTTACTTGATTAAGGTAAAGGTAAGGTGTATAGCATAATTTAGCTACTGTAATACACAACTGCACAATGAAAAACTATTTTTAAAAAAATGTATCTGTGTATGCGTTTGTGTGAGTGTGTGTGTGTGCATGCCTGCATGTATGTGTGCATGGATCTCAAGGGAGCATTTCTACTCAGCACACTTGACAATTAGGTAAATGAGCAAATATATCTAACTCATATACAAAACCAAAAGATCCATATCAAACATGCATGTATGCCCGTAGTCCTATAAAACTCCTATTTTCTTACTTTGCAAGTCAAGCATCTACGGCACAAGGACAGAACAATGTCTACACTAACTATGCTTGTGTTACTGTCATAGGAGCTGTGAGTGACCAGACACATGCATTTGTATGTGGAGCCAATTCATTATGCACTGTACACATATTAAGTGTATTAAGATATAAAATATTAACACAGTAATGCAACAAGAAGCACCTTGATAAAACCCACAGTTCAGGCTGAAGAAAAGCAGCTGTAATGTATGATGCTGCCACCACCATGCTTCATCTTGGGTATGGTGTTCTTTTGGTGATGTGCTTGTTTGTGTGAAACTGGAATTGTGGAATTATTATACCTTTTGGAATTGTTCTCATCAGACCATAACACATTCTGCCACATGGTGTACTTGGGCTTGGATGTATTCTGTGAAAATGGCCTTCTGTCTAGCCACCCTACACCATAGTCCCAACATGTGAAGAATATGAAATATTCCGCAGCTCTTTTAATCTCTTGACAGCCTCCCTGGTAAGTATTTGCTTGTCATTTTGAAAATTTTGGAGGGATCTCCTATTCTTGGTATGACACTGCGGTGCTCCATTTTCTCCAGTTGTTGATGATGGCCTTCACGGTGCTCCATGGTACATCTAATGTTTTGGGGAAAAAAATGTCTCTTTCAAAAAGGGAGATGCTGTACAGGCTTTGTAAGCTTGTTCGGACCATGGCTTCAGCAGTCAGATGAAACCAAGAAGATGTCAAGATCCTACAGAAATCCTACAGAAACAGCCAGTCTTTATTTGGGGTTAATCAGAATAATTTAACTGATGACAACTGTATGATAATTACTTTTGAACATGAGATTGAATGTGATTGGTTAATTCTGAACACAGCCACATCCCCAATTATAAAAGGATGTGTACACTTATGCAACCAGGTTATTGTAACTTTAATTTTCAATAGTAATTTTTCCTGATTTTATATGTTGTATATATAATTTCACACTGAGGGTGGAATAAATCCTGAAATCACTTATCTTAGTTTAATTTTTTTACTTCACAAAAACCTTTTTTTGCCATTTTAACAGGGGTGTGTAGACATTTTATATCTACTGTACAACTAGATGTGTTAAACAACTTTAGAACATGGCACATTTGGTGAATCACCCAATTTTTAGGTGAGCAAAGCTATTGGAACAGACAAAGGAAATTATAGTAATAGAGTAAAGAAGTGGGTGCATATCACTTGTTGTTTGTTTTGGGGGTTTCTCCCTTCAGTTTCCTCTTCAGGAGGTGAAATGCATGCTCAACTGGGTTAACGTCTGGGGATTTACCTGGTCAGTCTAAAACCTTCCACTTTTTTCCCCTAATAAAATCCTTTGCTGTGTTGGCAGTGTGTTTTGGGCCATTGTCTTGCTGCATGATGAAGATCCTTCCAATTAGTTTGGATGCATTTCTCTGTAGATTGGCAGATAGAATGTTTCTGTAGACTTCTGAATTCATTCTGCTACTACCATCATGAGTTATATTATCAATAAAGATTAGTTAGCCTGTTCGTGAAGCAGCCATGCAAGCACACACCATGACACTACCGCCACCGATGTGCTTGAGTTTTGGATCATGAGCAGATCCTTTCTTTCTCCATACTTTGGCCTTTCCATCTCTTAGGCAGAGCTTAATCTTAGTTCCATAACTTTGTGGCTCACCTCTGTATTTCTTTGTGAATTCCAATCTGGCCTTCCAATTCTTATTGCTGATGAGTGGCTTGCTTCTTGTGGTATGGCCACTATATTTCTGCTCTCAGTCTTCTTCAAATGATGGATTGTGATACCTTCACCCCTGCCCTGTGGATGTTGTTATTGGTGTCACTGACTGTTGTGTGTGTGCATGTCAGTATGCCTTACCTCTTACCCATGTCTTTTGGTCAGTGTGTAAACTCTAATAGAGCGTTTCAATTTCACTGCTAGAGTAAAACATGCACTATACACTATACACTTGTACACTATGCAAGTGTTTAACTTGCTTAGCAAGGGCTTGTTAATTAATTGACAACCCAAGTGAGGTGTGTTAGAGCAAGTACTAATAACTCAATAGTTTTACAGGTGACCAGCCTAAAACAGTGTGCCATATGACAGGTAAATTTTAGTCATTATCCTATAATGTTTTCTTTTCCTTATCAACTTGTGCTAAGTGTGACCTCTAATGGGCTTAAAGCAAACCACTTCGTGTATTTGTCTTCATGTATTTCACCCACACAGGTGAACTTTCCTGCTCTTTCTTTTTCTGTAACTCTTTAATATTGAACAGCACACCAGAGCTCTCTTCTGAAAAAATTATTCTTGTTAGTAATTGCACTTTCTTCTGGCCTAATAGCACTGCCACAGGAGAAAGCGGGAGAAAGAACACAAAGGACAGTTAATTTGTGATTTCCTCTGCTTATTCAGAGGCAAATTAAGTGTCAAACAGCTAATATGGAGCATATTTCATTTTATGAGCTTTTAATTTAATTCCGTTCGCTCATATCAGGGCTGTTAGCAGCAGTTAGTGCACTACGCTAGCGGCCTCCACTCAAACCAAAGGGGTAATAAATAAACATGTTTCAATTAAAGCCTTCCAAAATAATAATGTGTTACTGAGCAGATCAGCGGAGGGCAAGGAAAATGAGATGCTTATAACCATTGGGAGGTTTTTTTGGGGGGCTCTCTTTTTGTAGCCATTGATGCCCATTCACAGCTGAAGGCGTGCTGGTTAGATTGATAGCACCGCCGCAAGGTAAAAGCAGCTGTAATTACAGGCTGTAATGAGAGGCAGCATGGGGAAGTACTGCAATAATATCCTGCTTGTACTTGGGCATATATTTAAGAGCACTAATAACGATTAATTCTGTTCACCTAGGAGAACTTGTGTTAAAACAATTCAATTTTTCTTCCTTAACCTCAACACCCCAGGCTCCATCAATCCCAAATGCACCTTTGAGCATATATACACACACAGCTATACACACAGGCACATACAGGCACACTCAAACAGACAGCTTAGAAAAAAGATCTTCAGTACATTCTGTGTGTTATTGCATTGCAGAACTCAAGTCCAATAGAAGCATACCTGTTATTTAACCTAAACCCCGGTCTCCAAGCTTGTGTCATTTTTATGACCTCATTCAATGATTAACTTAGAATTTCAAATGTCAGCAAAAGATGCCAGGTTGACAGCAAGTGTCTGACATACTGTTTGACAGAGCGAAATACAATTTCTTCCCACCATTATAGCTCCATTGCTGTCAACTGGAATCGATACATCATGAAAAAAAAAGACAGCTAACTGAGGTTCCACAAAAATATGGCATTTACCATTTAGGAATTACAGCCATTTTCAACAAAGTACTTCCATTTTCAGGGGCTCAAAGGTATATGGACAAAGTGAAATAATTGTAAACATAACCATAATTTTAATACTTGGATGAAAATCCTTTGCAGTCAATGACTGCATAAAGTCTAGAGCCCATGTTCTCAATTCTGAGTTTCCTCCCTGGAGATGCTTTGCCAGACCTTCACTGCAGCCACCTTCAGTTGCTGCATGTGTGTGGGACTTTCTGACTTCAGTCTTGTTTTCAGTAACTGAAAAGCATGCTCTATTGGGTTTAGATCAGGTGACTGACTTGGCCATTGAAGAATATTCCATTTCTTTGCCTTCAAAATGTCTTGAGTTGCTTTCACAGTTTAGGGTCATTATCCACATGTACTGTGAAGCGGCATCCTATCAGTTTTGTAGCATTTGGCTGAATGTGAGCAGAGAGTATAGCCCTATAAACCTCAGAATTCATCTTGCTACTTCTGTCAGCAGTCACATCATCAATAAACACCAGTGAGCCTGTTCCATTGGCAGTCATACATGCCCATGCCATAACACTGTCTCCACCATGTTTGACACATGATGTGGTATGCTTTCCTGTTCTTGAATGTTCTATCAGTGGTTTGCATCTTGTTGTAAACCCTCTGTATTTACATTCATAAAGGTGTCTCTTGATTGTAGATACGCCTATCTTCTCCAGAGTGTTCTAAGGTGTATAGGGCTATACTCTCTGCTCACATTCAGCCAAATGCTACAAAACTGATAGGATGCCATTTCACAGTGCAGGTGGATAATGACCCTAAACCTACTTGCAAAAGCAACTCAAGACCTTTGAAGGCAAAGGAATGGAATATTCTTCAAGGGCCAAGTCAGTCGCCTGAAGGCACAAAAACCCACAAACAATCAGCAACTGAAGGTGGTTGCAATTTTTAGATTAGATTAGATTCAACTTTATTGTCACTACACATGTATAAATACAAAGTAACGAAATGCAGTTTAGCAGTTTCTAATCAGAAGTGCAAAAACCAGCAAGTGCAGTACATACAGTATAAACAGTAGTAATAAACAGAATGTACAGTATAAACAGTATGTATAAACAGTAGTAATAAACAGAATGTAGTTAGATGTAGTTATATACGTGGGGGGGAGGGGGTAGTGAAGTTCAATGGGACAGAGTTCAATAGGGAGACAGATGTAGGATGTAAAGCCTCCTGGATGGGAGGAGCTGGAAAAGACTGTGGGCAGGATGAGAGGAGTCCTTAAGAATGTTGCGTGCCCGGCTTAGACAGCGTTTCTTCTGGACCACCTCAATAGCAGGTAGTGGAGTCTTTGTGATGCGCTGGGCGGTTTTCACCACCCTCTGCAGTGCCTTCCGGTCTGCAACCGAACAATTCCCATACCAGACTGTGAGACAGTTGGTAAGGATGCTCTCAATCGCACAGTGGTAAAAGTTGCTCAGAATGTCAACAGAGAGGCAGTTTTTCTTTAGCGTCCTCAGGAAGAAGAGGCGCTGATGTGCCTTCTTGATCAGGCTGGAGGTGTTGGTTGACCAGGACAGGTTCTCTGAGATGTGGGTCCCTAGGAACTTGAAGCTGGGGACATGCTCAACAGCCATGCCATTGATGTGGATGGGATTATGTGGCACACTCTTCTCCTTCCTGAACTCCACAATGAGCTCCTTGTTTTGCTGGTGTTGAGGAGCAGGTTATTGTCAGCGCACCATGCAGCTAAGTGCTCCACCTCTGCCCTGTAGTCAGA
>CM074966.1:9274962-9319069 GCA_037577455.1 Pangasius macronema | reverse complement strand
TGGACCGACATCATATTGAACCCTATGGGTTAGGAATGGGATGGCACTTAAGTTCATATGTGAGTCAAGGCAGGTGAGCGAATACTTTTGGTAATATAGTGTATATCCTTTATGATGGAGAAAGGCTGTCTTGCACATGTATTATGTCAGTCTTCCACTGCATTTATATTAAAACATATCTCATGTACCAGTACGGACTATTTCAAATGTTTTAATCACATAGTCAGCTAATGGAACTTATGAATGAATGAGAGATGAGATGACAAATTAAACTATGAAAAGCAGCTGCTTTCGTCTCTGCTGTTATAGCATCGTCTTTATTCATTAGCTTAGCTGTATAGGGCTCTACCGTTCAGCACAATTTCCAAAGAGTCTTCCTTCCATCCAAAGTAGGTTTTTAAATTAGTTTACTTTCTTAATTGTCTCTAATGGTCTGTCATACCTGGCTCTAACTCTGGCAAACGTGTGTCTGATACAAACACTGAAAAGGACATAGAAGAAAAGACGTCTACAACAACATACCCATGCCATGCACACACACACACTGCTCTGTGTCACACCAAATGAGGCAGCACACTTTCTGCTATGCTTCACACTAGGGCTTAAAATGTTTTACAGCCTGTCAGAGTCTCAGCAACATGCCAGCTGACCTGCTGGTAATCACCTGCTTGGGAAATGCAAACATGAGCATTAACCATGGTTTTTGCAGTCTCTCTCACATAGCCTTTTTTGGCTGGGACACCTGAGCCAATGAAAATCGTTCGATCAGTCATGTTCTGCTTGAACTCAGTTTCTCACTCTGCTTTAATGAAGGAAGAAATGGCTAGGCTTATTGGGAGGTCAACTTAGAGATTCCTGCAGCCAAAGCTAACACTTTGAAAGTTTGGAACAGACTTTCACATATTCTGACACAAATCTACACTCACTCCAAAATACACACTAGACTGCACCCTTGGAAGGAAGGAATATTGGGGTTTTCTGATTCACACACCACCCATGTCCTCTTTTAACCTTTTGAACCAGATGCAATTTATAGGCATATTTGCACCCAGTCTTCTTGCTTTTATAAGTCAGGAACTGTTTATCTCTCAGAAATAAGAGATAAAATTATTTCCCAATTTATGGCTTTTTTTGTGCATCAGCAAATAATCAAGTTTTAAAAATACACAAATGTTCAATGCACTTCTTACTCACTCACTATTATCAATAAACTTGCTCATTTATTCTTAATAGAGAGTAAAGTTTTTGCATTTCATAGCATCTGTGTTTTTTCAGTGTCTGTGAGCAAGTGTATGCTGTAGTTATGGCAATGATAGAAGTTTTGAAATAAAGGAGTTGGAAAAAAATTCCTCAAAAATAGGTAAGACTTCTTAGGGTTAACAGACCATAATAGGTGAACAACAGCTTACTGCGGAAGGGATGAGAGTGCATCAGAATGAAAAACACATGAATGAGAATAAAGATGGATAGATGCAAAGAGAAAAGGGAAAGAGGAAAGAGATAAAAGAAGAGAGAAAGGGAAATGGAGATAGGGAAGGAGAGAAAAGGGGGTTGTCCTGATGGAGAGGCAGATCAGAAGCATGCCCTGAAGGGCTGACTCTGCCTGGGGATTAGTCAGAGAGAGAGGGGGAGACAGTGAAACAGACAGAGGGAGTGAGAAAGAGACCCTTCATGCATGGAGACACACCCCTTTTGTTACCTCCTCTGAGACACAAATATGGACAGACACTTTTGACGTGTGTCTACTTTAACACAACAGCCCAACTTTGTGTCAACACAATACACACCCAAATACATTGGCAAGGCTGACAACCTTCTTTGCTCTCTTTTTTTTCAGAGCCTTATATCACTATTTCATAGTTCCTGCTTCTGACATTGTTCCCCTTTTCCTACATGCTATATGTCCTTTTCATTTGACATTAAAAATATCAATGTTGAAACTCTATAGACTGAGATATGTCATGCAAATTCAACAGCAGTATGACAAAGTTCAGTATTACAATATTCAATGCTTTCAGCCTTGCTAATTATTGTCAGAAGTCAATACTTTGAAGGGATAAAGATATTTCAATTTTCATTTTTCTTATCTTCCTGGGGTGACATGAACGAAAAGACAGAAAACACAGCATAATAATAATAAGAGAGTCAGCGCTTCTGGTGCAATACCTCATGCACAAATGTGCAGTGTTCACTTTATGTCCCTGCTACAGATCCATTATAACTAATCACTCCCATATGCCTTAGTACAAAAACTAATCAACACTGCATAGCCTCCAAACATCCAAACTAAAAAAAAAGAAAGAAAGAAAATCCCCAAACATTCCCCAGAGCACTTTTGTAATCTCCATCTAGGATAAATCCCAGAGACGCTGGGGGAAAAAGAAAAACTTTCAACCCATTTATCGTCACATCAGTTTGGACGGGCTAAGGGGGCTATTTAAACATGTATTAGCATGACAGTGGCCTTCTGTCAACCACCTCATCCTCATGGATGTGCGCACACACACACACACACACACACACACAACCCTTATAATTACAGGTAGTGCTGTGTGCTGCTTTAGAGATGAGGGCAAAGACATCTTTCTGAAATACTCAACTAAAAGAGTTTGAGTTCCCATAAGCTAGAGAAACATATGTGTTTTTAGGTTTAGTGAACCAGGGAAGAAGAAAAGGCAGACGATATTGGATTTAATCGTGTTATGTTGGTCGTTCATATTAGCTGGTGGACAACATTTTGTCCATATAAACTGGAGGCAGTGAGAAAGAACCTGGGCAGATTTCAAACACTTTATATCAATAACACAATAATGACTAAATCATTATTAATCATTAATCATTAAACTAGAAGATTAGAGGAAGGTAATGCCTTCACAGTATGTGTACATTAAGATGTGTGATTTTTATTACAATGCAGGAGCATGCTGGACTTTTACCCACCTTCTAGAAAACCTGTTTGACAGATATTATTTAAGATGCCACAAAAACTAATATTAGAAACAGTTTACATTGGTAGTAAAAAGAATATATAGTAGACAGAATATACAGTGGGTACCAAAAGTCTGAGACCACTTTTTTTCATTTAAAATTGGAAATAAACAAAAGTTTTTAGAAATTTAAGATATTCAAAGCAAAGAAAGTATCTGTTCAATATCTTGAATATTTAACATTCATGACTTTGCAATATTTCTAGGTCCCTACTTATATGTAAGCAAGTTTGTGATACTGACCATGTTAACTTCCTTGTACAAAATGTCAGACTTGCCTTACACCTAATCTATTCTATTGAAAATGGTTTTACACAAACTTGTGAAGTCCATGACAGCTTGATTGCACACTGTTATTAAAGCAAAAAAGGGGACATATCAAATACTAAGAAACTCTAAATTTCATGTCAATATTTCAAACACTACTTTTCACTCAAGTTGCTGTCAATAATATAATTTGTTATGAAAACTGCTGTGTTAAAAAGAATGCCAAATAGAAACATTGTCATTAGTGGTCTCAGACTTCTGGACTCCACTGTATATAATTATACGCTGAAACCTGATATTAAGATGTAAAATTTCACAATCACTTACATTTTATATGTATAATTTGTTCTAAGTTTACATTGCTGACATTTTACAATTTTTTTTTCAGTTTTGTAAATTTATGTGGCCTAACTAAAATTCCACTGTCTTTAAAAAAAGAAATATACACAGTTAAAGGCTCTAAATTGCAGCACATGACAATAGGGTATTTTTCCAAATCATAATGTAATTAAGTCAGCAGAGGATTAAACGAGTACTTAAGGTCAATTTAAAATGCAGTAAGGGCAGGTGCAATAAGGCCTACAAAATACCGCCTCCTTAAACCGCAGGTTAAAATATGGGCTAAACCGGAAAATGCCCTAAATTTGGGTTATACGGCTTTTCCCGTTTGTTTCGAATAGCAGCGCTGAACTATATAATTTCTTCAAAACAAATTAAACACTTTGAAAATGTCTGCTACTGTGAATTATTTCAATTCTTATAAATACTTACACGTTCAAAGAAAGTTGCCACTATGACAAACAGCTTAAAAAAGAGAACATCGCCAACGATTAATGAAAAGGGAAAAATCAAACAAACGATCACCTTTTTCCCGACAAGTCTTCCGTGACATTTACAGTAGCCAACTTAAACATTCATTTACGTTCCTTTTGACGTTTTGTAGTTTATAGAATTTGTCCAATAAATTACTTTTAAGTATTTCTCTGGGATGCTGCGTGGTCTTTACCGGTTTGGCTCAAACCTGCGAGGCGAGCAGAGCGGCGCGCGCTCACTCTGACCCGCGGCACAGCTGCGCGCAAAAACTCCCAAACCACTCTACTGGACACACAGTGCACTCAACAGTGTATAAATCACTGCATTACACTTTAATGTAGTGGTCATAACAAGATTTGTTATTTGGGATTCAAATTTTTTAAAACAGGTAAATTCTAACCAAATACTGCGAATAAATTGCATGGCTTGGGGGGGAGATGCGAAAAACGAATGAATGCAATTTAAACATCAGAAATATGCAAGGCCATCAGTCAAAATATTCAAACTGTCCTTACTTCCTCTTGTAAATTTAGCCCAATTCATTTTACATAATACATGTCAAATTTTCAAACATTTAAACTTTTTCATTGGCTATTTTTTAAACCAATTCCAGGACTAAGAACAATTGTAAGTGGAACTGAATAAAATAAATGTCATTTAAATTAGATCCGAATTTATGTGTGTGCGCGTGCGAGCGTGCGTGTGTGTAGGCCCCGGTCAAGTACTGAATGTAGGAGAGCACGTGAAGATTGTTCTGTAATCTGATGCCGCAGAAAATGTGCTCAGCCCCCAAAATCTGTCCGGGAAAAAAACAACAGCATCTCTAATGACTGCACCAGTACAGGCCAAAGAGAGACCCGGCCCTTAACAATGGCTTTTCAGTTTACTTTCACACTAAGTAAAATAGCTTAATAAAAAAGCACGCATTCAAGTTCATTCACTGTGAGAAGTTTGTCAACATTGTGTGCAACGTCACGAAAGTATTCAATCTCACGCGCACAGTACAACATTAAACACAATAACTTAGCACATACGGTCTACCGCGTTTCTTTCAGAATTTTACTTTGTTTTTGTTTGTTACTTTACGCTAGTTGGCGTTTTACATAAGTATGCGCGTTTGGCAACGTCTCAACTTGAAATGTGACATTTCGACGTTCTCTAACACTGCTCGTATTTTCAAAAACTTGGTTCACAACACACACACAGCAAACATGCAAACAAACACTTTTTTTTTATCAGACTTACGTTTCCGAATGCGGTTTTCCCTGTGTAAAAATGTTCAACTTTTCAGAACTTTCCTCTTCACTTTTTTTTCTTTCTCGTCGCAAATGTGCTGCTCCCGAAGCTTTCTGCTTTTACTCAGGAGGTAGCCGACTTTACTTTTCTTGGTCCTCTCCTTCTTTTCTTCTCCGGGACGCTTCTAGTAGTGTACTAACGCTCGTAACTTTCTCTGCATGCCTGCCAGAACATTACAAGCCAAAGCGCGCGCGTGCGCCCACACACACACACACACATACACACACACACGCACGCACGCACGCACACAGACAGAGAGAGAGAGAGAGAGAGAGAGAGAGAGAGAGAGAGATTCCTAAAGCAACAAAGAGTGTGGTTTCGATACTTTATGTGGAGTGTGCAACTCCAGCTGCTCCTTCCTTCGCCTGACTCCTCCCTCGGAGCGTATACACACACACACACACACACACACACACACACACACACACACACACACCCTTTCTACCCCGATGTTTTCTCCTTTCTTCCTCTCTCCCTCCTACCCTTATCCCAGTTAAACCATTGCTCCTGCCATCGATTCCAGTATTTTAAGCACACCATTATGAGAGAATGGTTTAATGATACCGTTTTTGTTTATTATACACTATACGCTTCTCTAAAACTTCGAGACGCACATCCAGATGTATTCATTTATAAACCAGAATAGGTTGATGGTGCATGAAAAACTGCAATAAAATCACGACCTGTACAATACAGAGGAATGGTACTCTCTATTATAATATTGTGACTATATCTACTCTATTATTACATGTGATTTGAACTTTTTTTAAAACTCGGTGGACCCGGAACAAATCTGATTTCAGTACACATTCTGAAAATGGTATGGTGAATCTCTTGTATCCATTCCCACAATGCTGATTATATCAAGCAGCTATTTAAATATAATAATTTTTTTAAACCTGCCTAGAAATCACATTTATTTCTATATTTTTCTCAATGTTCAAACTGTTATACATAAGACACTTCATATTTTCTCCAACGCCATTGAATGTGACAAAGGAATATAAAAATGAAAGAATTATTTCAGTTTTATTTCTGCTGTTATCACATTTATAAATATTATTAACAGCTCATACATTATCCAACAGTATCAAAAAATGTAAAATAATGTTAAAATAATGTGTGCACTTGTGAGAATCACAAAATCCACCTAACATTGTTATAGTGCAAAAGAAAAGAAAATGGTTTGTCTTCTTGCATGAGTGTGTTTTTAAAGGAAAAAAGTGAATGAACGAGAATGAGAACTGCCTTTATAAAAAACACATATTCAAAGATAATACAATAGTTATTATGATCTTGGTAATGTATATTCACATGGATTTGCTTGGAAAAGCTGAGGACAATATAAAAAAAATCATTCAATATATAAACTGATCTTCCAGTGGAGCTTGGACATAATCAATATACATCATCAATACACAGAGAAATTAGGTTGATATCTTCTGTGCCCATCATCAAACAAGATGATTTCAGATAAAGCTTGAAAACACTCTAATCCTGTAATTTGTATCTAACTGTCACTGAGAACTCAATTCACTAAGACATTCAGTAAGACTTCCACTCATTTATCTGTACAAAGGTGCCGTTTACAGCTTAGTCAACGTTGGAGGCACAAAGGTATGATAATGATTGTACGCAGCCCGTTCTTATGACTGACATGACTCTTGTGTTTCCCCTTAAAGGTTTGTACACACTAGTGTGGCATGGAAACACAGTAATAGTTGTGTCAAAAACGTCAGTAGGGGGAAAAAGCAGTGTTTTTTTTTTTTTTTTTTTTTTGTGGTGGACCCACATTTTCAATCTAGGTGAGTGTGGAAAATATCTGAATTAGCAATCCGTTTAATGATTTAACCTGTTTTTCTACTGCAGTGACATATTACAGAGTATAGAGCTATTATGTGATAATTCACTAGGCCTGGCTATACAAACAGCTGATTCATTGGCTTGTGCTGAATAAAGAAACATGTACTCTGTGATTTTTGTACCTGTACTAACTATTATACCAACTCCTTTTGTACTAAGGCTTGTCAAAGTATCTCTGTATATAGGCATCTGCCAAATGGGCGTGCCGCATTTCCCCTCGAATGAACGCGTTTTTGGCCTCGTGTTTTCAGTAAAATCCTGCCATCCATAAACTGAAGGATGAAGATGCCGGTAGTGGGTTTGTTACGTTTGCGCGACTCCTCCGTCTTTAAATGAAAGACCTATTAACCAACAGAAATTAAGCGCACGACCAATAGCTCCCACGTACCCGTTGATATGAAGAACTGACACTAGCTAACAGAAAGGTAAGTAATTTCTTGTTCCGCATAACTACCAGTATAAATAAAAATCCGAACTGTTACAATATCTGATGTGACACAAGTGAGCTATTTGCCCACTTCAGAGACGGCTCTCTTACTTCGCGACGCTTAGAGATGGTGAGATTAATTTGTGTTTTTTAATGCAGTCGGGTTCTCTCTCGCCTGTTTGGCTGATGTTACTTTATATTTAGGCCTACAGTATTATGCTTAATCAGGAAATCGTGCAGTAGCTAGTATCAGCCAGCCAGCAATATAGTGGTTCTGATTCTGAAGCTCACGTTTTAGGCTCAGGGTGGTTTTCCCGAAACGTTCGTAACGCTAAGTACTTAGTTATATCTTTCGTAAGAACGTTCTTTTATTAACCAGAGTTTCTTTAATAACTGACGTAACTAAACTCGTTCGTAAATTACCGAGTAACCTTACCCATTCGTTACTCACTGAGAACTTGAGTGCAGTTCTAACAGGAAAAGGCAGAGGCCGCTAATTTCTATCAAAGATCCGTTTGCCAGAACGGAAGTTATTATTATTATTATTATTATTATTATTATTATTATTATTACTACTACTATAATAACTTGTGTACTCCTTTTGGTCGTTGTTCTGTATTTTATTTTATATAATTATGTCACATATTGATTGCTCAAATAAAACAATATATAGGAAGATCATTGTGCATCAGCATTGGAGAAAGGGCTTACCCAGTGGAGCCAGTGTCCTAATGTGTGCGATCAAATGTAAACCTAATAGACTGCCTCGGTGATGGCAAACAGTGGCATAACCAGCTTTTTAGTCTGCTTATTTTTGCTTGGTGCACAGTAAATGGGCAAACAATATCTATAATGCCTTCATAGTTTCTCTATATTTCCATATACAATGTAGTGTTTGAAAAAACACTTGACAGTGGTGATGTAAATCAACTTGAGATATGATTCATTAAGCCTGAATGAACTGTACACTTGTAATAGATCTCTGAGGGATATGATTGGAGCTCAGGGTTGAGGAGGAAATTGGGGTGGCAGGGCTTAATTCAGCAGTGGCAGTTGTCACCCAGAGCCACATTACTGTCATGTTAATAAACAGGTCATCATGAATAAAATAGTTACTCAACTTGGAAGGGTACTTTAGAAACCTTCACAAAATTTTCCCCTTAGAGTGTCATGCCACTGGTGAATTCAGGGATACGGTAATGCTGTGCAGTGCATACACCTCATTCTTATATACACCTATAAAATTCCATCTACAGGTGTGACCTTTTTATAGACATTGTGACCAAGCTGCTGGGGAGTATTCATTTTATTTTGGCCAGCTGCAGTGGTTGAGTACTGAGTGATAGTGAATTTCCTCTCCATATATTTGCTAAGTTTCTAGCCCACATCCCATAACTATTTCCTTCCACTCACAGTGAAAAGAGTAAATATGCATATTGAAAATAAATAATATGTTTACATCAATAAATGATAGTCACATCAACAAGTCAGATGGCCTTAGGAAAATGTCAGAGAGGAGAAAACTAACACACATGCCTTCTAAACATGTGGAAGAGAAAGAGGAAGAGGGGAAATGGAAGAACAGAACATTTCCAGGCCACCACAGAGTTGGGAGTACAACTGAGATTATAAGAGAAGCTGTAATGTAATGGTTGGTCTTTTTGTTTTGTTTCATTGTTTAATATTTGGTTAACAAACACGCTATCATACAATGACAATTTTAACAACAAATAAATCAAAAAAAATATTCAAATGTGCAAAGGCTAATTTGGCAAAATGTGTAACAAATAAATCTTTTGCACCCTAAAATAAAGCCTAGTTTAATAATTTTTGGTTAAAAAAATAGGTAACCCATTTTTTTATTTAACAAAAACAAAGTAACATTTTACACTCTCTTTGTTTATTGGGCAATATAGTTGGTACTGACATTGAAGGTCTGTCATGTTGTACCACTAAGATCATACTGTTGTTGAGGCAATATCTGTTAGGTGTTTTAGTCCATATAGTTTTGCATTTGAAATAAAAGAGAAATAACAATTTCAGAAAACACAGATAAACATATCATATGAAAAAGCTTTTGCCTGTTAATGTAATAAAGCTAAAGTATTTGATCCAAAGCTAATCGAACAGGTTACGCTGTTATTGGTGTTCTAACATCTTGAACCATGGGCCTCTTTGTAAATTTGAGTACATGCTCCTCTAAAGGTCTCTGCTTGGCCCTGGATATAATGATATTGCATACATGATTGGATATTTTATTTAATTGAGTCATATTACATACCAATGACATCTATTAAACAGTGACTAGGGCTTTGAAAACAATTATTTTTGATTGTTGAGCTGTATTGAAGTCAATTAATGTGGCAGTAAAAGAATCTTGAAACACTATAATTATGTTTGTCACAAAACAAACAAAATATATCCCACCAAAAAAAAAGGTCTTTAGTACCTTAAAACACCCATTCACCTTCCCTTTTACCAGGCCACAACACTGGACGAAATGAAGCTAAAAAAAGCACTGATAGTAAAAAATAAAAAAAAAAAAAAATAAATAAATTTATTTTTTTAAAGTAGTGTAACAGCTGCAGAAGTACAATAACAAAAAAACTAGCAAAGCAAAAGCCATAGCATAAGATAATCCATTACACACAACATCTAACATTTATATTAGTCAACAACAAAAGTTGCATTCTTGTCTAACTTTTTTGTTTTCATTTATATATTTGATAATATTATAATTGTGTATATGTGTAACACTCTTGGTGCTACCAAATAGAGAGGTTGATAAAGAAATGTGAATAGTTGGTCTTATACTCTTTTAGACTGTCTCAGAGGAGGAGAAGTGAGGAGAGGGGAGTGAGGAGGAGTGAGGTGGATTGAAGAGTGGTGGATCCCAAAAGTATTCTATCAAAGAGTAAGAGGATACCAGGGACTGAGCTTTTGCCTAGAGGCAAGTAACCATTGGTCTCCCAAGCACATATTCCAAAGACAGACTTGGAAAGGCAAAGCACACATCAAAAGCAGCCATGGTGCTAAAGTGGTTATGGAGGAGACAAAAAGGAATAAAAGTCTTTGGCCTCCTCAGAGCCCCAGATATCACCCCAATTAAAGAACTCCTGCCCCACACAAGAGCTGACACAGTGACTCACTACACATCTCTCTGTTGCACTTTTCCTCTTACTGTCTATTTCTTTGTCCTCCCCCATACACCATCATTCACATAGGCAAATACAGACGTGGACAAATTTGTTGGTACCCTTACAGTGCATTGAAACAATGCTTCATTCCTCCTGAAAAGTGATGAAATTAAAAGCAATTATCTCATGTATACCTGCATGCCTTGGGTATTTATCTCTTACTCTGGTAAAGCAAAGAATGTGTGAAAAGAGATAAATTATTGCTTATTCTACAAAGATATTCTAAAATGTCTTGGACAGATTTGTTGGTACCCCTAGAAAAGATTATAAATATTCAGATTATAGTCATATTTTAAGCTAACTGTTTTCTTTAATTAGTACCACACATGCCTTCAATCTTGTAATCAAACATTCAGCCTATTTAAATGGAGAAAAGTAGTCATTCTGCTGTTTGGTATCATCGTGGGTACCACATTGAACATGGACCAGAGAAAGCAAAGGAGCCTGTTGTCTGAGGAGATCAGAAAGAAAATTATAGCCAAGCATGTTAAAGATATAGGCTATAAAACCATCTCCAAGCAGCTTGTTCCTGTGACCTCAGTTGCAAATATTATTAAGACTATAGTCAATTTCCCTGGACGTGGCTGCAAGAGGAAAATCATCCCCAGATTGAACAGAAGGATAGTGCAAAAGGTAGACAAAGAGCCAAGGAAAACTTCCAAAGGTACAAGCTAAACTCCAAGGTCAAGGTACATCAGTGTCTGATTGCACCATCTGTCACTTTTTGAGCGGCAATGGGCTTGATGGAAGAAGACCCAGGAGGACTCTACTGTTGACAGCAAAAAATAAAATGCCAGACAGGGAGAATGTCCTTTGGACAGATGAGGCAAAACTGGAGCTTTTTGCCAGCTCTATGTTCACAGATGAAGAATGAAGCTTTCAAAGAAAAGAACACCATACCTACTATGAAACATGGACGAGGCTACGAGTTATGTTATGGGGCTACTTTGCTGCATCTGGCATGGGGTGCCTTAAATATGTGCAGGGCACAATGAAATCCCAAGACTATCAAGACATTCTGGAGTGAAACATACCGCCCAGTGTCAGAAAGCTCTGTCTCAGGTCATGTGTCATCCAACAGGATAAAGACCCAAAACCCACAGCTAAAAGCATCCAAGAATGGCTAAGAACAAAACATTGGACTATTCTGAAGTGGCCTTCTATGAGCCCTGATCTGAATCCTATCGAACATCTATGGAATCTATGGGGCTGAAACATGCAGTCTGGAGAAGGCACACTTCAAAACCTGAGACAGCTGGAGCAGTTTGCTCAGGAAAAGTGTGACAAACTACCTGTTGACAGGTGCTGAAGTCTCACTGAGAGCTATGGATACTCTAAAGGTTGTGCAACAAAATATTAGGTTAAGGGTCCTGTTATTTTTATCCATGCCATTTTCATTTGTTTTATCATTGAAAATATTCTGTTGAATCAAAAATCAAAAGCAAAGTCTGATTTTTATTAAATATTGAATGAACAGTGATGGATGCCATTTACTTTTGTCAGTTTCAAGTTATTTCAGAGAAAATTGTGGGTTCTTCTTTTTTCGTGGAAGGGTACCAACAAATTTGTCCACGTCTGTATTTTTAAATATACATTTTTAAAAATACTGACCAGCTGAAAGAAACAAGATAATCATTCATAAAATAGAAATTAATAAACAGATCATAATTGAATTGACATGCAGATTGGTATGAAAGGTTCAAAAATAATTTCAGTTTAGCATAGTGGCATTATGGTAATAAATACAATGAACAGGGTCTCACGACTACAAATTCAGTAAATACAAATACAAGTGTTTGCGCAATGAAGTTAATGTCAGAATCAGTAAATAATAAAATACTTTGGGACATGTTGTTATTCTAAAATCAGCAGTGAAGTAGGGTGATGTGATGTGTGATGCAATTACAACCCCAAAATTAATTATTTAATTATTAAGAGCACATCCCATCATTTTATACAATTTGGCAATAATTATAATTTTTTAATTATCAAAAAATGACAGAAAATTCTTTTTAACTATTACTTGTGTTGTTTGTTTTGAGTTCATGTCATGCACTTTTGTTTATGTTTTGAAATGTGGCTTTGTTTTGGTTGTAGTCTTGTCATTGTGATGTCCTTGTCTCTGTCCCTGTCCTGTCTGTCACCTAATGTGTGAACCTATTTTAGCCATTAAATAGCAGCCAGGCCAGGCAATTGGCCTCTAGCGACTCCCAAGTCGTGGGAGGTCGTGCCATCGGCCTCAGTCAGGACCTTGGCATGGGAGTCTGCGCCGCTGGCCTCTAGCGTTAGCAGGTCATGGGATGTTGTGCCATTAGCCTCAGTCTGGGGTGCTGGGGGTGGCCCCATATGGACAAACTGAAGAACTGTTTGGATTGCTGGGGATGGTGCCACCTGGGGGCTGGGGAGGTGGTTTCGGGATCTCCTTTGGGGAGCTGTACTGTGATGGCTTGGTACTGCGATTGCTGTTGTGGCTTTGGGGCTGGAGTTGCCACAAGCACCTTCGTGAAAACTGTGATGAATTTACTGGTTGCACATTTGCACTATTTGTTCATATAGTACCATTCCGTTGCACCCAGATGAGGATAGGTTCCCTTTTGAGCCTGGTTCCTCTCAAGGTTTCTTCCTAATATTGTCTCAAGGAGTTTTTCCTTGCCACTGTTGCCTCTGGCTTGCTTATTAGGATAAATTCACATATTTACAATATATGTTTTGAATCCATTTATTTCTGTAAAGCTGTTTTGTGACAATGTTCATTGTTAAAAGTGCTATACAAATAAAATTGAATTGAATTGAATTGAATTGAACAGGTCTTGTGAGGCCACGCCATTGGCCTCTGGCAGGAGCTGGACTTGGACAGCCGCCTCGTCAGCCTCAGGCATGAGTAGGTTGTGGGACTCCACGCTGCCGGCCTCTAGCAGGAGCAGAACTTGGGAGGCTGTGTCGTCAGGCAGGAGTAAACATACCTTGCAAATGCAATTATTATAATTTTTTAATTATCAAAGAATGACATAAAATTCTGTTTAACCATGTGCCTTTGTTTTGGTTGTAGTCTTGTGTTCACCCTGTCCTTGTCTCTGCCCCTGTCCTGTCTGTAACCTAATGTGTGAACCTATTCAGACATTAATTCACACCTAATATGCAAACCTAGTTTAGCCATTAAATAGCAGCGAGGCTAGCAGCGAGGTCGTGCCATTGGCCTCAGTCAGGACCATGGCATGGGAGGCTGTGCCGCCGGCCTCTAACATTAGCAGGTCATGGGAGGCCGTGCCATTGGCCTCAGTCAGGAGCATGGTGTGGGAGGCTGCGCTGTCAGCCTCAGGCTTGAGCAAGCCATGAGAGGCTGCATTGTCGGCCTCAGGCAGGAACAGAACTTGGGAGGCCATGTCGTCGCTTCTGCAAGCAGCGCTCGGCATGAAAGGGAAATCACTGACAATACTCTGCTGTTTTTTTGTCTCTTCAAAAAGTCTTATTGTGCATTTGCCTCATTAAGTCCAAGTCTTGTTTTTATATGTTCCGTGCTTAAACCTGTGCCTGTGTTACTGTTTATGATTATGGATATGCCTGTGATAACCTGGCTGTACTTTTACCCCTGCTTTGTTTTGACAGCAGTTCTTGGATTTGTCTAAAAAAATAAAGAACCTATTGATTTTACATCCTGTTAGACAAGTTAGTTCCTGTTCTCATATTATAACAGCTATAAAAATTGTTCCCTTACCAGTGTCTTTTTTATTCTCCCTTGCAACTTGTCATGGTACCAAGAAACAGGAAAACGCAGACTCCTGTGTCCTGAAGATATTCCCATGGTGGAAAACATAAAGCACCGACACTATAGGCTCCTTCCATAAATATTAAATAAATGACTCCTTACAGAAAGCTTCATCATATGATTTGAAGTTTTTCTTTGTTAAATAATAGCACATATTTAAATTCATTGTGGTGTCAAGAGCAAGATCGAGGCAGAACACAAACACACTGACACGTGGAGTATGTGATAGAAACTATTTTTAATGATGGTTAAGGTGAGCAAAGGTGAGGCAGTGAGGGAGTTTTGGCATTGAACTGGACTTCAGCATTGCGGCAGCCTTGTGGCATCTCGGAGAAGTGACGAATCCTACGGTTCAACAGTGTGGCAGCGGGAATGGTCTGGGCTTGAATCTGCAATCTGCATTCCACTAGGTCATCCACCTGTGGGAGAGGGGAGCTGTCAAACTTGGAGACTTGTTTGAGACCCTGCAAGTCACTGCAAATCCGTAGACTGCATTTTGGTTTCAGAACTACCACAATAGGGCTACACCAGGGGCTATGTCCTGACGATGGGCCTCAGGGATGTGGTAGGGTTGTTACTGGATAATCACTTTTGGGGGAGTTTTAATGTTGTTCTGGACCAGCCGTATTCGGCAGGATTCCACTGAAAAGACTCTTCTCCCTTGTTCACTAGGGTATGCCCTTGTGGGCCTTCAGGATGGGCTAGCGTGGACACAACAGGAACCATCTCAATCCATTTTCTTAATACAAACCCCACTTATGGAAAAGTTGGGATCATGGCCGCCGGAGTAAAGGGGGCGAGCTGACATTTGACCTGGCACATTTCAAACTACTGGGGCGGATACCCAGCACTTTAGGCAATAACAGACAGGCCTAAATCAGTTGAAAAACCAATCAAAATTCCAGTTCAGCTGGGGGGGTGGAACATTTCTCCTAAAGGAGATCTCTTATGAGTAATAAAGGGTTAACCATGCTCTGGTGATCACTGGTGCTTAATAATTGTGCATTGAATCAGTATCACTAATGTTTCAATATTTTTAAGTGACATACGCACATATTCTGTATTATGAATCGATTACAGGAACATTCCTCAAATGACATTCTTCAAATAAAGAAAGTAAGCCTTGCTGGAAAAATGTTTAGCGAAACAGACAGTTTCTACAGTGACAAATAGCCTACAGAGGAATGTGAACATGTCTTCGATTTTTAAAACATATTTTAGAATTAGTGCTATCTAATTTTGTGAACTAATTTTTTTTGCTGTTATTAGCAAAGGAGTAAAATGCAAAATGAGGTATGTGGGGTCCAGACAAACTACTCTGACATTCATTAAAAGGTGTTTTTGTTGACCATAGTATTTTATATGAAATATAAAATAAATTTTATATGGAATTCATTTACTGTTATGGTCATGCTATCTCTTTAAATGTTTTGAGTAATGTAATTTAATATGTTTAACATGTTTTATAATTTTCCATAGAAGTGGAATGTAACCGAGTTAACCCTAGCATTGTATAAGGAAGAAACACTGACATGTTGTGGGTTCTTTTCTGTTTAATAAAATTGATTTAAAGAATACTTGCTTGATGTATGATCTACTTGCAGCATTTGCCTCACCACTTTTGGAGTAGTGGTGCCTCCCCTGGTTGGGATATTTTCTAAAATGCAATAAAATTCTTTTGAAACTTTATTTAACTGACAAAAGTACAAGAAACGATTTCCAATGTTTTCAGTGAGAAACTTGTAGTTTGTATAAACAAATATAGAATTTGATGCCTGCAACACACTCTGTTGGGACAGAGGCATGTTTATCACTGTGTTCCATCTCCTTTACACTGTTTAATCAATTGGGAACTGAGAGTACTAATTGTTACAATTTTGCAAGTGGAATTTTTGCCCATTCTTGCTTGATACAAGACTTCAGCTTCTCAAAAGTCCATGGTCGCCATTGTCTGATTCTTCTCTTCGTCATGTGTCATACATTTTCAATAGGAGACAGATATGCAATGCTGGCAGGCCAGTCACACACACACATTATGTGTCTACGAATCCATGCTATTGTAGTCTGTGCAGAGTGAGGCCTGGCATTGTCTTGCTGAAATAACCATGGACTTCCTGGGAAAAGATGTCACATATGCAAGTAACCCTTGCCGTGGGCACTGATGCACTCCCATACCATGACAAATGTTGGCTTTTGCACTTTTTGCACATTTAGTTGGCTTTTGCACTTTTTGTCTTTGACACAGAGAACTTGACATTCGTTTTTCCCAAAAACAAGCTGAAACATGAACTCATCTTACCAGAGCCACTGTCTTTCGGTCCATCTGAGATGAGCTTGTGCCCAGAGAACTTAGCAGCATTTCTGCATAGAATTGATGTATGGCTTTCGCCTTGCATAATAGTTTCAGGTTGCATTTATTGATGCAGTAGCGGACTGTGTTACGTGATAACTCTTTTCCGAAGTACTCCCAAGCCAATGTGGCTATATTTATAACAGTAGCATGACGGTTTCTCATGCAGAGGACTCAAAGGTCATGCACATTTAGCAGTGGTTTCTGGCCTTGCCGTACATGAACTGAGATTTCTCCAGATGAAAATTTCTAAATCTTTTCACACCATTATGTATTGTAGATGGTGAATAACCTAAATTATTTGCAATCCTGCATTGAATGTGCTTTTTTGAAATGTGCTTTTTGAACGGATTGATAATTCTCTCACAAAGTTTGGCGCAAAGTGGTGAAGCACAACCCATCTTTGTTTGCAAAGACTGAGCCTTTGGTGGATGTTTCTTTTATACCCATTCCTGATACCCTCACCTGTTACCAATTCACCTGCTTATTGTGGAATATTATTATTCCACAATTATTATTATTGTTTATATTTGCAAAATACAATTATGTTGGTCAGCCAAAACATTAAAATTCATTTCTTTGTAATGTGGCACCATCTAGTGGTATCCTTTTAGACTAGCTCTAGACTTACTTCACCTAGTGCTATTTTGACACTAGCCATCTCTGTTTCCTTTGAGCAGGTGTGCCTAATTTAGCTTAGCTTTAGGTGAGAGCCCATTTGAGGCAGTTTTGTGTTTGTGGGGCTTGCACCATGAAGAAGTCCCTTCTGCCAAAATGCATTGGTCCATAGCCCATTATTTCCTCTTTTTTTAACATTTCTACTATGAAATATCCATTTAAATAAAGGCTTTTTAATAATCTAAATTGGAAGTCTGCCTTGGATTACCTTTTTGGATGATCATTTCTTTGCACCTTTGTTGGCTAAATAAAGGTTCAAGAGAATTTACAAATTGCAGATTTTTGTTTTTATTGCATTTTAGAAAATATCTCAACTTTTTTGTGTCTTTGTGCTTAATGGGCTGTTGCAGGCAGTAATTCATGTGCCTACCAGTTCTGTCACTGTATATGGGCCTTGCTAGCAAGCCAGGAACTTACAGTTTGCACTGGGGATCAGGTGGAGCACTTGGTCACTGGGTTGGTACTCAGAAGGCTGTGCCAGGCAGTAGTAGACTCTTTGCTGGGCCTTCTGTGCCTGTTCTGTGTGTTCTCAGACAATTGGGCCAATTGATCAATGTGGCTCTGTAGTTGTTGCACATATTCGACCACAGAATGGAAGGGTGAGGGTTGTTCTTCCCATGCCTCCAGCAGTCCAGCAGTCCTCTTGGCCTCCAACTGAAGAGCAACTCAAATGGGGAGAATCCTGTGGAGGCTTGGGGAGTTTTTCGGACTGCAAAGAGGATATAGGGCAGCAAGAGGTTTTATGTGGAGGTCTTGATTTGTTGTACCTGCAACAGCCTTCATAAATTCACCATTAGTTTGGACATAAAGGGTGTATCTTGGTCTGTCAGTAGGTGATAGATTTTCCTGGGTTCACTTAGAATCAGGAAGAGGTCTGTGTTTGTCTGTGTCTTTGGGGATTCCAACTCGACTGAAAAGCATAAGTTCCTGAGCGATGGTCCGAAATGTGGCCTTCTGCAGGGGTAGTGCCTCAGGGTAACGGGTGGCATAGTCCACAATCACCAGGATATATTTATGTCCTTGCAATGACTTCAGCAGATGCTCTACAAGGTTCAGTCCAGTCCTTTCAAACAGGACCCCACAGATGTGCAAAGATGTGTGTTAATTGGCACTGTGGACACCCCTAAGAGAAATTTTAGATCCTATTCCATACTTTTTCCAGTGTGTTACGGGAAAAATGTTATTGGGTGGGAGTGGGCCAGGTGCAATATTGTGTTGATTTTTGGTCATTACGGTCTTTACAAAATAGAGGAGGCCTCCTTTAATGAGGATTTAGGAGGCTGGCAAAGCTTAGCCCACATGTATGTACTCCCCGGCTAATCTGCAATGGTTAGAGGAAGAGAAAATCTGGTTAGCTCTGGACCAGCTGCTACTCACCTCTCTCTTAGAATGGCATTGTTTTTTATCTCCCCCAGTGTGCTCCAGAGAGAGGGAGCAGTTGCGGCACTCATCTGTCGCCAGCCATGTCTTCCTACTGTTCTCCACTTCCCTGCGTCTGTTCAGCATCACTGTGTCTGTTTGGGGAGGTGCGATCTGCTGCTTGTGATAGGACTGGAGCAGTTCATTGTCACACCATTTATTATTAGACTTAGATTATTATGTGGAGCTTCTGCCACACATGTTCAGGTGAATTAGCTGTTTGTAGAACCAGGCATGTGTATGTGTGAAGGAGGACTTGGGAGACAGGTGAGTTTTTACAGAGCTTCATGCTTTGAATTTTGGGACGTACCTGCCCATGGCCCAAGAGAAAGCCCAGATACCATACCTCCAGCCATCCAGTTGTACTCTTCACACTTTGTTGTGAGTGATATGGCACTCAATGGGTTAATTCTAATCTACTTTGATAAGATAACCTCTCTATACAAGGCATCTGTATTTGCTGTTATTTTGCTTGGTCATTTAAGTAAATTGATTACATCGATTTAATTTGAGGTATTTTCAGATTTAAGTTTCAGAACTACTTACATGAATATTCTTTAGTCATTGGATAATTTGTTCTGATTTACTGTTTAGTTGCTGTTCTTTACAGTTTTACTCCTAATTCATAATGTACCTGGGATCTTATTAAACAGCAAAGACCAAGATGAGTCCTGACTTGTCTGTACTTTATTGGTGGGGTTTGGCTGGCTGTTAGATTGTGTTTGTACACACAAGGAGAACAGTACATAATAGCTATACATCTAAATCCACAGCAGCATATATGCCATGCGGGAAGAGTATTTTGTCCATGAGATGTTGAAACATGGCTGGGACTCCAAACAAACAAAACTGAATGGTGACAAATTGGTGTAACCCAAACAGAGTGGAAAAAGCAGTTTTTTTCTCAGGTCATTGGAGTCAAGGAAATCTGCCAGTAGCCCTTGGTTAAATCCAGTGTAGAATAAAAGCGAGTCATGCCTAACTGATTGAGCAGTTCATCAATGCAAGGCATTGACTATTGTTCAAATTTTGGCACCACACAAAAATAGATCAACCTGTTGGCATTGGGCACCAAGACCACAGGTCTACTCCAATCACTGTGGGACTCTTCAATTTGTCCCATGTAAAGCATAGCATTGAGTTCATCCCAAGCTACTTTTTGTGCTCAGGTAAACAATAGGGCCTTCAGCATACACACACACACAGAAGCGTTTCAGTATGGTGCTCTATGAGGTTTGTGGGACTGGGTAGATGCGAAAACGTCAGAAAATTCCTCCTACAACCTGTGCTCTATGGGACAGAGAGGGAGGTCACCATAGGGGACTGGGGTGAATTGAGCCACACATTTTAGGTTTACCTCTGGACCCAGCTCTTCCCTCTTGGGAACCACCATCACCAGAACCATGGTTTCAGGAGGTTGAGCTGGTATATTTGAAGTGCATTGCCTCTATCTGTTTGCCTGACCTTATAGTCAAGTTCTCCAACTTACTGTGTGACCTCAAAAGGCCCTTACCATTCCACAAGTAATTCAGAGCTCAGTGTGGGTGGTAAAGTAAGCACACTATAGCCTATATGTCCTAATGTGAATTACTGTAGCTGCATTTCCCTGTCATACAGTTGGGATGGTTGCTCTTTAGCCTAGTGCAAATTGTATCTTAATTAGCTGACTCAAGGTGTGGAGTTTTAGTCACAGGTCCAGAACATACAGCATTATATTTTAACTGTTAGAAGGTCACTCCTCCCTATTTTTCCTAATAATGTCTGACACCACAGGGCCTGCACATACAGTAATTCGAACAGCGAGAACCACTGGAGGCTTGGGGAACCTCTCATAATGCAAATAACAGGGGATTGGGCCGCTTATCACAGTTATGAGTGTCATCATGAATGAACTTAAGAATAATATTTTGATTGTTTAAACTGTTAGACCAGACCATCTGTTTGCAGATGATATACACTAGCGTGAATCGATTTAATCCCCAATAATTTGTACAGTTTGTGAAGTGTGCAGATGTTGTGCAGAGGCATAGATTCCGGGTATCACATTGTGTAATCCAACAGAACTAGCACAAACCTTTGTACACACCATTCTAACTGCCTGACAAGGTCCATAGCAATTCTTTTCAAGGGGCCCTCATTCGGTGGTTTTGGAATAGCTGGAGGATTCACCACTGGCATTCACAACATGCCCTGTACCCCATGCGTACATATGCCTTACCAATAGAAATGGCCACGAGATGGTTTAGTGTCTTATCCTGCCATAAATGCTTAGCCATGGGATTATAATGAGCGAAATGGAAAAGCAATGCTGCACATATTCCATGCGGTGCCTTGCTATGGCAGGACCCATCCACAAACATTTCCTGTACCGTGAATTAGTGAATGGGTGAGGCAAAGACTAATTGCCATGTCTATTCCATGCTTTTGTCCCCGGAATTGGACAATGACTGTCACCAGTGGATAATTGTGAACATCCCTGTGCACACACCTCATTTTCCCCAATCGTGCATCTCCCAATGCATTGCATTGAATCAGGCTTTGGTGGATTGAGGTCTTTTTACAACCCAAACTCACCAAGGCCTGATATGAACTCCCTTGTATACTCAATGGTATATTCCTGATTGATTAGGGGAGGCCAGAGGAGTGTCAGGGATCTGGACCTCAGTTCCCACTTCCATTTCCATCCTGGAAATGCCTGGCTTCCCTACAGCACTAGCAAACCTGCCTGGGCTTTGCCCTAATTCTGGTGGGTATGGGAGGTTCCCCCTTGTGTGGAGAGAGAGGAAGCAGGGGGAGACATTAGAGAGAAAGGAGAAGGATGGGAGGAAAAGTAGGGTGAATACCAGGTCAGAGTTTCAGGTTACAGGCCAACCCATTGCAGTACCACCTTCTTCACGCTCTGGTACTCCAGCTGCATATGTGGCAGCAGCTGCTGGGCAGTGAGCTGGACTTCCCCTGCCAGCAAGGGTAGGAGGCATATGGATCACTCGTCCTCAGGCTATCCCTATGCACCTGTTGCACGCTTGATGAGTTGCACAAAGGTCTCTGGATCATCCGTGGAGGCCGTCTTTGTGAGTGTCATGGCGGTAGCTTGAGGAGCAGTTGGTTGCAGCAGCATCTGGAACACCCATCAATCCTTGGCTTGCTCGTTAGCGATGACTTCAAAGTGATACTGTTGTTAATGGCACAGGTTGAGAACGGCATGGTTATGTCTGGTGGAGGGGCAGTGGACTTATTTATCTCACCAATCAGGGAGGTTTCCGTGGCGGCATCTGGTTAGCTCTGTCTCTCTCTGGCTCACAGTCTCTACTGAAAAGAAAACATACACATAAGTAGGCTGCCTTTAATGGGAACAATCACGCATTACCTGCCAGTTCAACCCTTCTCTTCTCTCCTCTATCTCTGCAACTGATGCTTGACTATGCCCCATCTGCCACACTGTTACCATAGAAATGGTATTGTATCAGAAATAGCACATTTAATATAAATCTGTGACCATTTGAATTACAGCGAGCACTACTGTCAGAGCCGCTGTTATAATAAATTACATAATATCTTCTGACCAATCACAATCAATAATTCAAAAGCACGGTGATATAAGGTTTTTCTAAGTTCATTTGCATTAAAAAGAAAACACTGAAATAACTTTCAATGGCAAGAATGTTTTTTTTTTTTTTGTGAGATCAGACTGAAATAACAATCTGTCCCCAAACTTACTTATCTAAATATTGAAAAAAGTGGTTACATTTTTACCAGAAATGCATATACAGTGCATAGGGTACACTTATGTAAAAACACAGTAGGGCAAAATGGTCAGTACTGTAGCCAAAGCTAAAGCTTGTAGATTTTTCTTGTGGGGATTATATGTTGGCAAACAGATTGTGGTTATGTCTTTTTAAGTTTTAGTCTGCAAACAGGCCACAAAGCAGAGATTACTTCTGCTAATCCACTGAGCACTCAGGCTGAAGCAGAGAAGGCATTATACTGGAAAAAGCTTGTATGAGATAGAGAATAGCCTAAATCCTTGAAGCAAATGAGAGAGAGAGAGAGAGAGAGAGAGAGAGAGAGAAGATCTCTCTCACACACTTCTTCACTCTTTTGGAGGTATATTTGGTGTCCATGAGTGTGCCATTAGCATGTCAGCTAGGTAACGATCACTGGCTCTGCCAGTTTTAAAACTGTCAGTAATACTAAATAACAAACTGTACCAACTTAAGCTACTTAAGCAATTTTTTGTATGATATTTCAGGGGGATACCATGATACATCCAGAATAGCTATAAAATGAAAATCCAGTCCCGTTTCTCTTGCCAGGGATTAAAAAGGGGGTAATGAAGAGAAGGGTTTGCCGAACCTTTTGTGACATGCATACAATTATCTAAATGGGCATTCAAAATCATGCTAAATCCTCTACAGCCAGAGCACATTCCTGACACTATCTCTGCCCCCGGCTCAACTCCTCTTCTCCTCTTATACATCAATATTTATATCTGTGCTCTTATCATTCTTTTTCTCTCACCCTCAGTTATTTTCATTTATTCTCACTTTCTTAATTATCTTCATCCTTCCAGTCTCTCCCCTCTCTCAATTTTTATAGTTTCCTTCCAGAGTCATTATAAACTGCACATGGTTATCTGTTGAATGAAATGAAATGAAAAGCGGCAATGTTTAATCCCTGTTCTTTATCTGTTTCCTCCCCTTACTGATTACATTATAACCTCAGACAAAAAAAGCATTTTGCAAATATCTTAATTCATATTTGGTGCTTGGTGCTGACACCAAGCAATGCAAGCACTTTGATAAAGACTTGTTCTTTAAAAAGAAGACAAGATCCATATTCCTCTCTTCCGTTGTTATTAATGTTATTTAATATATTTCTAGTGCTTATATCCACTTGAACTTTACATAATGTGCTTTGACATTGTACTTATAAATATAAACAAAACTATGAATTCATAAGCATAAACAAAGATATGTTTTTAAAAAAACTGATAGGGAAAAAGTATTCAGATACTTTGTTGCAAAGCCATTGTTGGCAATTACAGTTTGAGACTTCTATTATAAGTATTCATTCTGCAGAACTGTGGTTCAGTTTTGGCCCATTCCTTTTGGCAAATCATCTTCAATTCCCCAAGGTTACAAAATTCCACTGAGGGCAATTTCAAAACCATAGATTTTCAATGGGATTCACATCAGGAGTTTGGCTGTCCGGGGACAAATAGTTGTGATATTCATTTTCTTCCTGAATATTATTGAATAATATGCTAATAATATATGTCTGGTTAGACTAATATATAACTATTTTTTTATTAAGTGTATGCAGCATAATAAATGTGCTTATTATAGCAATATTATTAATTGTGTCCACTATCCACTAAGGAGCTGCTACATGTTGGAGACAGTTGTAGCTGTGTGATAGGTTCAATCAATGTAGAACTTTTACCCAACACACATCAGAGATAGAAGAGGAAAAAGGGTTTAGTAAGCCCATAATAGCAATGTGCATTTCTAAAATGAGCTTGGCATCACTTAAGTAGAGGGGTGCATGCGAGCCAGTATTTTTAAACGCAGTTCTTCCCGCAGTTATTTTTGTTGTTCTTTAAAACTAAATGTAAATAATTGCATGGCATGACCAGCTCTGTGTGAGAGAGCCCTTTTAGAGTCATGGGTTGCGCATCACTATCCACCACTATTATGACGAGACCCTCTGGACCACTAGCCGTAAAGCAACCCCAGATTATTACCATACTTTACAGTGGGAATGTGTGCTTTTACATACAGTCATGGGAAAAAGTACAACCACCTTCAATCCTATGTTTTTATTTATCATGCTTTGATTTAAATATGTAGTCAGGAAGTCTTTCCCTCCAAAAATGTAAACCAACTTTCAGAAACCAGGTGGGAAAAAATAAGTACACCCTATAATTCAGTAACACGCAGAACCACCTTTGATCTGAAGCTAGGACTGCTAAATATTAGATCACTCACATCTAAAGCACTTATTGTTCATGAAACAATTACTGATCATGAGTTTAATGCACTGTGTTTAACAGAAATATCGGTTAAACCAAGTAAATTAAATGAAGCTAGTCCTCTCAAATACAGTTACATACATAAGCCTCATCTACCTGGCAGAGGAGGAGGTGTCACAGTTATTTATAATGATATTCTGGGTGTCACAGAAAAACCTGGACATAAATTAGATACATTTTTGTTCTTTATATTAACATAACACATGTAGCCACAAAAAAAGTCTATCCAATCAATTCCAATAATTATTATTTACAGACCCCCAGGACGATATTCTGAATTTTTTTCATGAATTTGCAGGTTTCATCTTAAACCTGGTTGCTTCTTTAGGCAAAGCTTACATTGATAACATTTCAAACAAAATGGAAGGAGAGCCTCCTGAGCTATAGAAAAGCTCTTAGTGCTGCTAGATCAAAATATCTCTTCACCCAAAACTGAACATAATAAAAATAATTATAGATTCTTTTTATTTAAGGCATTTTAAATAACGGATCAAGAAAATATTAACACAAAGAATAATCACAAAAAGATTAGGGGCTTGATGCAAAACATCAGGGGCTTAAAACCCCAAGCACCCTATCACTGACTATAGTAGGACTTGGAATATATATGCATGTGTTCTTTGTGTCACTCCACTTCTGTATGTGTCTGTATGTGTGTGTGTGTGTGTGTGTGTGTGTGTGTGTGTGTGTGTGTGTGTGTGTGTGTGTGTGTGTGTGTGCGGGTGCGGGTGCGTGTGTTTAGACAGTGATAAATGATACCCTTGCCCAGTCACACGTACTTATCACAGTGCAGGTAACACACACCCAGGCGACAGAATAACTGAAATGAAAGGGAATGTGTGTGGAGATGTGATGGGGGAGGTGGTGGGAGTGAGATTCTATAAATGGAGAGGATGAAGAGATGAGGATGATAAGAACAAAATTGTTGTATTAAATGACAGTCTTGAATGTGGCATCAGGGCTTAATGAAAAAGGAAACCAAAACTTGCAGATAAAATATCATTCTATCATTGGGAGATAATAATACAAAACAGCAATAAAAGACTGAGTCAGAAGTTTCAGACTCTTTGACCTTTAGCTCTGGCAAAAGTTACACCCTAGTGTACACCTATTCTACAGTGAGCCCTGAAATATATATGCATGTGTACACGACAATGTCCTGAGACACAGTTGCAGAGATGCAGTTATAGATAAAGCATATTTTGTATTAGGACACCGAATACCCACAGACATCACCTACACAGGCATTCATCCTCAACAACATATTCTTATTCCTCTGTACTGCCAGACAGGGGAAAACAGCATGCCCTCTAGGTGTCGTTATTTGGCTTAAGTGATGCTGCATTTCTTCACTTCTCAGCAACAGTCGCCATCTAGTGGTCAATAACTGTACTCTCCCATTTAGATTTTTAAACAATCATTTACACAGTGGATATAAAAAATTACACAATAAATACTGCAATAATAAACTACAGTTGTGGGCCTCATCAGCAACAATGACTCAGCATAGAGAGAGGAGGTGGAGCAACAATCTATATTTTAATGTTGATAAGACTAAAGAGATGATTGTTGACTTCAGGAGGACTTGAGTAGACTGCTCACCACTGCACATGAACGGAACAACTGTGGTGAGAGTCAAAAGCATGTGCACATGATGGAGGACCTCTCCTGGACTCTCAACAGCACCTGCCTAGCGAAGAAGGCCCAGCAAGCGAGTCTCCTACAGAGGCTGAAAAGAGCCAAACGCCCTGCTCCCATCCTCACCACCTTCTACAGAGGGACAATGTGGGGCGGGAACTGCACAGCCTCCGACCACAAGACTCTACAGCAAATTGTGAGAACAACTGAAAAGATTATCGGAGTCTCTCTACCTACCATCAACACCTCGTACAACAACTGCTGCATCCTCAAAGCCACTAGCATTGCGGACCCCTCTCATCCCTCTTATGTACTCTTCCTGCCATCTTCCAGAAGGTACAGGAGCATCTGTGCCACCACCAGCAGATTCCGCAACAGTTTCCTCCTTCCTACTCAACACCCTGCTGCTTCCCAGTGCTCATTTGGTCTAGACAAACACCTAACCCAATATGACTTAATACCACTGCACACCTGCACTTTATAAAGGTGAATCAGACATAATATTGCTGCTATACCTATTGCTGCTACACTACAAAATAATTTACAGTTCACAGTCCATGTTCTGTGTATTAATTGTTCTGTTATGTGTATTTATTGTTCTCATCTCACACTGTTGTGTTTTGCACTTTATATAGTCTTGCATATTGTTCTGTGTTGATTTGACTTGTTGCCAGGGCTGAGCTATGGTATTCCAGGTGGTTGCTAGTGTGTTGCTTGGCAGTTGCTAAAGTGTTCTTGGTTGTTGTTATGGAGTTCCTAAAGTGTTCTTGGTTGTTGTTATGGAGTGGTCAGGAAGGCATTAAATAGTAGTGGGGGTATGTATGTGTTGGGGGAAATTTATTGTGGTTTATTTATTTATTTATTTATTTATTTATTTATTTATTTATTTATTTATTGGGGGGGGGGGCTATTAATTTTATGTTTGTGGAATTTAGCAGTGTGGGGTGTATTTATTTTTGGGTTTGGATAGTGCTGGGTGATAAAACGATATTGATTTGTATCACGATAAAGTTTTTCTCCATAATGATGATAATATGGTAGTCAATTTTGATAACTGCTCGTCTCTATTCTCCCTTGTTGCCAAAAGAGTCAGCGGCTGCAGCCTGATTACTTGGCACATAGGGCTGGCGCAAAACCATTCAGGCTGCATGTCGAATTGTATACCAATTTGTGGGAATCAGGTGTTAAACAACAGTAGCAAGCTATGGAAAGTGGGCGAGTAGAGAGAAGCCTGAGAGTGAAAGTTAAGACAAATGGCATTGATCCAGAGAAAGGCCACAATATTTCTGGTTTGGATATCTAAAGCATGACAAAGTTAAGTCAAGCCCAAAATGCAATTCAGGACTGTATCCCGTATGAAGAATTAACAGAGACACTCAAAATCAATATTGGGCAGTGAATGACGGGCACATGCTGTTTGAGATTGCACATCAACGTAATTTACAGTTTAAAAAGTCTAAATAAATAACCCTATCAGTCTATCCTATATACTGTAATTGATAAATATGATATATTTTATCAATTATATATGTATATATTTTATGAAGTTTTTTCAACTTAATAAAACAGGGTCAACCTATGTATTAACATTCTTCTGTGATTATAGATATTGTTGAAATAATGCAATAATAAATTCCTAGAAGCAGGAAAAATGGTTTGAAAGCAGCAAAAAAAAAACAAAAAAAACTTAATTTTCAAAAACATTTTTGGCCCCTATCTCCCAAAAAAGATTTGGGAGTGTTTATGCTTGGGTTTGGGACCTCATTGCTGTGTATGTACTGCACTATAAGAAGTGTTACCAAATTGTCAATTTAGTGAAATAATATACTGGAGTCTTATGACTACATAGCCTATTTAGGAGCACTTAGAAGTGAAGGACTAATGGGATTCCTTAAGGAAACAGAACTAATAAACAATCCATAGAATAATGAGTCTGTAAAAAATGTTTTTTACATATATAATCCGCATGGCTGACATTACATTTTGCTATGCAATTGCACTTTCATTAATGTTTATATTCAGAAACCACATTGATGGGTCTACTTGAGACATGATGTGTTTTGAAAGAAATGTGTGATGACACTTGCACTTAAAATAAAGTTTAAAAAGAAGACTTTTCAGTTGAAATATAGCACAAACAAGCATTTCAAAAACCTCAGTAAATTCAGATATTCATGAGCTTAATGACTAAAAAACATTGTCTTTTTAAAAATGTATTTGGTTGCAGTGAGTGCAGATGAGGACAGTATTTAGGTAATTCTGTGCACGTGTTTCACTTTTCTTCCAAACAGTAGAGAGAACCAGAGCACCAGCACAAAAATCAGCATGTTCTATACAGCAGGGGGACAGCTTGATTGACAGCTTCCTGTAAAGAAAGAAAGAAAGAGAGAGAGAGAGAGAGAGAGAGAGAGAGAGAGCACGCACATGACTGTGGTCTTACCTGTAGTCTTCACGTACAGAAGCATTCAAACCTCAACAACATCAGACCTGTTTATGCCTTTTTTTACCGCAACAGACAGAAAAACAAAACAGAAACAGCTACATTACTACATTTACAAATGATTTGGATGACTTACAAAGGATTGCAGTGTCAAATTAAACTTTATTTTCAATAATTTTGAACAATAAATATAAGAAACCATGCATTCAACATAACAAAGACATGTTGACCATTCTCAGGAAACTTCATCATTTACAAGATTTCTTTGCTGACACTGCATTTAAATAAGTCGCAGAGTTGACTAGCATCCATGCCAGTGGTATGAGGATATTAAGGACATTCCTATCATTTATTTAAATATTTTTTAAAATCAGTAATATAATTTCAATCTCTAAATTGGGTAACAGGTTTGTTCACTGAAAATGATCTTGTCAGCCAACATTTCAATATCACTGAAAATAAATATTTAATTTTCTTCTTCCTGTGACCTTCAGGAAGATGCAACCTTCTGCTGAACCTGTGACTTGCGGAATACTTCTTAGTGGTGGATATTCAGGTAACAGGATTGAGTGAATGTTGTGAGACACGAATAAAATATACATTATGCAACCTATAATAAATTACTCATGGAAAAAGATGTTTCAATCATGAGCTGTTAAATGGATCCTCACATTAATGCAAAAATATAATAATAACAATGAAAATTATTTTAAGTTCAAGGTACAGTGTAGCTATGGTGGACTTTAACAGGCAAACGTATCTAAAACATGCACGTAGGTTGTTGTGAAGGACACTTTATCTAGATCATTTAAAGCACTTTGTAATCTTTCAAAATAAGTAAGCTCATTCATTGTCTTCCACCTGACTGTGTTTTACTGATCTAGTTGCAGACATATGCTAAAAACAATAAAATTGTATCATTTTGTTATTGTTTTGTTAAAATGTTATTGTACATCGTAGCCAAGTTATCATTTCAACTTTCAGAAGAAAGAGAGCTAGTATGTTCCAATAGTGGAAAACTATTTAAAAAAAAAAATATATATATATATATATATATATATATATATATGGAAGAAGGTGACCTGGTCTGATGAATCACGTTTTCTTTTACATCATGTGTATGGCCAGGTGCGTATGTCACTTACCTGGGGAAAATACGGCACCAGGATGCACTAGGCAGTGTGATGCTCTGGGCAATGTTCTGCTGGGAAACCTTGGGTCTTGACATTCATATGGATGTTATCTAAACATTGATGCAGACCGAGTATACCCCTTCATGGCAAATGTATTCCCTAATAGCAGTGGCCTCTTTCCGCAGGATAATGTGCCCTGCCACACTGCAAAAATTGTTCAGGAATGGTTTGAGGAACATGTCAAAGAGTTCAAGGTGTTGACCTGGCCTCCAAATTCCCCAGGTCTCAATCCTATTGAACATCTGTGGGATGTATTGGGCAAACAAGTCCGATCCATGGAGGCCCCACCTTGCAACTTACAGGACTTAAATGATCTGCCGCTAACGTCTTGGTTCCAGATACCACAGCACAACTTCAGAGGTCTTGTGGAGTCCATGCTTCAATGGGTCAGAGATGTAATGGTGGCACAAGGGGAACCTACACAATATTAGGCAGGTGATTTTAATGTTATGGCTGATCAGAGTATATATATGATGCACAGTCAGCCAGGGAATCATTTAGCAGTTGAGTGAGCCTCTGCAGTCTCTGTGTTAAAGATAAAATATATCTTGATATCTTCTGGATGGGAGGAAAAATGACTCACTTGGGTGAAAAAACACTCCTCTAATAAGCTTGTATTAGAAGAGTCTAAAGCCAGTGACATGCCAAGCAGCTTACTGTGATAGTTTTGAAATTATGTCTGCTACATATTAACACTAATTACTCTATTTAGTCACATGATGACCAATCAGGAACTTTATAATCTGATTTGTTTGTTTGTTTGTTTGTTGCTACTCTTTCAACTTGTAAGACTAGTGTTTGTATTACTCCTAAGTACTAGCACTTGTTCCAGTCATTTATGTTTAGCTGTGTGTGTGTGTGTGTGTGTGTGTGTGTGTGTGTGTGTGTGTGTGTGTGTGTGTGTGTTCACACCTGTGTTTTTGTAGCATAGACTATACACATGATGAACAATATCACAATGGTTGAAAAGTGAAGTTAAATATCACACCACAGTTAGTGAATGACTCAGACTAGCATTTAAAGATACATTTTTTCAATTTTTTTTTGTAAATTGTTCTTTTTTTTTTTTTGCTAATTTGTTTTTTGGTTTTTTTTTGTTTTTTTGGTCATTCTTGCCTAATAATAGGCCTCACTTATCAATAAAGTTTCCCACCAGATTAACAAAATTTTTTGTAACACTGATTTTCTAATTTTTGGTTTGTTGTTAAATTCCTATCACCCATAAAATACTAAACATGTTAATGGCACAGCTGATTTACATTTAGTGATGCCCACAAAATGCCCACTGAGCCACTGTGCCACCCCAGATCTTACATTTGAAAGTAAAGTTTTAGTCAGCAGACAGGCAGTCAACTCAAATCACTGTGGAAAACAACCCACATTCACAAGCTACTCTCTCACCACAAAAAATACGTTAGCAGGGTTAAAAACACCATGTGGCTTTCTCATGTGAGAGGTGAAATCAATCTGTGTTCATTTTCTATGAATAACCAGGCATTTAAAAGAAGAGAGAATAAACAGGAAATGTGCTATTACTTTGTATTAATATATGCTTAGTAGATGGTAGCATTATTTGCTCCACTTTAGACACTCTACATATAATCAGCAACCTGTCCAGTGACTGTCATCAACCAAGCTATAAAGCAATTTTCAACAACATGACAACAGTATATAACTTTGAAAGTTTAGCAGATAATTTCTAGAATAGTCTTGAAATATGCTTTATTTGAAGGTAGAAGTGCAGAACATTATAAGGATCAAACAAAAAAAGAAGAACCCCCCCCCCCCCCATACATGTGTATTTACAAAAATATATGTTTTTTTATTGAAAAAAAGTGAACTGTAAATTCATAATTACAATTACTAAGAAAAAATGGCTACATTTTTATATTTTCAGTAAGCTTAAATTCTTCTTGGAATAAAGCAAATTTATCACTGAATTAAGTACAGAATTTACAGTGGTCATGCCAAGAGTCACTTTCTTAATTTCAGAAACTCCATATCAATGGACACTACACATGAACAATAGTGTGTTGAGTAGTATTAAACAAGCATTGAACATAGTCAAGGTTTGTATTTGAGAAGGTCCTTTCTTGCAGGACTACCTTGTGAATTTGAGGATTGAGTATTTGTCATCTTATATGCTTGCAGTCACTGTCCAAATGGTTCTCTAAATTGCTATTTAGAGTCCATTGATATCTGAGTGGAGAGACTAAAAAGAAGACACTATTAACAATTCTCAACTGGTGTGTGATAGATAAGATTTTAAGTGAAAGTAACTGGAAAAAGGCAACTGGTTAACAACAGACTACAAAGACAATGCTGGTGTGGTGTCTGTGTCAGACATGACAGAAGGTCTCTTCGGAACTGACTGCACTTTGCTGATACCACCAAGCCCTGAGGTCAGGCACTGGCACAGATGGAGCAAATCCTTCCGAAATCGTACCCCAATGAAAGCATACAGGATGGGGTTTAGGCAACAATGTGTGTAAGCCAGGCTCTTCACAACCTGCCCAGCCACATCGAAGGTCTTTACAACATCACACTCTGTCATGGTTATGTTATAAGCTTGTGTTGCTTCTACAACTAAATGCCCGTTGTATGGCAACTGAGAGAGGACAAAGGCTGCCACCACAGCAAAGATGACCCTTAGTGCTTTGTGCTTCTCAAAGTTGCGAGCCTGTATCAGGGTGCGGACGATCACAGAATAGCATGCCACCATGACCAATAGAGGTAGGCAGAAGCCTACTGAGATCTGCAGGGACAACACCAAGACTTTGGTAAAGTTTTTGTCCTCAGAGGGATAAACCAGCCTGCAGAAGGATTCCTCTTCCTGGTTTGTCTTCACCTTAGCAAAAAGAAACTCAGGGAGAGATAAAAGACAGGAGAGGAGCCATACAAACAGGCAGGCCAGCTTGCTGTAGAACATCCTCTTGTTCTTAAAGTTGTGGGCCTGAGTTACACGGACAATTGCTATGTAGCGGTCTACACTAATGCAAGTAAGCAGCAGCATGCTAGCGAATAAATTGATCTTGTAGATAGCACGGACTCCCTTGCAGACACTGACACTAAACACCCAGCCCTGGAAGGCATCTGTGGCCCAGAATGGGAGTGTGCCCAGGAAGAGCAGATCAGCTATTGCCAGGTTTAGCAAGTAGACATCCGTCATGGTTTTAAGTCGGTTTCGTACAGTAGTGTAGATCCATACAACAAGTAAGTTGCCTATAGCTCCCACTGCAAAGATGATCCAGTAAAGAGGGGGTTCGTATGAACCACGGAACTCTCTCACCCAACTTTTTTCACAAATGCCACTGTCTCGTAGTATATAGTCTCCCTCAGTGTCTGTTGTAACATTAGTCTCCTGAAAATAAATAGGTGACATATTACTGCAAAACAACACTCTTTACACCAGGCTGAGCTAACTGAAAAACAGTGTAAGAGGAGAAGTATTATGTGTCTTATGCATGTTTCAAGTAATGGCATTGAGTAGTGTTTGGTGTTCTACTGCAGATGATGCCTAGTGAATGGTTTTCATTATAATTTGGACACCAGGCACTCTGCAGTGCTGTTTTTTTTTCTTTCTGCTGTCTCACACGTTTAAAGTTTCACATGCTACCTTTCATGCTCCAAACATTGTGTTTCCTGTCTTTCAGGGTTTTGTGTGTAACAGCTGTCTCACACTGCATTAGAGTAAGAGACAAGCCTCCGTAAGAGATGGTTTGCTTCAAACCAGGCAGCTCTAAACACTAACTTTCCAAAACATGCTCAGGAGCTCAACACAGGTGCAGGTGTTGTGTGTCACTAGCGACAAAACCACACCAGAGCACCACATCCTCCTTCTGAAACGACCCCGGAGGGCGACATAACCTGCACCCCTTATATGCGTCAAAAATGGAGTGACTCCATGCACTGACACAGATGCTAAGCTGAGATATAGGTATGTGGAAAGAGCTACGTTTTCATGGTAATTACAATATTGCAACATGATCCCTATCAGAACCCTATTTGTAATTTAAAAAAACCTAGGTACACACGCCTATGTGTATTAACAAAGAAACAAGAACACAAACAAAACCAACAACAGAAAGAGCACATGGGCAATCACCTTAAACTCCAGATTACTCACTTCTGTTTTGCTCCTTTCTGTATATTTGGATTCTAAACAGCTTGGATATTCATTATTATTTGTTTGTTTGTTTGTTTGTTTACAATCACAATACATGTCATGCTGCTATCCATAGTATATGACATAAAATGCAAAACAGTGAGAAACTGTAACTATTAAAAAAATACTTACATAGTCTGCAGAAAAGGGATATGCTGATAAATTTTCATAATCCATTATTCCTAATAAGGATTTACATACAAATTAGTTAAAAATAGATAGATGAAGTATGCAATTTTTGCTTCCCTATATTATTTATAAGTTGGGATTTCCAGACAATTTAAAATCACAGACAAATATATTCATTGTCCACTTATTGATATACAGTTTAAGTATTGCAGACCTATTACAATAATATACATACATATGTATGTATATATATATATATATATATATATATATATATATATGAATACCTAAAAACAAGTTATCTAAAATACAATATGAAGCATTTAAATTGATATACTTACAGTTGCTTATTAAGGTAAACCCTGGCCAGTCTCAATTTGAGTGAATTGTCAAGCAGTAAGAGGCAGCTATGGAGTATTACATCTGTACACTGTGACCTCATTATAAAGCATCTCACTGTGAACATGTCACATGACCTCTTACGTGACTTAAGTTTTGACAAGACAGCAGGAATATCTTTATAATTACACCCTCTGCTAAACTTCCTTTATATAAAATATGCACTTCTGCCTCTAGATTGGCTTCTCAGTATTTGCATACTGTGGTCAGGGTTTGCTGTGCATGCTGGCGTCGAGAGTAAAGGCAGTTTTTATAGTTTGAACTCTTTTTGCACTCTGAGAATCACTTTGAATACAATCTTATATCTCTCTTATAAAATAAATGAAGATTCATTTTAATCTTACAGTGAGATAGTCATACAATGGTTGCTTCACTGACTAATGCCCAATTTAAATTGCAGCTTGTAACACTACAAAACGTGGGAAAATGTCAAGTGAGGGGAATACATATGCAAGGCACTGGAGTGAATCTCATGCACTGCACATTTGATTACTTTCTAATGTGCTGTGCAGCTTCTCTTATCAGGTGTGTTGGTGATTGAGAAACATGAAAATTTTCCATAGCTGGTGAGCTGTAGGCTTTATGGGATCAAATTAAAATGGTTTTAATTTGAATTGTTTCTCATGCCATGCATATATTAAAGCCAGCATGTGAAGTCTTGTAGTGAAGTCTTGCTACTGGTATAGAGTGCATTATGAAGTATTATTCTCTTATTCCCCTAGTTATAGTACCATGAGAACTGATACTGCTGATAACATGGAAATTTTAATGAGGACGTACCAAAAATCCCCAGATAAATACCAAAAAAGAAGCATGCCTGTGTCACTGCAGGAACATGTTTATTCTAGTGAGCAAATATAATGAGTGATTTTGATGAATGGTAAAAAAAAAGAAAAAAGAAAAAAAAATGAAAAAAGCTACTATTGCTAACCCTCAGCTGTAAATGAAACAATTCAGATCTTGACATATGGGTCAGGTCATACAAATTCTATTCTAAGACAGTGTTGGGTGTTGGTAAACATGGCTAATAGGCTTTAGCAATAATCAGCAAATGACATGGAATATTTCCTGATGTTAGATATACAGTCATGATCCACTTTATTAGGAACAGCTGTACACCTGCACATTCATGCAGTTATCTAATCAGCCAATCATGTGGCAGCGCAATGCAAAGGATCATGCAGATACAAGTCAAGAGCTTCAATTAATGTTCACATTAAACATCAGAATTTAAAAAAAAAGGTGTGAGCTCTGTGACATTGATTGTGGCATGGATGTTGGTGCCAGATGGGCTGGTTTAAGTTTACACTTAGAGTTACACTAGAGTTTACATAGAATACTGAGAAGAAGAAAAAATAATGAGCAACAGTTCTGTGGGTGGAAACACCTCATTGATAAGAGAGGTCAGAGGAAAATGACCAGATTTAAGCTTCCAGGAAGGATATAGTAACTCAAATAATTACTCTTTACAACAGAATGCACCGCACAGAAAAACTTGAGGTGGATGGGTTACAACTGTTCCACTCCTGTGAGCCAAGAACAAGAATCTGAGGCTATTATGGGCACAGGATTACCCAAACTGGACAGTTGAAGCTCAGAAAACAAATCACCTGATCTTTTTCCAGACTTCAGCTGTTAGTATTTGGTGGTGTTGCCTTTTAATTACTTAGCTTGAATCAAAATCTTAGCGTTCCTCTCACAATAATTAGTTGGAAAAATGCACCAGTCACCTTTCCAGCAAAACACCCCCACAACATGATGCTGCCACCCCTATGCTTCACAGTTGAGATTGTGTTCTTTGGATTAAAAACCTCACCATTTTTCCTATATACATGTTGCTGATTATTATGGCCAAACAGTTCAATTTTTGTTTCATCTGAGCAGAGACTGTTGTACAAAACAGGCCTTCAAGGCATGGCAATATATGACTCTCTTAATGGTGGATGTATGTACTTTGGTACTTGTGCCCAGCGTGGGGCTCAAACCCATGATCCTGAGCAGTCATTTCCTTGATCACTCCAAAGGACAGCGTAAATGCAAAATCTGATTTTCCTGATTTAAAATTATTCTTAACGTCCTGTACAATGGCAATGAAAAAGGCTACATTTGTTGAGCTTGATAAACCAAAATGGTACTGACTCAAGAAAATAATAATGACTATAAGAAACATGTTTGATGACAACAGATTTAAATAAGCCAGGGCAATTTTTATGTATTTTATACACTATTTGTTGGGTCAGGTTAAGCTGCATTAACATCATGACATGCCTAAGTCTTAGGTCCTTAAAAACAAATGGAAGCAAAGACAATGTTAAAAGAGCTACTATTTTTAATTATGCAAAAAAAAAAAAAAAAGCTGATATACTGTTTCTTCAAGAAACATACACGGACAATATAAATGATTCTCATTGGCACAGTGAATGGAAGTGACAAGTTTTCTAAGGCTCTAGACATCACCGGCAACAGGCCTAAATGGTAGAACATATAGCACGAAGACTGCTCCAAGTTGACTCTTACCTATGTGAGGTTGCTTTTTCGTTTTTTAAACATTTACTCTCCAAACACATCATGTAACTTTTTTTGGTTCATTATGTCCCAAAAACCTGTTCACAGGAAAAAATATTTGTGGTAGCAGCAGATTTTAACTGCACACTTGAACACACAACAGCAGAAATCATGAAGAACCTCACCCACACTCAGCAGGAATCCTGAAATCCTTTGTAATACATCATGATTTGATTGATGCATGGAGCGAAGCTTTTCCCAGAGCAAAACAATATACTTGGGTTATAATTAACATTTACATGATTCCTGTAGCTAGGCATGATAGGTTTTTATGTCCAAATACAAAACAGAAGCATGTTTTCTAATAGTTGTTTTACACCTTTCCCTATGTCAGACCATCATTACATTTCAGTTGTTATTTCTTGTGCATAACACAAAATTCACACTTTCAGAGTAGCTTGCTACAGGACCACCATTCTGTGCACTCCTTCACCCTCTTTTGGAAGGCTTGGATAGAGGGACAGTCCTGGTTTAAGTTCTTTAGTCAATGGTGACATTGACCCATAGTAAAAATGAGATTGATGGAAAAGAGAATCATCCTGAGAACATGGAAGCTGTTTTAACACCTGCTGGAAGAGAGAGGCCAAGGTGCATTGATTCAAGCACAATTTACCCAACTTAATGACAAGGATGCACTCTCATCTTTCTTCTTTGGACTAAAGAAGACTGCTGAAAAAAAATTCTCAGAAGTCTAAAGCTTCCAGATGGAAGAGAGACTTAAGAGAAAACAGAAATTGTATCTCATGCACTGTCTTTTTATGAAACACTATATACGGCCAAACACTGTGACAAGACAACATTTACTTCAGGATCTGCCACAGCTACCTGACGAAGACAGGGTTCAACTGGAGAACTCTGTAATCATTTGATGAACTCACCACTTCTGCTCAAGAACAGTCTACTGGTAAATCACCAGGACAAGAAGGACTGACAGCAGACTTTTTCCCAGGTTTCTGGCCATTAATTAGACTGGACCTGTACTCTGTTTTTCTAGAGTGTGTGGAATCTTTCCACCTCCCACTGAGCTTCAGTAGGGTGGTGGTGACTCTGCTCCCTAAGAAAGGCGATCTGGGATATGCAAAAAACTGGTGCCCAGTTTCTCTCCTGGGGTAGACTATAAGATCCTCTCCAAAGCTCTAACAATGCTGACCAATCTTAGTGTATTCTTACTGTATATACTGGCAAAAAGAAAGAATACCTCAACTACCCCAACAGTGCTTTTGGAACCATGAAGACTTTAAAATGCTTGGTGTGTTCTTTGGCACTGAGAGATACATGCTGAAAAACTGGGATGGATTGATTAAAAAGGTCAAGCTTCAGAATTGGAGTTCAATTCTGCCACAGCTTTCATACTGTGGAAGAGCTCTTGTGGTTAACAACCTCACAGCTTCCGTGTTGTGGCATAAAGTGACTGTGCTTGATGCCCCTATGGATTTATTATGCCAATTAAAGAAGGTCTTCATGAACATTTTTGTAGAATGTACATCACTGTCTCCTGCAAGAAGTATTAAATCTACCAGTAGCAGAGGGAGGGAAAAGACTGATTCACGTGTTGGCTAAAGTTCAATCTTTGAGGATGCAGACAACACAAGGACTGCTTTTTCATGTGGACAGTGTCCCTTGGTAAACATTGGACTATCACTCTTGCAAAGAATCAAAGGTCTGGGCTATGATAGACAATTGTTCTTAATATCTTGGGATACTCAAAATCAAATACTAGGATCTATTTTTTAGAATTCAATGCTCAATGCCTGGAGTCAGTTCAAGGTTTCAAGAGCTAAAGCTGGACATTATGGACTAGAAGAAACACAGGTCTACTACTCTAGTGAGGTTTCTGGAACATTTTCTAGAGTGTGACTGACTAGGGTTATTCACCTAATTGATGTGAGCAAGGGGAATGGAGATCTGCACAGACTCTGTCTGAGTTAGCAGGGTTCAGATCAGAAAGAACAGCTGGAAAGCTGTTTAACATGCTAAATGCCTACATGCCCTCTAATATCATCATTTTTGTGTCTTCTTCTCTGGCTGGTGGAGAGACTTACTGTCTGACTACAGAGACAACTGCTCTCACTCAGGTATTTGATGGAAGTGCCTTTCTCAGCAGCTGACAAAAAGGTTCTATATGAGGCATGTGTAAAAATCATGCACTTTGGAGACCTACACAGGAGATGCGAAACTCAGTGGAGAGTGCATTTCTCTGTTCCTCATGGTTTGTCACCCTTATGAAGGCCGCTGTACAAGGGCCCTCTACCAAACTGCTGTGGTGAATGTCAGTGGAGGATTTTGCACAGCATCATGCACACAGCTGACAGCAAAGTTCTGGTAGTGTGAGAAAATTTTGAAAATGAAAAAATGAAGCTTGTCTAAAAGCCACCAATATAAGGACAGCATAGGACACCCCAGCTACAAATATTGTAGTGGCAAAGGTGAATATAAATGAAACATGGACAAAAAAATATTCTTATCCCCTCAAGCTCACTTTGAAGAGTGTTTCTGTTTAAGAGGCCCCATTTTCTGAACACTGACAAAATATAGTAATTTTCTTTAATAACAGGTCTATCTTTATAGACCCTTCATCGTATAATCTGACATGAAGAACACAGTATAGACTTCAGCCAAGATTTTATTGGGATCATTTTGTAAAGTGTAAATTAATAAATAAGTGTAAGTAATTGTAATAATTGTTAAAAAAAAAAAAAACTCAAAAATATTTTAATAATTTAGATACACGGTTGTTTGACATTTATAGGAATTATGTGTAGATTAATGAAAAAATTTATAAACTTATAAAAAATGTATAAAATTATGGTTTATAATTATATACTTTGTGTAGAATGTATAGAGAGCTGATTAATTTCTGAAGCCACAGTACAGTTGGGGCTCTAAGTGTATGCATGTGTGTGAAAATCTCATTCCCACAATAGAGTACTCTGCTTTAGCCATACTTGGTCTAGTCAGAATTAGAGCTTAGTCACAGAGTTGATAAATGCTGACTCATTCAGTGATTCACTATGGTTAGAAAACATTTGTTTGTCTCCAACGATGGACTTAACCGCTGGCAGATAGAGGGCAAACGGTAACTTTCATCTAACAGCAAATACATGAGCTCTGCTTTCTATTAGAAACTCTAAATATATGAATCATGAAAAAATAGCCTCAATGAGTATGCTTTCTAAATGACTGTAAACCAGTAACTTTGAGTTGCAGACAAAGGTTCCTCTAAACCAGGGGTGTTCAAATCTGTTTAGTAGACCAATAAAACATCAACAACTCTTAAATGTATTCAAGGGCATTTATCTGACAGGGACATTCTCAGTGCACAAACAGATTGAATATATAGTGGCCTACCCTGGGAACACTGGGTTTAACATACACCCAGGATGGGATGCCACTCCAACAGACTGGAATACTTTAAACAAATTTATATAGTGTTCCCTCACACACTGGTACAGAACACTGAAAGATTATGACACAAAACACTGGATGAATGAGTGACCAAGCACATTGTTTGTGCTTTTCAATATATTTTTGGTACTATAAGAACAAAAAATCTGGTAACTATAACAATGCAATTAAAAAGAATTTCTCCTGCCACTCATTAGTTAATCTTCTGGCTCAGATGTAATTGACCATAGTAATTTAAATTTTCATTACATGATCCATCTTCAAAGATTTCAAACAAAGTGTTACTTACTTTCTGAGTTTTGTGGCAATGCCTGTCTTTTTTCCAATCATTGATGGTGCACAGTCAATTCACCCCAAGTCAACAGCAACACAATCTAATGTTTCAATAAGCCTGTCAAAAATGTCATTTGCTGTTGTTGTGTTGGTCATTGTTAACAGCCCAACAAATTCTTCAGTGATAGTCAATTTGGCATCAACACCATGAATGAATATGGCTAACTGCATTCCATTACAGACGGTCCCAAAAGTCTCCATACATAGGAGAAATTAACACAGCATTTCAAGATTTTTTTTTCAGCAAAATGTCTTCCAAATGTCTTCCAATTGTTTATATTATTTTTTTTCAGATAGCCTTTAAGAATGCCTTTGACAAAAAAAAAGAATATATTGAAATCATTCTCATGGCTGAATCAGGAAGTTGTCACAAGGTTGTGATGGACTTTAACAGGAAACATGGCAAGCACATCACACACGACTTTGTTCCTTAACTTATTATCAAATTCGAAAACTGGAAGTGCTGCGGACCAACCGAGAAATAGACGTCACGAACATCCACTGACAAAGGCACAACCAACATGGTGCTGGCATACATAGTCTCCTATGTATGGAGACTTTTGGGACACCCTGTAGTAATATCAGTGCTTTCATCAACACCTACTGAAAATAAGAAATGAACTTAATTTTGTCCTTCTGCTGGTTGGTAATGTTTTCAGTATGGAAACTTATTTACACCACCTATAAGAAGAAATTATGCTGAATTTTTACCTCACAACTGCAACATTTTAATCTTGCAATTGCAGCTTTTTAAAATTGCGAGTTTATTTCACGTTTTCAACTTTTCTTCCTGGAACTGTCCTCACAGTTGCAACTTTTTAGTACAACTAAGTGTTTCTGCTTATTAGGATACCCCTACCCCTAATCAAACCTCACGAACACTGTTCCATCCTCCAGAAGTGACCAGTTCCTGCTGCAAAGAATATTTCAGGTAAGCTATATTCCTTGTGTACACACTGATGCATATGCTTGTATTTTTAAATTTCATGTTTTAAAACTATAGCGTATGAATATTACAAGCAATTGCAAGATAAAAACTCACAATTGTGAAATATTAATTCTCAGTTGCGAGATAGTAACTTGCGTCTTCGAGATTAAAAAAATACACATACACTTATTTTGTCAAATGTGACAAAACAAGCTTCCCTACCTTCATAAGCGAAATCTGAAATTCCACGTGTTGGGGCACACAATTCCTTCAGCTTCAAGAATATATGTCTTCACAAACTCTAATAAACAATAATCACATGATAACAACAACAACAACAATAATAATAAAAAATATAGCTGTAAGCAGCAATTACGGGGCCAAGCAGACCAAAAAGTGTGAGGCAAAATTTGCTGTGACACTTGCCTCAGATTTCTTGAGTACCCTCAGGGGATACGTGCTAAAGACAATTTGAGTTAAAACAGTAATGATTATTGCAGTGATGTGATTTTACTGACAATAGTGATGATTTCATGCAAAATAATTTAAAAACCATAAGGAGAAATACTTTAAGTGTATTATAATTTCATATAACTTTTGAGCAATAGATGCACTGTCACCAAATTGATATGGCATTGTCTGGGGATGGCTACAATGGCACATATAAACTTTCATCACAATACATCAAAGAGTTGCACAGATACAGTGTGTTTCTCTGAAAAACTACATTATATAAAAAAGTTAACACACATGTAAAACGTGACGGATTTTTTTTTTTAATTTTGCACAAACTTCTCAGCCCAATAGGAAAATATATCCACAGTGTTTTGTTTTGATCTTTGTTTGAATCTTTGGTAACCTTGTCTAAAAGCTGCTGAAATGTGACTGACAGATGGTGGCCATGATTTTAAGATACACAATCCTTGAGCACGCTCAGTTCTTGGTAACTCCTCAGCAGGAGGAACATCCGAAACAAAAAGCCAGAATGAAAAAAAGTACACCATATCAGCACGCAATCGCTCATGACGCTTGCAAAAAAAACAGGGAATAAAAAAATACCCTTCGAGTGCTGGCTGACTGGCTCCTTTTACGGCAAAAGTCAACTGTACTGCCCGCTTCCATCCCTGGTCACGTGATGGGAAGTCTTGCTTTAAACTCTAATGAGAGTAGAAATTATCTAACCAGTCACTGAATCATTAGGCTTAAATACAGCACAAGGAGAAAACAATAACATTAATTACCATTAAAACACCTTATCACAATAATTGGCATATAGGTAAGCGTATAAATTGTGCCCCTTATGTGGCTGCACTACATAGACAGGCCAAGACATTTGTAAAATATAGCATTTTACAACTAATTTCAAAATAGCCAACACCCAAAATGGCTGACATAGGAAAATTTCATATCATTCGCCTCAGTATGCCCCACAGAATCTGAAGAGACCATTTTCAGGATTTTAGGACAAAACATTCAAGTTCTAAGCATAAATATTTTTTTTCATATCTCGTGAGCACTAAGTGGCACTGTTCCATACTGCATTACATTATATACAGTATATAAATACACTAAAGCACTATGGAGATATAGCCTCACATCAATTTTGGCATGCTCATCATCGAATTTGTGCATTATTTGAGAACTAAGGTTTGACTAATCAACTTCTGGTTGGAGTTCTCATCGGTTGAGTTCACTCTCCGCTGCTGGGGCCCCATATGGACGGCCTGAAGAACCATTTGGTTTGCTGGGGATGGTGCCACCTGGGGGCTGTGGAGATGGTTTGGGGATCACATATGGGGAGCCGTACTGTAATGGCTT
>CM074966.1:9156230-9170001 GCA_037577455.1 Pangasius macronema | reverse complement strand
GAGGAAGGCCAAAGAGGAGGTATATGGAGGTAATAAATGAGGATATGAAGCTAGTGGGTGCAAGTGTTGAGGATGCAAAGGATAGGGATAGGTGGAGAGTGATGATTCGCTGTGGCGACCCCTGAAGGAAAAAGTCGAAAGAAGAAGAACTTTTGTATAAAAGCAATATTACACCCACATGCATGTTGTTGTACTGAATATCAGCATAGCAGTGATTACATGCTGCCTTGTGCCTACGGCTGAATCACAGCTGTGCTGATATTCAGTACGACAGCACCCTTGCTAATGCAATTTTTCTTAAATGTTGGCTGCTAATTCCAGTTTACATTAGGTTATAGCTGCTAGCTTAATAGACAGAAATTATATGGGGATGTCATGGCGCTTACCACTTATGAACAGCTTCATTTATAGTCAAGTTTCTTAGGGACAATCTTGAAAATATCCACTTACTTTCAGAAAGATTTGTAACAGTATGTTTATCTGTACATTCTAATAATGTACATACTAAATAATGCAGCAAGTCGCAGTTTTATTTGCAACTTACTTTACTTATAAGTCTAATTAGTAAACTTTAGCTGTGTTATGTGTATGTCAGATCACACTGACCAGCACTTGAAGTTACTCTGTAAATGTCTTTTATTTTTCTGAATTTTGAATAGAATAGAATATAATAGAATATCTTTATTGTCACTGCACAAGTACAATGAAGTAAGATGCTATATAATAAATAATAATTTAAAAAAAATACAATAAAACTTGAATATATATATATATATACCATATGTGCAACTGTAGCAATATTATCGGCAGTAAACTGTATAAACAGTGTTTGGCAGTAATAGTGCAACAGCTCAGATGTACAAAGCAGCAACAAAACCAGTACAGAACGGGAATGCAGATATGGAGTCTTCATAAATAACACAATGGGGATAAATGGGGATAATTCCTTGAGAACTGAGGTTATTAACTATAGCAGCTGTCATTGTGTTGTAGTGCAACCCTTAGATGTGACAATGATGGGTAACAGTTCTTGTCCAGATGAGAGATTCAAAGTGCAATGTGCAAATGGATGAAAGTTCTGTAATAGTGCATGATGCAAATAGTGAATATCAGCAGAAGCAGTCAAGACAGTACACACAACAAAAGGAAAGTGGACTTCTGTGTTACTGTATAGCTTAATGGTGTGAGTGCTTAGTGGCCTGAGTGCAGTGTGTGTGTGTGAGAACGTGTATGAAAGTCAGTTGTGGCAGACAGTTATGGGGGCAGTTCAGACTGTTTGTGTGGGATTCTTGGTGGACTGATTCAGAGATAAAGACTGAAGCATACTCGTCATTCCGTGACCTTCTGAAGTTGATGATTAGCTCCTTGGTCTTTGTGGTGTTGAGGGACAAGTTGTTCTCTGAGCACCAGCTCCCCAGGTTCTCACCTCTGCTCTCTAGGCTGATTTATCAAAATAACAGTATTGAAAGCAAAGCTGTAGTCCATGAATAGCATCCTCACATATGTGTTCTGCCTCTCCAGGTGAGTCAGGACAGTGGTAAGAGCCAGAGAGATGGGGTCCTCTGTGGATCTGTTTAAGTGAACTAGTGCAAGTCTAAGGAGGCAGGGATAGTGGCTTTGATGTGGGAGATGACCCACTTCATTATTGTCAGTGTGAGGACAACTGGACAATAGTTCTTCAGGTTGCTGATGTTTGTTTTCTTTGACACTGGCACTATGATAGCTGACTTTAGGCCCTTGAGGACTGTCACCAGAAATAGAGACAGGTTGAAGATTGCTGTAAATACCTCTGCTAGCTGTTCGATACAGTCCTTAAGAGGTCCTTAAGAACGGCACCCATCCTGGAACACTATCGAATGTATAGCACACTATGTGCCATACATCATGTGTGCTCAAGACAGAATCTGTGCGTCCTCAGTGGATGGGATTCTTGAGTTCATCTCATTGTTGCCATTTGCTCAAAGCGAGTAAAGAAGGTGTTGAGCTCACTGGAGACTGTGGTGTCATCGAGGGGGCAGGCAGGGATGCTCCTGTAGTCAGTGATAGACCTGATGCCTTGACACATACTCCGAGTGTCAGCACTGTAAACGTGGTCCTATACACATTGTCTCTGAATGTCTTTTTTCAGATTTGACCTGGTGACACCATATGCTGCAGTGTCAGCAGATTTAAGGGCATTATTGCAAGCTTTTAAAGGATTTTTTACCTCTGTTCTTCCATGGTCTCTGATTCAGAAACATTTTTATTTTCTTGTCCACACAGCTGCTGATGTAGAAAAGCAGCATCCTCTTGGGAAGTTTTCTATTTCTTGCCCTTTCCCTCTCTGCTGCAACTAGCTATTTCTTGAACATCCTTCAGTGCAACTAGACTGCTTTCTATTCCATTTTGCTTTTATTTGGAGAAGTTGAATGGAAATGATGTGAATGATGACCAATAGTGGGCTATTGGTCTTATTAAGCAATCACATTTGACTACATGGATCAAAATTTCTCAGAATCACTGCATTTGCCAGCCTTGAAAATTAGATTCATCGGAGGCCAAAAAAAAAAAAAGCGTGCAGGCCCAAAATCGTAAAACAGGCCAGCCAATCAAGGCCTTTTGGCAAGACAGCAATTGATGTAATTAACAAGGTTGCTTTTGTCTCTGTAGCAAATTTCTATTTAGCAGAGTGAAAATGTGAAATTCTGTAATTCATCAGTTCCATCCTATTCCTTGGTTATGTTTCAGCAATAGTGTATTCCATCATAATTTACTGCAATAAGATAAGGATTTTTGTGTCTCATTTGTTCCCAGTGTTATAGCTCCGTGCTTGTATATGATGGCTGGCTGATCAACAAATATATATGACGCTGTGAAGTTTAATCTCAATATGTAAAATCATTGCTGAAACATGTCCACATTTTCTGCTTGGTGACTTAGCCATCAAATTTATTTGCAGATTATGGACGAAACATCGTAGATATCAATAAACTTTTTTTTGGACTGATCTCTCAATGCAATGCAATGCTATGCTATGATCCGGGGTCCCTGGTGGACTAGTGGTTAGGTTCGATTCCCGGCCAGGGGACCAACCCCAGCCACTGGGATTGCATGCAACGGTGCACTCTCAGTGCCGGTCCCAAGCCCGGAAAAATTGGGCAGGGTTGCGTCAGGAAGGGTATCTGGCATAAAAACTGTGCCAAATCAAATATGCGGCCCAATGATCCGCTGTGGAGACCCCTAACGGGAGCAGCCGAAAGAGAATTATTATTATATTTTTCTCAATGCTATGATCCAAAATTCTGTGAGAATTTTGTGAGATTTTTTTTTTAATTTCAACATGGCCGACTTCCTGTTCGGCAGACCACAAATTTATTACATTTCAAACTCTTGGCACATTCCAAGGAATAATCAAGATTCCAGGTTAAGCAGTTCAAAAGTTATGAGGAGTTTTACTAACCTGTGAATTGTGGCACCTCCTAGAGGAGATTTAGACAAAATTTCTTGGAGTTCCTTAGGACATCGTCATTTACACATCTACAACGTTTTCGTTGAGACCATTGGAAACTTTCAGTTATCTACAAACTATGGTCAGAATATTTCACACCCTTGATGAGATGTGCTTTCACATCCTGTGTAGTGGCTTCACCGTCAAATTTGTTTGTGTGTTATGGACAAACAAAAAAAAATCAAATAAACAATCCAAAATAATCAGAGGAAAGTGGAATCACATTTCTACGACATTCCATTGCAGAGTTATTATTCTAAACACATGTCCAAATATGCCCTATTGCCATCAATAGAGGGCTTGAGTGGCATACACCAAAATTGCTGTGAATGTAGCTGAGATTGTCTTCTATTTCATAAAAAAAGCATACAAAACATTCTATGGGCTGCCAGAGATTCACTTAGGAAGAACAGTAAGAAGAAGAAAACATATGATGTACCTTTGGTGCTTGGGTCATTAATAAGTGATATTTTAAGATTCAAAATACAGGAACATTGTGTAGTTGTTTAATGTTATTTTTCACACACAAACTGTTATGTAGTGCATTTTTCTATAAAATACAAATTTAGGTTCCTTTATATTCTGAGGTTTGTGCATGAGGACTTCCAATTAACAGGTTTTCAGTAGAGTTCAAATCCAGAGGCTGAAGTGGTCATTTAAAACAACAATTCTGTGTTTCTGTAAACATTCTGTTTTGGAAGTATATTTGGCTCATCATCTTGTTGTAAGTTCTGTCTATAGCCAAGTCCTAACCTGCCAGAGGCAACCAGTTTTTGAGCCAAAATATTCTGGTATTTAGTAAAATTCACAATGCCATCAATCTTCACAAAAGCCTCTGAACCACAAGCCATAAAACAGCCCCAAAGGATCCATCATCAATTTTTAAATTTTTTTTTAATCAATTTTTTAATTTTTTGTTGCTAAAAATGGTGAGTATGACCAAACATTTTAACATCATGCCAAATGCAGTTCTAATGGTGCTTTGTGAACTGCAGGCACTGCATTTTGTGAAATGCTCTCAGCAGAGGTGGGGACTTGAGTTAAGAACCACACATGAACGTTGAAGTTTTATGACAATAGCTCATGTTTTGGCCATGGTCATGTTTCCAAAGTAAGTGTCTTTTTTTAAAAAAAAAATCAGTTACAGATTAGCACATTGATGCAGCCCACCAAATTTCAGCGCAATCAAACTTTCAGTTTCTTTGAAAGAGTCATTTCAACTTAACTCTGCCCTTTTCAATGGTTATGCTACAAACTCTGCAAACCATCTCAGAATTCTTTGCCAAACATGCATCACTATCTGGCAGCCAGTTTGTAGATATATCCTCTTTGCACTTTGCCATAAGCATTTGCAACTGCTTTTCAGTTCTATCCAGAGGATTTTTTTTAATTTGTGGTTCATCATTGCTGTATCTCTCCCAGGCTGTTAGCGTTCTGCTCATCTTAGCCTTTCGGTTCTATCCAGGGGTGTCTGTTATCAAGTTGATCATGGCTCACGCTTCTATTGCCATGGGCTTCCCACTGACATGTAAGCTGTGTCCTAATACACTTCTCCCTGACAATGGCCATGATGTCTGTCCATCCTTTTTGTGAATTCAGCATCTGTAGTCTATTGCCTATGTCGGAGAGACGGCTCCTTCTCGCAAAGTTAAATCCTAATTCGAGGGGGAAACTTGTGGAGTCGAAGTTACCCCCTGCCACAAGGATTTGGAAACGCTGTGCATCTGCGGCAGCCGGTCCCCAACAGCAACGAGTTAAAATACGCTTTTACGGTCATATAGAAAAGAAGAAGACATCACTTGAAACTGTAAATGGTCTACTTTTATTTGTTTCTGCTCACAATAAAAACAAAATGTTGTGCTTTTATAAAATACAGAAAACATACCGTGAGCTTCTATCTGGAGCTCGTCAAAAAAATGAACTGAATCTCAGCATATAATTGTGGCATGAGGAATATGTCTTTAGGAAGCTTGAAATGTATACTTTTAACTGCCATTTAACCAGTTTAAATCCAAAACAAATATTCTCTTATGTAATGTGCAAGAAACTAATGATAGGTAGTTTTTCTGCCACAGCTCTTTAGTGCCAATCTCGACACACCCACCCGCAGCGCGCGCTATTCATACGGTAATAATCTGTGCAAGCCATTTTTAGATAAGCATGTACATATTTTACTAGTCAGGCTGTTTCCCAACTGCATTACCAGACTGAAATCCACTATTTGGAGTGAAATATATTGTCCTGGATATAGGCAACTTTTCATTACAACTAAACATTGTACAAAACGAGTATTTAAATTTTAGAATGACAGAAACAGAATATATAACATGATAGGCATTACAAAAATTTAGTTTTTTTTGTTATGAGTGGGCAATATTAGTAGTAGAGATTAGTGATATTAGCGATAATATATTTTCTTTGACCCTGTGATCAGCATGCTCAGTTTTCTTTTCTTTTCTTTTTTTTTTTTTTCGATGTGAGATTGACAATGACCAGATACCTGTTGCAAAGAGAGCCAAAAAAAATAAGCAGGCAAGCTACAGGCAGTCCACTCAGTCATGGAAAACAGAGACTGATGTTGACAAGGCTCCACAGACTGTGAGGTTCCTGCCCGCACAGGAACCTGGACCACAGCCAAGGTCTACTGACTCACACTCTTCCCTGAGTCTCTTCAAATAACTTTTTTCTAAAAGCACTGTGCCAAATCTGTGCCACAATACAATTACTCAGGCTGCCAGGGCAATTGCACAGGGTCACAAAATGGACAGATGTCAGCATCAGCAAGCTGTACTGCCACATTGCACTGATATTCTACATGGCCATGGTGAAGATGAGCTCCACCACTGACTATTGGTGGCAGGGCAGTCTTTTCTCCATGCCTTTTCCTGCCACAGAAATGTCAAGGGACAGATATCGCACCATTTCATGGAATGTGCATGAGCTTCCCTGATGCAGACAAGGAAAATGAGAGAAAGAAAGGCACAGCTGAACATGACTGTCTTTTCAGGGTCTAACCCCCCAAACCCCTCATAGACACTATCCATCATTTCTTCATCCTAGAAGAAATTTAGCTGTAGATGAAAGGATGGTGGCATGCAAAGTAAACATGTGAATGACAGTACATGAAAGCCAAGCCAAACAAGTGGGGCTTCAATTTGTTTGGCCTTGCAGTCTCATCAAATGGATACACTGTGGACTTTTCCATGTACATGTAGCAAGGAACAGCATTCCCACAGGCCATGGTCTATCACATGATGCTGTGACCTATCTTTAGGACAGTAATCTTTTGGGCTCTGGGTACTATGTGTACATGGATAATTTCTACACAAGTCCAAAGCTACTAACACAATTGTTTGCTATGAAGTTTGGTGATTGTGGGACTTACAGAGTTGTAGGAACAACTGCCCATGGAATGCAGCTAATTCACTGACCAAAACGTCCGCCAGGGGATCCATCAGGTGGATTCAGGATAGACTTCTTGTGTTTGTGAAGTGGATGGACACCTATGCCTATATAGGCTATACACAACTGCCTATACAGGAGATACAGAGAAGGGTGAAGGCACAAGATACATGGAGGACAAAGACTTTTCCATGTCATGCACCTGTTACTGCATACAACAAACACATGGGGGAGATGACCTGTCCAATCAGCTGTTGCAGTACTACACTGCATAAAAACCATGAAGTGGTACAGAAAGATCTTCCTGCACTTCTACACTGCTGCCACCAATGCTTTCATAGTGCACAAACAGCTATACGGCAAAATGACCCACAAGGAGTTTACGGAACAGCTTATTGTAGAACTGTGTGGTGTGTCACAGAAAGTAGCACCAAAACAGACCAGTACTGACCATGTTCTGGTTCCAGGAGCTGAGTTGAGCTCAGATGTCAGGAATCCTTCCACTGCTGGTCACTGGATCTGTGTGCATTGCAAATAAGTGCATGGCAAGAAGCAACAAACACCTTGGAATTGCCAGGCTTATGATGTTCAATTGCGTCTTCAGTTAACCAGGAACTGGTTCCAGGAATGGCACAAAGGTGTGTGAGGGTCAAAAATGTGCCTTTGACCCTCATTTTTTATATTATGATGATACTGTGCATTATATTGTAAGTAAACAAACAAACAAACATTAAATCCTCAAATTCTTTCTTTTAGTTTCCACATTGGCATTCCACCTTGATGAACCCATTAGGTGGTGGGTCGTTATCTCCCCAGGTATGAAAGACATCAATATTCATGACCAATGACACTCCCTCGCATGCCGACTTTCTAAAACAAAAAGTGTGACACAAAAGTTAAGTCAATGCATTGTTTTATGTGAATGAATGAATAGGATGGTTTTCACAACATACTGTAACAAAGACTCTGGTCTACATAATCTAGTACTCAAAAGTCTTTATGGCCCTTTCTCAGTGTCCTTATTTTTTTTTACTAACGAAGTTTAAACTTTATTTTCTCAAAAATACAAACATGTACATACATGTTGCTCATATTATTGTAGCACAATTTGTGCTGAATGCACTGTAATGAGACAATTGCCAATAATATGCTATTAGTAACTGAAATAAAAACAAATGTTAGGGCATCTCCAAGATCCAAAAACACCTGAGACTCCTAAGGATTAACTCTCCTTTTCTTTCAGGTCATTCTGACTTGGACGTGCTTCTGACGACAAGTGCTTCTGACACTTTGACACTTTGGCTGTGCACCAAATGGTGTTTGCTCATCTAGGGCTGGGCAAGCCACCTGCCCAGCTGGCACAGACCAATGTTTTTTTTATACAGTTCTCAGCTGGAACTTCCTTTGCTATGCCACCATTTTGTGACAGAATACTCAAGCACCCTCACTGGGTCTAGTGCACCTAAGCAGCGACTGAAGACTGCTCATTTGCTAGCATCTATGGCTGAAGCGGATTCCATCGGAATGGCCGTGTTGCAGCCCTGGTGATGCCACCTGATGACTGGCTACAGGTCAATGTGCAATGCCCCAGTGCCCAATGTGGTCGTACAAACTCGCTGCTGAAAAAGGTGTACGAGTCTGCTGCCTATATAACCCGTGCTTCAGCACAGGAAGTTTCTTTGAATCCATTTCAAAAACCAAGCCTATCACTTCAAAGTCTTTCCATTCGATCTGTCTCTGGCCCCTCGTGTTTTCACAAGATGCATGAGTGCAGCTCTGTATCCTTATGGTCCAGAGGAATGCGCATCCTGCCTTAATCAGAGGACCAGCTGCTTCATGCCCCCACAATGCATCAAGCTGTCTGCGACACCCGACTGCTTTTGGAGCACGTGCAGAAACTAGGTCTCACTGTAAATGAGATGAAGAGGTGCCTGATTCCAGAGCAATCGATTACTTTCATTGGAATGACTCTGAACTCTTATGCAATGTCTGCCACTGTCACATGTTCGCGCACATAATATTCTGCAGCTCCTTGCCTATTTCCAGCTGGGAAAGATGTTGCCATACACGGTGTTACTACAGCTTATGGGAATGCTGACCACTGGCACTTCTGTGATTCCACTGGGCTTGCGCCACCTCAGGCCTCTCCATCGGTGGAAAACCAGTTTGTAGCTGAACTCCACCAGACATCGTTATCAGCTGATTGCTGTTTCCTACCATCGCGTTCATGCATTGGCACAGTGGAATCGCTGGGAGATTTTAATGACAAAGTGTTCCCCTAGGGGTCATTCCTTCTCGTTGGGAAGTGGTGGGGTGAAACGTGGTTGGGGTGAAACGTGGAATCAAAGGGGTATTTGTGGCTGTTGGACTCCAAATCAGTCCACAGACCACATCGACTTCCTACAGTTACACTAATGCTAGAGCTGCATCCACAAGTCAGCTCTACGCTGTGTGTTGGAATATTTTCTCTTCATGGTTTCATGGGTTGGATCCTACATACTGTGAGGTTCCAGGTATTTTGAGTTTTTTTGCAACATCTTTTGAATGGAGGCAAGGCAGCTTCCATATTAAAGTTATACCTTGCAGCCATTTCTGCACATCACATGCCAGTTAATGGTTCTTCTCTTTGTTCCCATAATTTTGTTGGTAGTTTTTTTAAAGGGCATGAGACGCTTAAGCCCAGTCCACAACCCCCATTTTCCTGGGTAGGATTTACCAGTTGTGCTTGACTTTCTCTGTTTGCCACCGTTCAAGCCTTTCCAGACTACTAGCCTTAAGTCTTAAGCCTTAACCTTTGAAAATTGCCTTCTGGCCATCACTTCCACTAAGCGAGTTGCTGAGTTACATGCATTGTCTGTTAGTGAGTTGTGCATGCGTTGGTTGCTGGATGATTCTGGCATTGTGCTTTTCCCAAATCCATCTTTTCTTCCTAAGGTTCTGTTTCCTCAGTTAGTGAATCATCAGTGTTATGTACATGCTACCTTTCATCTTAGACAGACTGATAATAACTAGTTTTTTGATATGGGGATGTCTGGAATGGTGGCACTATATCAAAGCAAAGGTTGTCAAATTGGATTGTGGAGGTGATCATACAATTGGCATACAAGAATGCCCAAAAGCCCCTGCCAGGAGGTATCTTTGTCAATATACTAGAGCTGTGTCTCCATCTTGGGCTGGCTTTAGAAGAGTCTCCATGGCTAATATTTGTGAGGATGATACCTGGGCTTCTCCATGTACCTTTGCTCACTTCTACAATGTGTCTACCCTTCATGCTGTGAGTTCAGCGGTTCGTCAGGAGCAGCCTTCACAGTTTTGAGGCAAATTGCATTCCACATGACAATGTTGGTAGTTGGCAGTCACCCACTGGTGCGTAAACACCGCCTCTGGCAGTTAGGAGGAATGAAACAGAAAGTTATTTATGTAGGTAAGAGAGGCTGAATGCTGTAATGTGGCTATTATCCTCAAAGGTCACTACGTGACTTTGTTGATATATTCCCTCGACCTATCTAGCTGTTGCTGCGATAATCCACTGGTGCTTAAGCACCGCCTCTGGCAGTCATGCGAAATTCACCAAACCACAGTTACATACATAACTAGCATTTCCTCTGGATGCATACACGTCTTCATTTGTTACAGCATTTTATGATTTACAGAGTAAATGCCTCATTAAAATTGATTGACATGTTGTGGCCATACTGTTTACAAATATGTCAACTCGCACTCTTCTCACACAGGCAAAATTAGTGGGCAGGGTGAGCTGAATTCCACAGAAGCCACAGAAAAAGAAAGAAAAAAATAATTTTGAGTGTATGACTTATGCACAATGAGACAAAGTTTGGTGTTTCTACGACTTATGTTTTGGAAAAATCCTAATAAAAACAGTAAGGTTATGTGCTTGGACCCCTAAATATAACCACAAGCGGCAATCTTCAGGGGCAAAGCACAGTGTGCCGACCACACCACAGGGAGCTAATTCTTACTAACTTGCATCAAAAACTAAAGCAACCATAGATAAACATACTACTAAAATTTTGTGACAGTAGCTAAGTGTGTGCTGATTGGTGACTGGCTGATGGTTGCTATGTTTTTGAAGTAATCTAGGCAATAGTAAAAATCCATTCATAGATTACTATAACTATGCAATACAACAGATTTTAGCTTGATTGGATTTATGGCCTGAGAAAAATCCATTCATAGATTACTACAACTATGCAATACAACAGATTTTAGCTTGATTGGATTTATGGCCTGAGAAACAATCATTTGAATCTAATCCCACCCTTTATTAAAATCTGTAACATGGCCGTCTGTTTAATAATCACACTAGGATAATGTTTCATGAGATTAGAAACTTGTTAAAACATTGGTATGATTAAAAAGCTGAACACAAAAATTTGAAAGTTAAAAAAAAGGATGTCAGCCAAAGGTAATTAAACCATACAGCAAAAAGTTGCAGGAGGATTCATGATATATTCTGCTGATACAACAAATTCTACTCTATTCAATACAGTTGTGAAGATAAACCAAAAGGTAAATTCATTTATTACATCACCCATTCTGGTGGGTACAAGCCAGTTCATTTGCCTGAGTAGGGGGTGGGATATAGGACCCAACTACCAAATTTGGTGGTAATTTTTTTCAATCATAACCCTGTCTTATAGTTAAGTAAATTATGCTCTGCCTCATTGGAATTGATTGACATCTAGCAGCAATATTGTTTACAAATGTCAACATGTTTTTGAAAATTATTTAGGTTTACACTCTGCTGAATAGTTTGACAACAAAATTGTGCAGATAGGACAAAAACCCTAGGAAAAGTCCCAAAAGTAGGTTTTGCATGTTAAGCAAATTCTTAAATAAATTGAGTGGATGGAGCTAAATGGTCCAAAAGGCACATTTTTAGGAGACAGAGCATGGGGAAAAGGCCCCAAAGGCCAAGTTGACTGAAACTGTATCAATCATTAGTGGGTTCTGAGGGGGACCATACTTTCAAGTTTCATGACAATAGCTCAGTGTTTACCCTGTCAAATGCCTGCTTAAAACCAGTGGTGATGTCTTAAGTAACCAGGTCATCATCAATGATCTGCTTGCAGATTAGCATAGAGATGCAGTATACCAAGTTTCAGCTCGAACAGATGTAGGGTTCTTGATAACGTTATCTGATATTAGCTCCCCTATGCGTGATCATGCCCCAACCTTTGCACATGACCTTAGAATCTTGTCCTGTATAGATGTTTCAAGCTTTGTGCAAATCCATGCAAACAATCATGAGTTAGGGCTGTCTGAGTAAATTAGGCACCACCTTATTAAAATGGATTGACATGTCTTGGCCCTACTGTATATAAATGTCAATGTGTTTTTGATAATTACTGAGATTCACACTCTGCTGAGTAGTTTGACACCAAAATTGTCAGGACAGGACAAAAATCCTTGGAAAAGTTCTCAAAAGTAGGTTTTGCATATTATGCAAATTGCAAATTAACTAATCGAAATGGGTGAAGCTAAATTGTTCTTGAGGATTTTTTGTTCAAGAGAACCCAAGGAATAATTAGATAAAAGAATTTTCACTGTAGGACTTCGAGTATTTGAGATGTGAGACAAAACATAAAATGGTTCAGTATAGCACCACTATTAGGCTGATCGGGCACATATCTGTAAGACCTACAGTTTTACAGGTCTGCATGATCAGTTTTATCTAAGAAGAAGAACCAGCATGCCCCCGCTGCCACATACCCACTCTGCCTGACTCAAATTTAAATGTCTGCTCCCTGAACAATAAATTGGATTACATCCGACTCCAGCAAACTACGCGGCATGAGTTTAGAGACTGCTGCATCTTTGTTTTCATGGAGACATGGCTCAGCGACGGCGCCATTCGGCTAGATGGGCTAGCCTCGTTTCGTGCCGACAGAAACACAGCTCTGTACGGTAAGACATGCAGCAGCGGCTTGTGTGTTTACATCAACACGAAATCTCTGTACTAGTTTCTAGGAGTTTGTGACTGTTAGATGTAGACCGTTTTATTTACCATGGGAATTCACTACTGTTCTCATAATCGGTGTATACATTCCCCCCAGTGCTAATGCTAAGGAGGCGCTCTGTGTACTGTATGGGGCTATTAGCGAGCTGCAGAATTCAAACCCTGACGGACTGTTTATTGTTGCCAGAGATTTCAACCATGCAAATCTCAAGTCAGTGCTCCCTAAATTCCATCAGCATGTGGACTTTGCAACAAGAGAGAAGCACGTGCTGGATCTTGTTTACATAAACATCCCCGGCGCTTACCGGACGGAGCCCCGCCCCCACCTCAGCTACTCAGCAAGTGCACTGATGACGTCACCGTCTCCAAGACCATCAACTCACGCTCCAACCAGAAGCCATAGATGACTGCAGAGGTGCGTGCGCTACCGAGGACCCGAGACTCTGCCTTTCAGAGCAGGCGACAAGGCTGCCCTAAGAACAGCAAGGGCCAAACAGGCCATCAGAGAGGCGAAGTACACACACGCTCAGAGAATCCACAACCACTTTAAGGCCAGCAGAGACACAAGGCACATGTGGCAGGGCATCCAGGCCATCACCAACCAGAGGACATCACCACCTGCCTGTGAGAGTAATCCCTCCCTTCCAGATGTGCTGAACAACTTCTACACTCAGTTCGAGGCACAGAATGGCGTGACGGAGAGGAAGACCACCCCTCCTTCCAATGACCAGGTGCTGTGTCTAACCACGGCCGACGTGAGGAAGACTCTACACAGGGTCAACCCACAGAAGGCTAATGAAACAAACAACATTCCTGGCAGGGTGTTCAGGGGATGTGCAGACCAGTTGGCAGATGTTTTCACGGACATCTTCAACACCTCCCTGAGCAGCACCGTTGTTCCG
>CM074966.1:9133809-9147104 GCA_037577455.1 Pangasius macronema | reverse complement strand
AGGCCAAGTGATTAGGACACCTGATTCTGATCATTTGGATGGGTGACCGAATACTTTTGGTAATATAGTGTATGTGCAAGGTGAAGGCAATAGCAGAAGGATATGTGTACAGGTAGCATAGTAAAGAATTAATTTACATACTGCACAAAAAATTGTATCCACAGAGAGGTAATACACTAAGAAAGACCTACAAGTAGTTAACTGTTCATGAGGGAAATTGCTTGTGGGATAAAGCTGTTCTTGTGCCTGGTTGTTCTAGTGGTCAGTGCTCTGAGAGATTGTGGCCTGTGTGAGAGGTGTCTGAAATTATTTTACCTGCCCTTTTCTTCACTCTGGATGAGTATAGGTCCTGTAGGATGGGCAGCAGAGCACAAAAAATCCTCTCAGCAGTTCAGACGGTCTGTTGAAGTATTCTTATATCTGATTTGATAGCTGAACCAAACCAGACAGTAATTGAGGTGCACAGAACAGACTTGATGACAGCTGAGTAGAACTGGGTCAGCAGCTCCTGTGGCAGGTTGAACTTTCTCAGTTGGCCGAGGAAGTACAATCTCCGCTGGGCCTTTTTCAAGATGGTGTCTATGTGGGTCTCCCACTTCAGGTCCAGTGAGGTCGTAGAGCCCAGGAACCTGAAGGACTCCACAGTGGCGACAGTGCTCTCCAGGATGGTGAGTGGGGGCAGTGCCGGGGGGTTCCTCCTGAAGTCCACTATCATCTCTATTGTTTTGTTCAGTGTTCAGTTTTAGCTGCACCAGACAGACAGCTGTTCAACCTCCCTTCTGTATGCAGACTCATCACCGTCCTGGATGAGGCCGATGACTGTGGTGTCATCTGCAAATTTCAGGAGCTTAACAGAGGTGTCTGAGGAGGTGCAGTCATTTGTGTAGAGGGAGAATAGTAGTGGGAAATGATGGGGGAAAAAAGAGCATGGAGAACGAAAGGGAAGGCTCATGATTCAAAGCATACCACCTCATCTGTCAAACACAGTATTATGGCATTAGCATGTATGGCTGCCAATGGAACTGGAGTGTTTAGTGGTGATGTGATTGCTGACAGAAGTAGCAGGATGAATTCTGAAGTGTACAGAGCTATACTTTCACTGAGATTCACTCAAATGGTGCAAAGCTGATAGGACGGCACTTCACAGTACAAATGGATAAAGACCGAGAGCTTCTTAAGGCCGAGAAATGGAATGTTCTTAAATGGCCTTATATTTATAGATATGTTTGTCCAACTACTTTTGAGCCTATGAAAAAGGCGGGCCTATGTAAAAATGCCTGTAATATCTAAATGCTTAATGCAATATTTTTGTTCAACCCCCTGAATTAATGCTGATGGTTTACATTTCAATCACATCTTCACTGCTTCATTTCAAATCCACTGTGATGGTATACAGAAGCGAAAAATACAAAAATTGTGTCACTTTCAAAATACTTATGGACCCAACTGTATTTATGCATATACAGTCATTAGGTCTGTATCACAGTGACTGAAAGAAAAAAAATCCACAATTTCAATACTTACTTTTAAATTTAGAAAAATCTTACTTACAAAAAACATCTGCCAATCATAATCCTGACTCAGTACCTTCCTGCATTGATATAAGATGATAAGACAACATAGCAATGACTACCGTTGAATAATGAGAACTGCTGTGCACAGTGGGTTTATTCACTTTTTAAAATGTCCAGTGGTTAAGAAAGAAGAAGAAGAAAACTGACAAGGCTGCATGTTACTTCATGTACTATAACAATTTGTTTATTTGACACAGATGTACCAGCAACACAGACTAGCATTTAGTCCTGAAGTACAGCTGAAGGGCAAGAAACTCCCCTCACTCATTCTGTAACACTGCAGTGCAGAAAACAATGCAGTGCTAATGTGAGAATATTTACTCCAGTGTCTATTTAAAGGCAGTGGCCTTATTTAACCTGCATGCTGCTTCCCCAGCTGTTGGTGTCTGAAACGTAAAACTATTTTTGCACTCACAGACAGTAAAGGCTACTGCTCTGTTTAATGAAATTATTATTTTTGCAGATTTTAAATCATTCTAAAAACAAAGCTAAAATAAGGTGACACACCATGCTTATGATAATCAGCTAGTTAATGTTGTTATCTTATTATCAATACAAGTTTTATAAGGTCTAAATTAAGGTATGGAGCAGGTTATGGGTTGTCCATGGAAAATAAAGTTGCTGACAGTATTGTAGCCATCCTGACTTTCAGGAGTCATTTCACTGCAACTGGTAACTTAATAATAATATATAATATCTCATGTATGCACACATCTCATGTACGCTGCTTGAAGTTCCAGTAGAAACATCTTCCTGTGTCCTGCTTTTCTCTGAAACAAACTAATCATGCAGCTCATGCAATGGAAGCAATAAATTACAAGCCTATTTTCTGTTACTGCTTCAGTGCAATTGCAAGCCTTGTGTGACCCATCAAGGACCATTTGCTAAGGTTACAGCAGTACACAAACCGCTCCTCATGGAACTTAATGAGTCTGAAGGGACTCAACTATTAAAACGAGTTCTGTCAACATTCTCATCACTGCCCCAATTCACAAAGCAGCAACCACATCACCACCCACCAACTGGAACTGGGAAAAGTGACCAGAATGACAGTGATTAAGAAATCTGAAACAGTCATACATAGATAGGTGCGCATACTGTGTAATGCTATACAGCCATAATCAGCACACATCACAATAATGCACATTTTGTTAGACTGACTCTTTTTGCACGCTCTAATTATCTTAGAGTACTACTGTACGCAAAACAAAATTAAAATTAAGTTTCATTAACATCACATTTACAAAAATCACACACTAATCCTAGGGAAGGTAACAGAGAGAAGGCAACCACAGCCACTAGAGATCAATCAGATGGCACATAGGAAATTATCTGCCACAAATTAGCAGAGTACTTAGGACAGGAAAAAGAAGTGTCCCTTTGGGGATCTGAGAACAATTTTTACACATAGAACAGAGAATGAGCCTACCTTCGTAAGGAATTTTCGGCATCCTTCAAAAATTGCACTGACATCAGTTTCTGGTTTGTTATAGGTGTGTTTGTGGGCAGATAATTGTATGTATTTTATGTTATAATCCGCTAGAGCTGTAAACACTCTGACAGTGTACCAATATAAGAATCGCTGAGAGCTGCACTTATAGATGTTTAGTATTGGAATGTGAGCAGTCCACCAATGCATCACTCTTATTAAGAGGAATGGCAGTGAATACCAAAAAGTCCTTGTGAATGCAGCCTAACAGAGTACTTCCATTTACTCCTAAAATACAATCAACAATCTACAGCAGATTTACATAAAAACATCAATGCCCCAGATATATTCAATGATGCAATCAGTGTACCTGATCAGACCTACTGCTACTGAAATGTCATGCCATGCAGTCACATTTAAAACCACACTATGAATACTCACAGTTTTATTGTTGGATATCCTCGTACTCCAAACTCAGAAGCCATGCCTGTAATATACCAAAAGCACACAGCTCTGGATTCCATCACTTAAACATACATACAGTATATGTAACAGGTTGTTACAGGTTAGTTTAATTTAAATCTCTCTTAGCCCTCATGATCCTCATACCACATACCATATATTACTGTAATATGACTTGATCTAAATCAGTTGATAGAGACTGACAGTTGACAGTTGGTCCAGATCCCAACCCCTTTGAGATACTATGGAAGGATCTTAAGAGAGCTGTGCATAAATGAATCCCTTCAAACACCAATGAACTGAAGAAATGTTGTAAAGAAGAGTGGGCCAAAATTTCTGCAGAACAGTGTGAGAGACTGATAAACTCCTACAGAAAACGATTACTTCAAGTTATTGTAGCAAAAGGTGGTTCTGCATGTTAGTGAATTATAGGGTGTACTTATTTTTGTATCTGGTTTTTAATGTTGGTCTACTTTCTGGGGAAAAAATAAATACATATTGAAATCTGTTGTGTTTCTTGGTGTCACCTGAGGTTGTTTGTTTGTTTTTAGAAGTTGGTGAGGACCACACACTTGTTATTTAGGCCCCAATAAATAGAAACATAGAAACGTTCTTTTTTCCATGAGTGTATAATTGGCTGGAAAAGCAGCACTTCATGCAGGAATTTCATGAATCTTGTCTGTTTTAAGCAAAATAAAAATTACACATGCAGGCATGCACATGGGCACAGGACAGAAAACATCTACACACCTTATCAGAAGAATTAGAACCAGAATTAGAATGAGCTTTTATTGCCAAGTGTGCTCACACACACAAGGAAGTTGACTTGGTATGAAGCTTCCAGAACACACATACCAATAAGATGGCAAGACATAATAAAATTTACAAATAATAATAATAATAATAATAATAATAATAAGCATAGTAAAGAATTAATTTACACATTGCACAAAACATTGTATCCACAGAGAGGTAATACACTACGAAGGACCTAGAAGTAGTTAGCTGCTCATGAGGGAAATGGCTTGTGGGAAAAAGCTGTTCTTGTGCTTGGTTGCTCTAGTGGTCTGTGCTCTGAGGCGCCGGCCGGAGGGCAACAGTTCAAAGAGATTGTGGCCTGAGTGGGAGGTGTCTGAAATTATTTTACCTGCCTGTTTCTTAACTCTGGAGGAGTATATCCTGTAGGATGGTCAGCAGAGCACCAGTCACACTAGTTGCCGCCTGTCTGTCAGGAAGTTGGTGATCCAATGACAGATGGAGGTGGGCACAGACAGCTGTGTTAGTTTGGTCAGGAGGAGATCCAGGATGATGGTGTTGGAAGCCGAGTTGAAGTCTACAAACAGGATCCTTGCATAAGTCCCTGGTCTGTCGAGGTGTTGCAGGAGGTAATGCAGTCCCATGTTGACTGCATTGTCCCCTGACCTGCTTGCTATGTAGGCAAACTGAAGAGCAAGTAAAGGTCCAGTGATGTTCTTCAGGTGGGTCAACACTAGTCTCTCAAATGACTTCATGACCACAGATGTTAAGGCAACAGATCTGTAGTCATTCAGCCCAGAGATCTTGGATTTCTTTGGGACAGGGATGATGGTGGAGTGTTTGAAGCAGGAAGGGACTTTGCACTGCTCCAGTGATCTGTTGAAGATCCATGTGAAGATGGGTGACAGCTGGTCAGCACAGCTTTTCAGACAGGTGGTTGAGACATTGTCTGGGCCTGGTGCTTTCCTGATCTTTTATCTTCTGAAGAGCTGGCACACATCCTTTTCACAGATCCTAAGTGCAGGTTGAGTATCAAGATGGGGGTGAGGGGGGGTTACAGGAGGTGACAATGTTTGTGTGAAGAGATGTTGGTCAGAGTGGGTGTGGGGTGTGAGATTGCCTCTTTCAAATCTGCAGTAGAAACGGTTCAGATCATCAGCCAGTTGTTGATTCCCAACAGATTGGGGGGATAATGTCTTGTAGTTGGTGATGGCTTTCAGGCTGTTCCACACTGATGCAGGGTCATTGGCTGAAAACTGTTTTTTTCAGCTTTTCAGAATAGCTTCTTTTAGCTACTCTTATCTCTTTTGTCAGTCTGTTTTTGGCCCAATTGTACAGCACTTTGTCCTCACTTCTGTAAGCATCTTCTTTGGCTTGACAAAGCTGTCTGTGTTTTGTAGTAAACCATGGTTTGTCATTGTTATATGTTAAATAAGTCTTGGTGGGAACAAACATGTCCCCACAGAAACTGATATAGGATGTCACAGTATCAGTCAGCTCATCCAAATCAGTGGCTGCAGCTTCAAAAACACTCCAATCAGTGCAATCGAAACAGGTTTGTAGATCCCGCTCTGCTTCAATAGTCCATCTTTTCACAGTCTTTACTACAGGCTTGGAAGACTTTAGTTTTTGCCTGTATGCTGGGACAAGATGAACTAGGAACAGAACGATATGCATGCTTTATTGTGGTGTAACAGTGGTCAAGTGTGTTATTGTCTCTGGTGGGACACGTAATGTGCTGTCTGTATATTGGCAGTTCCCGGGTGAGGTTTGCTCTATTAAAATCACCAAGAATAATAAGTGAGTCTGGGTGATGTCGCTCCGTGTCTGTAATCTGATCAGCCAGCTTTTGCAGTGCCATGCTCATGTAGGCTTGAGGAGGGATGTAGGCCTTCACCAGAATGAACAAGGAAACCTCCCGCGGCGAATAAAAAGGCTTGCAATTGATGAAGAGCGCTTCTAAGTTAGGACAGCATTTCTTCTTCTATGCTATTATATCAATGCACAAAATTTGGTTTATGTAAAAACATAAGCCACCGCCCCTCATTTTCCCCAAAGACTCAATGATGCGATCCGCTCTGACCAGCTGGGAGCCCGGCAAATGTAATGTGCTGTCCGGAATAGCCAGGTTTCCGTGAAGCACAGAGCTGCAGAGCTGGAAAAGTCCTTAAATTTGCGCCTGTATAGAACTACTGCTCCTCCAACTAAAATGTCCAGTAAAACGTCAAAATGTTCAAAAGTCAGTAAAAGATTGACAGGAGTGCATTGCCTGATGTTCGTCCCTGGTAAAAATGATCCGTGAAAGGAGAGAAAGGACAGGACAAACAAACAACAAAAACAAAAACGCTACAGAGCTCCAGACCGAGGTAGCCATCCGCAGTTGGCTTTGGTTGACTTGGATTCGTGCTTTTGATCATTGTCATGTTTGAAAGTGAAATTCCTTTTCATCTTCAGCTTTCTGACATTGGCCAGGAGGTTTTGTGCCAAAATAGCTTGGTATTTGGAACTAGACATTTCCTCATCCATCTTGATTAGACAACCAGCCTAAGAGAAGCAGCCCCAAAACATGATGCTGTCACCACCATGCTTCACAGTAGGTATGTTGTTCTTTAGATAAGCTGTATTCTTTTTGTGCCAGACATATCATTTAGAACTAAGGCTAAAAAAATGTCTTATTATATCACAAAACACTTTCCCCACATGGTTTGGGGTGAATGTATCTTGGATGTTCTTTTTGTGAGAAATGACTTCTGTTTTTCCACCCTACCCTGTACCTCAGACATGTGCAGAATACAAGCGATTGTTGTCACATGCAAGGACTGACTACTACCTGCAAAAAATTCCTACAGCTTCTTTAATGTTGCTGTAGGCCTCTTAGTAAACTCATGGTTAAGTTTTCTCCTTGTCTTGCCATCAACTTTTGAGGGCAGTCCAACACATGTCCCTGTGGAGCGCTATTTTCTCCACTTATAGATGATAGTTTTCACCATATTCCATGGTACATCCAATGCCTTTGACATACTGGTCAGGAGAAGGGTGTAGAAGAATCTTTCAACAATACAATCCTGTAGATGATTTGTCAGCTTGTTCTGGACCAAGGCTGTCCAATGAGGATGCAACCCAGAACATTTCAAGAAAATCCAGGAATGGCTGATTTGTATTTGGGGTTTAACAGAATCACCTTTCTCGATGACAGCTTTATACTACTCACCTTCGGACATGATTCAGAATGTAACTGGTTAACTACAGCCCTTATTACAAAAGGGTGTGCACACCTATACAACCAGGGTGTTGTAGTTTAATTTTTTTTTTATTTGAAAAATGAAAAATGTCTGGTATGACTTATCTTCATTTCTGTTTTTTCAATCCAAAAACCTGCAATTTAAATAGAGCTGTGTAGACTATAATATCCATTGTAAGTAAGCAAAAAAGCAAATTAATTCATTAATTTTTTAACCCCTAGTAGCAGAGGCATTATGGTTTTGGTTGTTTGTCTATCCATCTGTCACAGATTTCTGTTAGCACGATATCTCAAGAAAGAGTGATTGAATGTTTGTAGGATTTATATGGAATTATCACTGTAACAGCAGATGAACTAATTCAGTTCTGGAATTGATCCAAACAGGGTCAAGCTCACAGCCATGTTAAATGTCTGAAAAGACTAAACTTTGGCAGCAGAGATATCTTCATTGACACCCTTAGCATTGAGTCTTACTTGTTTATAAAGGACCTGACAGAAACAGAATAGTAAATTTCAATCAAAATTTACAAAATAAAGAGAACAAAATTATATCCAAAATGTACCAGAGTATGCAGTAGCGTCCATTTTTCCCACTCGGACTGGTGATCCAGAGTTCTTTAGCTCAGCTCCTACCTCATACCAGATCGGTTCCAGCTTCTTACAGTATCCACACCAGGGAGCATAAAACTGTAACACAACATGCAGAACTGATTCTCACAACTCAAAGTGCTTAACACAAACTGGAAGACATTTACAGAACACTGATTAGATTTAGTACTTAGAAATACTTATCATTCATATAACATCAACATAACAGATAGGTGCCAAATGTAGGAACACTGCCAGCAATATATCCCCTATAGTATGACATTTCCTATCCAGCAGAGGGGTTGATGGTAGGGGAGATTAGAATTCCACCCCAGATCTTATTTTTGAACACCAACCCATCAGCAGCACTGAACGATGAGCAACAATTCCACTGACCCACTTCATCACACCTCAGTGCAAATCTCAGAAACTCGCAAACATCTGAGTTGAGCATTAAATTCCAACTCTTCAACTCAAAATCTGGCTGATCCCACATCAGCCCTAGCCAACTCTACACCAATGGAAGACAAACGAACAAGAATTTTGGACCTTCAGTGGGAATTGTGCAATGAGTCATAAGGCATTGTTTACGATCCCTGGATAATCTGACTCAACTGAGGCTACAAATGGACCTTCTGCACTATTCCCACTGAAAAGACTTCATGTGCAATCTCTGGAGAAGCAGACTTGATGCCACAATCACAGCTGAACAGTCAAAAGAGACTCTCTCTAAGATCTTCCACTGATGTATGGTTGACTAGACTGAAGTCTCTTCAAGGATCAGGACCAACCAAGGAGACACTAAACATCAATATAAAGCTGCTCTATGCACATTCTTCAATCTTGCCATGATAGTTTAGCTACAATAAGTATATTAATTAGATCCATTCTTTTGCCCACTTAACATAATAAGATCCAACAGCTGCCTACAGTCACTGTGTTCGTCTGCCATTAAGCTTCATTCCACTCTCCATTATCTAATAAACTTGTTTTACATGTCTGTTTCTCCTTTTCACAAAAGTAGGTAGATTTGTAATGGTAATAATCTTGATTAAAACAGAAAGACCCATTAATTCAGTTGGTGTTTTATTCTCATTTAATCAGCTCTAGTTTATTATTCTTAAGCTAACCTGAGTGAATATTCTGGTAAATGGCTTCAAATTTTGATGAACAACAACAAAAACATGTGAATTTGTCCTTATTGCAATCATTAAGGCCAGCCATGACAGAGAGGTGAATTACAATTATAAAACACACTACAAAAGAGAGAGCGGTCGCTGTAGGGTGAAGTCGAGATGATGAGACAGATTCACTTTTCCATATCAGGAAAAAATAATACAAATTTTATATTTTCCCAAATAAGGGAGTTGGGAAAAAAAACTCATCAATATTATCAGAATGACTGATAATGTATAGTGACGTTATAAAGTATATGCTATTATAATGATCAATATGTTGACATTGTTGATGTGTTATATTTGTTGCACATTATTTACTATATTCAAACTGTATTGTGGTTGCAGTTTACCAATAAATCAAACTTTAAATCAAAGTAAACCTGACATGTTAATGGATTTTCCCTGGTATTTTAAAGAAGCAATCCAGATTTGAACAGGGGATCATCTCTCGTAACCATTTCTGGTCTTCATTTACTGTTATTTTCTGCTGGGAACAGACTGAAAAAGCACAGGAAGTGACTGGGTGAGTCCAGGGTTTGAACCTCACACATCCATCACACCCCCTTTCACTACACCAGCAAGCCTACACACGTGACTTATCTTTCATCCAAATCCCCAGACTACGCTCATGCTACAAAACAGCACCTCCACCTCTGGTTTGAAGCACAATTTGTAACTGTGTATGTGTAAAAGAAACACTCACATCCACCAGCCAGACATCGTCCATTCTGTTGTCTTTAAATCTTTAAATACAAAAAGGATATAAATGTAAGCACTGTGCACGCATTCACAATAAAAGAATATGAATTAAGACACTTTATATACAGATACTGTGCACACAGGAATAGCACAGAAAGGGTTTTAACCTCTCGTCTTTACTTGATCAGCATAGTTAGACATTATTAACAGCAAATAAGCATGGGGCCAAATACATACCCGGGCAAAAAAAGTAGTACTGAAAACATAATTTGGATATGACTACCCTGTAGTTTAGATGGAAGGAAATAGAAACATCGCAGCTAAAAGTGAAGATGGTTTGCTCAATGATGGAAATGTAATTACAACAAATTATTACCCTGCTGAAAAAAAGTGTTGGTAGAAAGGAAGCAGTTCCTGAATTAATTCTCCTAATGCATACGCAAGCTATTTTTAAGAAAATAACACAACAGTGACATATTATTTTATCAGACATGTCTTGAACAACCATTCAAGTAAGAAGGACGATAGAAAATTTACCAGCTGGCAAAGATGGTCTACCACGTTTTTTAGCAGGACAGGTTAGTAGTACATTATGTCTGGGTGATCGCAATGACTGGAATTGGTGAGGCTCCTTCTAATTCGACCATTTTATTATTATTTATGATTTCTGGATTCAGGCTACTATTATCAGCTAACATCAAGCTAAAATCACACGTAAACAAGTTAAAGGCACTTATTATAATGCATTAGTTCATGAAAACACAGCATAGCTCATCAGTCTCTCACTGTCCACACTTTCTGCTACTTGTCAATGAAAACAACGACCAGTGTGGGGGGCGCATTTGCTGCCTGGAAAAGCTGACCTTCGGTGATCCGTGAAATAGAACGTACTTTTAAAACAATCAGCTTTAGCAAGCATTTTAATCCAGGAGTTAGCCGGACTAAAGCATCTTTAGCATCAGAAGTGAAACAAATGTTCACTTACGTGTCATCGAGGTCCTCCACCAATGCAAAAACAGCGGAACTTAAAAGAACCGTCGTGATCACTGGAGGAAAAGATATGCGGTTAATATCAATCAACCAATGCAATGCATCCACAGCTGACCTGCCCTACTGCCTCTAATGCATCAGGGTGTTAGCAAAGCCAGCTCGCTACACAACACAGAGCATGGATACAAGCTAAAATACTAATGCAATTAAAGATGCTTATAAACAAGCCCATATTTGTACATTAACAAATAACACCATGACCAGCCATTACAGTGTTTATGTATGTACCTCCACAAGTCAAAGCCTTCACTTCTTTCACTTCTGCCATCTTTGCCAATGAAAAGCGTAAAACAGGAAACGCTAGAAGTAACAGTATACTTCTGAGCATGCGCAGAAACGCACTGTGGGTTAGATTGTAAATGAGAGCGGGAGTGCACAGCAATGGAGTAGGGGAGGGGGCACGCAAAGCACGCACAAAACAACAACAACTGAAATTTAATCATACAGCTGGATCGCGAACATTAATAAAAAATAAAAATGTACTAAATACCGCAGACACCATGCGTATCATTCTTAGGCGATACAGTTTCGCCGCGTTTGGCCGCCCCGCCCCATAGGGTTGTATCAGAAAGTTTCGAATGTCTGAAACATTTAGAAATTTGTCAGGAAATGGAACCATGGACACTGTCAATATAACAGTGGGGACACTAAATGGGTGCGGGGGTAGTCTGGTTGATGGAAGTGGGAAAAGATTTTACAATATACTTTATTCTTACTGTTGTCAAGTTAAAATCAGCTGTTACACTGTTTTATGGGTTGTGGTACAGGGGTTATTCTGTCATGGGAAGGTGTTACAAACTTTCAACTGTAAGGCTTTTGTAGAAAACTGTGCATTACATAAAAAACATTGTTTAAATAAAATTGTACAATGTCCCTCTATGTGCTCAAAATATCACTAGCGTGTGTTATTTTAATATATCAGTTGGGAGGTATGGTGGCATAGTGGGTAGCATTGCAGCCTCACAGCTCCAGGGTCCCCAATTCAGTTCTGAGTTTTGGTTACTGTTTGCACTGAGTTTCACTTGTTCTCCCTTTTGGATTGATGTGCCACCTATAGAGAATTCTTCTCCTTGTGTCCAGTACTAGGTTAACTGAACAGGATAACTAATTTCACTAATTTCTTCATCAAAATCATCAACTTGTAAACTAGATCCCTTACCTACGTTTCTTCAAACAGATAATCCCAGAAGCAATCGAACCTCTTCTAAAAAATAATCAGTTCTTTCTTTAGCACTGGCTATGTACCTAAATCTATTAAACTAGCAGTTATCAAATCCTTGATTAAAAAACGTGACCTCAACCCCTGTCAATTATCCAACTATAGGATAATATCAAACCTCCCCTTTATCTCCAAGATCCTAGAAAATGTTGTAGCACAGCAGTTATGCTCATACCTACATAGGAATAACATTCATGAAATGTATCAGTCAGGATTTAGGCCTCCTCATAGCACAGAGACAGCGCTAGTTAAAGTGATAAATGACTTACTATTGGCCTCTGATCAGGTCTGTCTCCTTGCTCATGTTGCTTGACCTTAATGCAGCTTTTTATACCACTAATCATGCTATTCTCCTTGATGAACTAGAAAATGTTGTTGGCGTTAAGAGAGCGGCCCTCTCCTGGGTCAGGTCTTATTTGATTGATCATTATCAGTTTGTAGATGTATATGGTGACTTCTCTATGGATACTAATGTAAAGTTTGGTGTTCCGCAAGGTTGTGTTTTAGGCCCACTGCTCTTTTCTTTATGCTTCCACCTGTTCAAATTTATTTGTAAACATGGTATTGGCTTCCACTGTTATGCCGATGACACACAGTTGTATGTTTCAGCAAAGCCAGATGATAGACACCAGCTCAATAAAGTTGAGGAATGTGTAAAGGACATTAGACACTGGATGCTTATTAACTTTCTTTTACTTAATTCTGACAAGACAGAAGTACTTGTACTAGGAACATATGCAGCTAGAAGTTAGCTTTCTGATTACACAGCAACTCTGGATGGCCTTTCTATTTCATCATGTGCAGCAGTAAAAGACCTTGGCGTAATTCTTGACTCCAGTCTTTCATTTGAAGCTCATGTAATATTACTAGGATATTACTTCTTTCATCTCAGAAATATTGCTAAGATTCAACAAATTTTATTCTTTGGCATAAACATAACACAAAACAAACAACAACAACAACAACAATCACAACAGTCAAAACAACAAAACATGAGCATGCAAAGCTTAGGACAGATTGGTTAGGTCAAGTTCATTTCTCCTCCTATTCACAGAATAAAAGAGGTGTGGCCATTCTTATAAACAAGAATCTCCCCTTT
>CM074966.1:9121104-9133709 GCA_037577455.1 Pangasius macronema | reverse complement strand
TTGACTGAACTGATTAAATGAAAAAGTACTGTAGCAGACCTGATAAAGGTTTTGCTTACAATAGGTAAGAGACTACAGCACTAGAGATGTCTGCCCAGAAAGACTGGTCTGATTTAAAAAAAGGAAAAATTGTTGTTTAAAAAAGAATAAACCAGAATGTTTAAAAAACAAATAAACAGAGAAGAAGCCTAGGTATTTAGTCCCCCTTCTTTGAGTTCAAAAGTATTTAGAGACCATGGCAGTAATCAAAAATAAAGTGCAACTTTGGATTAACTTACCTATAAAATTCAGTTCTGAGGACAAATAAAGTTCAGTATAAAAGCTGAACTAGAATGCTTAGAACATTCTCTTACAGAAAGTGCAATATATAAGGGTTTGGACGTTGTCTCTGGCGACTGAGTTGTTACTGTGGTCTCTCAGTTAAGTTAGGACTACTTTATGTCTAATATGTTTGGTGACTTCATTAGGGGTGGTTTTATTCTGTCGTTTGGGGACAGAATAGGGGTGGGTAAGCGCTGTAATATTGTTCATTGTATCTCATATTTCTGTTCTATAAGGTCAACTCTCTACCATCTTAATTTTCAATGCCCAATTTTCAATTTTACTATTGGGCCGCCCAACTCAAAATTATAACAAGCTGGGTTATGAACAGGCAGGATGCTTTATGGATCGATTTTGAATCCTTATTTTGTTATCCTAGAAGATTACAATCCCTTTGGTTTATTAATAACATTGACCAGATAAACTANACCTCACTGATAATATAATTGTTTATAATACATTACTGGTTTGGAAAGATGTGAAAAAACATTTGAGCATTCCTCAGTTTATTTCTGTTTTATCTCCCTTGGCTTTAAATCCTGAATTTCCAATCCAGATTAGGAGTATTGGACTGCTGGAGTGGGGTTCTAAGGGCTTGTCTGATTTTTCAGGCCTGTTCAATTCATTTTTATTTGTATAGCGCTTTTTTTTACAAAGGTCATTGCCTCAAAGCAGCTTTACACAAACAAACATATAGTGAAGACTTGTTGAAGCCTGTTGACTTGTGAATCTTTGAAGTCATTTGAACAAATCAGAACAGAGTATAATATTCTCTCTGAAGATTTTTTCAAATACCTGCAAATCCGGCATTTTATAGAGTCTCTTTTAAGGCAGAACAAATNTAAAGCTCTTAAAGGGACTATCTCCAAGTTTTATGCTCTATTGGTGTATTCTGACTCCTCAGCGTATGATTCTTTAAAACTGCTTTGGGAACAGGGTTTGGGGGTATCACTTAATTCTGCAAATTGGACCAAAATTTGTGACAGCATTTTTCCAATATGTACTTCAATTTCTTTACATGAACAAAATTTCAATTTTTTTCATAGAATTTATTTTACACCTGTTCGTCTCCATAAAATGTTCCCAGGATGCTCAAATCTTTGTTTTAAATGTAAGACATTTAAGGGTACATATTTTCATGTATTCTGGTCCTGCGATCACATCCAATCATTCTGGAAAGGGGTTCATTCTGTAACTCAGGAGATAACAGGAAAAATATTTTATTTCATCTCCTTCACGGTATCTGTTGAATGACATTCCTAAAGCCTTTGTTTACAACCCTTTCATTTTTGGCTAAAAATGTATTCTGCTGAAGTGGTCTACACCCCAGGTCCCAACTGTCACTATGTGGATATCCCAGCTGTCATCTTTTCTTCCTCTGGAGAAATTAACCTATGATCTCAATCACAAGTCAGATAAATTTTGGAGACTCTGGCAACCCCTTCATTCTTTTTTACAAAAACTCTGAACATTTACTTTAATAGAGATTTTATTTTTCTCACTCCCTTTTTTACTTATTTATTCAGTATTATTATTTATTTATTTATTTTTATTTTATTTTATTTATTTATTTATTTTAACTTAAGCAGGTAGAGAGATATGTTTTCAAGTACACTGTATGTACTCATTTAATTTTCAACGCTGTGGGTTTGTATGTTTGTATTATTTGAAAATCCTTAATAATAAAAAAAAAAACCCTACTACAATATTAACACAAAGTATTAACAATTATATTTATATTATTTATATTTACCTAGCACATATAAATATAAACACAGATATTTCATTTCTAAAACCATTACAGGAAATCTACACAATTTATTATAGGCTGTAGTAAAAGGCAAAAGATTACTTTTAGCTGTATTCTGATAAACTAGATCAGCATAGTCAAAGAACAGTAATATAAGTTGCAAAGCAAGTTTTTTCAAACATTAAAAGAATTTTTTTTTTATCAATACAGTACGCTGGTTCCAAAATTAATCTTACAACGTATATAATCATTGTGAGGTTTAAAAGAAAATTCAGGATCCAGCCATAAGGCCACATATTTAATTTGATCCACCCTGTGCAAGTAAGTGCCGTCATTACGCATTATTTTTATATTATTAGACTTTAATTTAAGCATATGCTTTGTACCTAAGACCATGGTATAAGATTTACCTTTGTTAAGTAGTAAATTGTTAGAATGGAGCCACTCTTGTAAAGCATTAAAATCTGACTGAAGCATATTTTGAATTTGAATTAAATAAGGATTTGAAAAATAAACGACAGTATCGTCTGCATACAGATGAATAGAACAATGCGAAAGAACTAAGGGAATATCATTAATGAAAATAGAAAAAAGAAGATAAGAAATATAATGTCACTACACAATGCAGATAAATTAGTTCATACTTTTGTTACCACTAGGTTGGATAATGCTTTACTGTATGGATGTTCCAATAGGTACATAAACAAGCATTTATGTCCAGAATGCAGCAGCAAGAGTCCTTACTTGAACCAGAAGTTATGACCACATCACCCCTATCTTATCTACACTGCATTGGCTACCAATCAAATTTCACATTGGTGAGAACAGGATGGTTCACAGACAGAGTGTTGTGGTAAACTGGGATGTTTGCATGCTGTCACCCCCCAACTCTCACACTTTCACTCAGGATTGTTGTTGGTAGAATGGGTGGCCGCTTTATGTCCCAGGGCACCCTAATATCTGTGTTACCTTCTGGCTCTCTCTTTTAGTTATGCTGTCATGGCTAGTCTTGCAGGAGTCCCTGCTTGCACTCTGCACACAAAGAAAATTGTCCTTAATCGTTACAGGACAAAAAGCATACCTAACAATCTCTCCTTCTCTCTCCCTCTCTCTCTCCATTAAGTTACATATGCTACTACTGAGATACCAGTGATCCTGACCCCTTCTGCTCTCTGGACCTGCATGATCCATCCTGATGCCGTACTTCTGGTTGGAGTTCTCATCAGTTGAAGATCACTCGCTGCTGCTGGGGGTGGCCCCACATGGATGACTTGATCATTGGGATTGCTGGGGATGGTGCCTCTTGGGGACCATGGAGATGGCTTTGGACTGCAGTTCATATGGGCAGCTGTATTGTGATGGCTTGGGACTGCGATTGCTGCAGTGGCTGTGAGCAGTTTTGCACCCAGGTCTCCATCAGTGGACAGTGGATAGGTTCAACAAAACAGACTTCATCTGAAAACTGTAATCAATTTCCTGGTTACACAATTGCACTATTTGTCCATGTAGTACACGGTTATAGAAGGCATTTATTTATAATTGTACTATCCGTTGTCACCCAGATGAGGATGGGTACCCTTTTGAGTGTGGTTTCTCTCAAGGTTTCTTCCTCATATCTTCTCAGGGAGTTTTTCCTTGCCAACGTTGCCTCTGGCTTGCTCATTGGGGATAAACTGATACACTTACATCCTGAGTGTATTTATTTCTGTCACAGAGCAGCTTTAAAATGTCCATTGTTAAAAGTGCTATACGAATAAAGTTTATTGGAATTGATAAGATAAACTTATCACAGCAGCTCACAGACAGTTAAAGTGCAGGTATTAAAGACTAAACATAGGAAGAAAGAAAAGTTATACATGAGACAATATCAGCAAAAGTAACAAAAAATAATAAAAGAAATAAAATTATATAAAATTATAACATATTGATAACAGATTTGAACATCACTGTAATGTGGTGTTGTAAAGTCTGACAGCCACTTGTATGAATGACCTGCAGTAGTGCCCTTTCCTACACTGGGGGTGTAGCAGTCTGCTGCTGAAAGAGCTACACAGGGTCTCCACAGTCCCATACAGGGGGTGAGAAGTGATGTTCATAATAGATGTCAGCTTGGCCAACATCCTCCTCTCACCCACCTCCTCCACAGAGTCCAGTGGGCAGCCCAGGACAGAGCTGGCTCTCCTAACCAGCTTGTTCAGTCTCTTCCTGTCCTGCTCTGTACTGCCTCCCACCCTGCAGACTACAGCGTAGAGAACTGCAGAGACCACCACAGAATTGAAAAATGTCCTTAACCCTGTGGGGTCTGAGGGTGTTTCGGGGCCCTGGAGACATTTTGACATGCCCTGACATTTGTGCATTTTTCATTTGCTTATAAAAATATAAATGGGTAAAGTCTGATTACTCTGCAATCAGCACAAACTGGGCTACAGTAATATGTGAGCAGCATATATGTACAAGTTTGTATTTTGGAGAAAATAACAGTTATGCATGGTTATTGAAAAAACAACAAAAAAGTTACTGAAATAAGGCCATAAAACCCATTCAAAACCCATTATTTTGTCCCCAAGACTTTTGAGAACTGGATCTTGTAGCCTAAAGTTTTTTGTTTCAAAATGGTCACACTCACACCAGTCATCAGTGTCCTTGATGACATCCCTCATTGTTGTTCAGATACACATCTAACAATGGCTGTATCATCTGAGAACTTCTGGAGGTGGCAGGTTTTAGTGGTATAACTGAAGTCTGAGGTGTACAGTGTGAAAAGGAACGAAGAGAGCACCGTGCCCTGGGGAGCCCTGGTGTTGCAGACTACCACCTCAGACACACAGTCACACAACCTTACATACTGTGGTCTGTTGGTAAGGTAGTCGAATCACCCCAACCTCTCCAGCTTCCCATGCAGCAGTGCTGGCTGTATCATGTTGAGAGCACTGGAGAAGTCAAAGAACTCTCACAGTGCTCCCAGTCGTCTCCAGATCACTGCGTTGTCCATACCGATGCCAGGCCGATATGCAAACTGCAGTGTGCTCACTAAGGAACGGAGGTGACAGAGGATGCAGTGTGTCACTCAGTCTGTAGTCTCTCAGTCTCTCATTGGCCTCCTTGGAGCAGATCTTCACAGACTTTTTCTGTGGTGGTTCTCTCTTCACCCTGGGTGTGTAAAGCAGTGCATGCGTGTGATTAAAAAAAGCTGAAAAGCTAAAGTAAAATAAAGCTTGTTCCAAGCCTGGCTCCAGCTTCCTCATTTCTGCCCGAGCTTGGGAGAGTGTCACACTGATCCATATTAAAATAATTATTTCAAGTGTTTCCCCAACATAAAGCAATTGTTTGTTTCCCTTAGCTTGAATTTTTTTCCTGACTTACTGTGATTTTGACAATTAAGCCTTATTGAATTTACTTATTCATCTGAACGACTTGCTATTAGTAAAATCCTGAAGTGGTTATATCGGGTCACTTCAAGGACCTAATTTATTCAAACTAGAGGGAAGGATAAGTACAAACCATACATTAATTAGTACAATTCCAAAACACCTGTTCCAGCAGATAAATCAAAGACTTTGTCATATGAACCTTGAGATGTGTGGAAAAACATCCGTGCACCCTCTGGACTCACAGTGGCAGTGACATACCACTTAGTAACCCAAGCTGAACATCACTCTATGCTTATAGAAGTGTATTTCATAGTTCAGTTTCAAGTGTTGTTCAAACAGACAATGACAAAAAGATGAAACAAAAACACTGTGGATTCCCTTTTATTCTTAAAATTTTATGTACAAGTGTGACTGATTTTTTAAATTGTACATTCAATATAGAAAGTTTATATATGTCATATTATATAGACAGTTTGACAACTGCACTAATCTTTCACATAGATTTTAATCAGAGACAGTGTCATTTCCTCTGGGAACTTTTACAGAAGCTCATTCCTTCAGGTGGTGAAAATCATTCCTTAGTTAAGTGCTCAGCTAGTTATCAATATTTGAGTGATTGCATTTTGGGTGAGAAAAGGTAGAAAAAGCAGGATGTCTTTAGAGACATAAACGGGGCTTGAAGACTGACCAGTTTATGGGGTGTTGTAACTGACAGTGGCAGTTCTTAATTTCTCCTGTATCTATCAAATATTCAATCATTTTTGGGTTGAGAGAAAACACAAGGTGAGGAGGTATGGCATGACAAAGCTGCAGGTCTGGAAGCTCATGATAGACCAAGATTTGGTTAAAATAAGAAGTCATTAGAAGTATTGTGGAGACACAGCATGGAGGGCATGACAGAAAGGAAGGTGATGGGGAAAGAATAAAGTAAGGTTTGGATCTCTAACGGTGTATTCACTTCAGGGGTCTTTTTTTCCCTCCTGCAAAAAAATATTCTCATACAAAAGTAAACATTTTCCTCTTGTCAGAAAAAAAAATGAAAGGAAAAAGTATAGAATGTAATACAATAGAAACAAGAGCAAAAAGATTTAAAAAGAAAAAAGGAGACAATTAATGACTATGTGCTGTAAGGGAACACAACAAATACACAGATAACGTAGCAGCACACATTTAGAGGAAAGTTTACACAAGGGCTGTAAACACCCAACCCTTTCCTCTTTCTTTAAGTCATTTATCTGTCTGTTTCATCAACCCTGCTGCTCTTAGGAAAGTGGTGCATTCTCTGAACTGTTAGTGCAGGTTTGGTTTTCAGCCCAGGTCTCCAATCTCATTGTCTACAGGTGGAGGGACGCTGGACAAAACTGTAGCACCCGTGCCAGCAGTTAGATATCCTGCTACTGCCGGACCTAAAAACACAGATACACACAGGATTATCCACAAATATACCTATAAACATACAAATAAACATACCTGGTATTTAAAAAAAAAAAAAAAAATTTAAATAGGAAATTTTCAAAAACACTGGAGTATAATTGGACTGAGCAGGACAATTGAACTTAATGAGAAATAAACTGAGAAAAAAGGTCTATATAATATACAATATAATATATAGTTGTACAATTACTGTTGGGCATGACCTGACACACTGTAATACAGTACACAATAATACACTTATTCAAAAGCCAAGTCATACATGGATATGTAACAAGTCGTATACATATTGGACTAGAATATTTAATTGCTCGAACCCACAATCTCCTTTGATCACATGGTATATGTGTGCTTTATGGTTACTGCCTGTTCACTGTGCCTTTTTCCGGATAAATGCAGTTTAATGTACTTTTGAAGCAATCACAACCATATAAAAAAATGAATTGGACTGGGTTAATGACACATGCTTACAATAAATAAAAGTCATGGGTGAAATGTTTACTTCTCTAAAACCCTTACCTTACTGGAGGTAGTGAAAGAAAACACATCAGAAACAATTCCGTGATGTCTGTACTTTTTGGGGAATGCATGTGCATCAGGGCTAGACTGGGTTAGGAATTCTGTGTTAACTACAGCTACAGATAGATGCTTGGACAGACTGATGAAGCAAAATGTGAAAAGGTGAATGAAACATAAGAAAAAAGAAAGGGAAAGAGATGCTGTGAGCATGGAGAGAAGGGAAAGTCTACCTTTGTAAAAGTTAAAGAGAAGAGGATAGGGAGAGCCCCCTAGAGGCCACTCCGCAATGGACTACTGGCAGCCAGTAGAGAAGGAGTAGACACACCTGAAGGTGAATAAGGAAGGAAGGAAAAGACAGCAGAGAGAGGAGCAGGTAGCAAGAGGAAACAAGCAAAGTCAAATCTAAATCAGACTGAAGGAAGGCTGTGTGTGGTTGCAACTACACACAACTATAGGCTGTGCAAGTAATTCAATAATCAGTGCTTACTGCAGCTGTCTTTTATATTATTTAAAAAAATATTCATGCAAATTAATTGAGTTGCTAGTTTTTAAATCTCTTAATAGTATAGCACATTCATACATCTCTGAATGCCTGAAAAACTATGTTCCAAATTGAGTCTTAAGAGCACGTGCTAGCCTTCTCCATATTCCACATATGAAACTTAAAAAAAGTGGTGAAGCAGCCTTTGGTTTTTAGGTACCAAAGATGTAAAACACATACCCAATAAACATTCGACAAACTCCATCTCTCTGATAGAAAATATCTAAAACTTATGTGGAATGGTATGGTCGACCATCAGCTGTGGATACACTTTACCTCCTTCCCGATCACACCCTAATGGCTCCACTGCATGAAGGGTGTCAAGGCGTAGATCACTCGTTGGTATCTGACACTTATGCCATTCAAGTTGGTCCACAGACCGGGGGCACAGATGGTAGTGGCCGATTAGAGTCAGATACAGGCCAGACAGCTCCCCGGCCACTTGGGCGGTGGAGGTATGGGGTACTGAGGGTGAGGTCAAGCGTCAGCTACTTATGTGTGCTTCTTTGTGCTTTCAGTGACAGTCATGAGCCAGAGAGAGAGAGTGGTATAGCTGGCAGAGCTTGCAATGCATACACACACACACGCGCACGGAGTGTGATCTTAACCTTGATTGAGTTAGGTTAGTTATTTTTTTATTTTATTTTTTTTTAAAGTGTGATGAAAAGCTACAGAAAAATAAAAGTGAGCCCGGAGCTCTGCTGAAATTCCTCCTCCTGAGTCTTCCTTTGCACCCGAGATCAAGGAGAACAGAGACACCCTCACAGAAGCCTCCCCACTCTGCAACATCAAAGTCCCTCGCCAGCCCCCACCAAACCCAACACCAAGTGCTTCTTGACATATGCAATGAGACTTATGCAATGACCTATGCCACCTGAAAAGTGCCATCGATCCATTACTTCCATTAATCGAGGTTCCCTTTGACAAAATTGGTAAGGACTTCTTCATTGTGTGCACGTGGTCATCGCCTTGTGTTAGTTTTAGTGGACTACACAATGTACTCGCTGGAAGCAGTGGCTCTTCTCAACATCTCAGCATGCAGGGTTGAGGAGGCACTCTTCCAAGTTGTTTCCCGAATTGGGATTTCGAAAGACTGAATTATCAACTAAAAGATTGAATCTTTCGAGATCCTGACTGACCAGAGTATGGTTTAATCAAACGCTTAAAATATATGATTCGCCCGTTTGTTCATGATGACGCTTAGTATTGAGATATGTGGTTCAAACCCTTGTTATATGCAGTATGAAAGGTCCCGCAAACCTCCAGGGGGTTTCTCTGTTCTAATTATTGTACAGGTGCAAGCCCCGCAGCATCTTAGACAACATTAGGTAAAATTGGGAGGAAGGACCTACCAGCTGAAAAACAATTCAGTACATTCTGGACCTGAGAACAAAACTCCACAACCTGAGTCACCTAGCCCAGGAGAATCTGAATCAGGCCCAAGAGCAGCAGTCCCCGACTGTATGACGGGAGTTCAGCTACAGGAATTTGTACCAAGAGATAAAGTGCTTGTATTATTTCCCTTATCAAGCTCTACAATTACTTGCAAAGTGGCAAGGGCCCTTTGAGGTCACACTGAGTTAGGGAAGTCGACTATGAGGTCAGGCAAACAGTCAATGCACTAAAAATATACCACCTCAAACTACTTAAACCATGAAGAGAGGTGGTTCCTGTGGCTCTGGCAATGGTGGTTCCAGAGAGAGAGGAGCTGGGACTGCAAGCACCCAAAAAACTTCATCTCATTCCACCCAAATTGCTTGTGGAGACCATCTCTTGCCATCCCAGAGAGTACAGGTTGCTGTGTTGCAAGGGGAATTTCCCAATGTGTTTTCGCCTCTACCACACAAACATCATAGAGCACCACAATGAGACTCCTCCAGCTGTGGTTGTACACATCCACCCCAATTGTTTACCTGAACACAAGAAAACTGTAGTTCGGAAGGAACTCAAGGCTATGCTCGACATGGGAGTAATCAAGAAGTCACATACTGATTGGTGCAACCCTGTGGCTTTGGTGCCCGAGGCTGACAGGTCAGTTTAGATCTGTGTGGACTTTAGAAAAGTCAAACGATATGGCAGATTCCTTTGACTCTAATATCCGGTGAAAAAAAATAGCCTTTTCCACCCTGGGTTACACCAATTTGTCACCCTATCGTTTGGTTAATTTGGAGCCCCAACGATGTTTCAGTGTTTCATTTCCAGAATACAGTACTCTGCTCACAAAGTGCATATTGCTTATTTAGATGATATAATATAATATATAGTACTGATTGGAAATGGCATTTACAACATCTGAGAGCTTTCCTGAGATCCTTGAGATGGGCGAGAGTCACAGCAAACCCAAAGAAGTATGCAATTGGATAGGTGGAGTAATGGTATCTGGAATTCCATTTGGGCCATGGGCAGGTGTGTTGCCAAATAATGATAAGAAAGCAGTGATTACAACCTGCCTGTGAGGCAGATCCTGGGGCTGGCTGGCTACTATCGGAAGTTTGTACTTAATTTTTTCAGAGGTCACCAGCCCGTTGACTGACCTCACAAAAAGGGAGCACCAGAGCACCAGCATCCTGTCCATGCAAGTAGGCGTTTACCAGGTAAAAGCAGTTTTGTTTGTGGAGCCGTTGTTACATTCTCTTTACTTTCCTCTCCTTTTTGTTCTGCCTACTGACATGTCAGACAGAGAGCTGGGAGTCCTTTTGTCCCAGGTGGTAGTGGTGGGGGAGGGGGCAGAAGCTATTTAGAAGGTATTTAGAAGAGGTCCCTCATGGAGTTGGGAACACTGATCTGGACTGATGTGCCTCAGGACTCCCCTGATCAAGCACCACATACCGGTGAGTATCCAAGGGAGTACACATCAGGCCTTGGCAGACTCAGATTATAATCAGACCTCAGTCCACCAAAGCCTAATTCAAGGTGAAGCATTGGAACCAACCATGGTTGGTGACGGTGAAGTATGTGCATGGGATGACCATATTAGTACATTTCTGTGGAGGTGGTGGAGTGTGGAGGTAGCGGTTAGTCCCAGCCTCACCCATCCACTCATTTTGGGGACACATTGGCTGAGGTTCAGGAAAATGTTAAAAATTATGATGGTGGAAGGGTTCTGCCACAACATAGCAAGTTGTGGGATGTGTGCAGCTCTGGCTGGGAAAGCGGTGCCAAGGTGCTCAAAGTCTGTGTTGTGTCAAGACTCAAAGGAGGAGGAGGAGGACGACATCATCATCCCCCCACTGGCCTCCATGGGGATTCTCCTTGGGGACTTCCATTTGGAACAGATGCACAAAAGAAGAATGGTGATGTCAGTGGGTCACCAGCTTGATGCAGTCACTGCAAGCAAGGGATATGCAACCAAACATTAAGTGGTATTTACTTTAAGACTATCTGTTCTAATATTTTTGCTCATCTAAAAATTGGGTGGTCTGGCACAAATGGTGCCATGTTGTAAGCTATTTAACACATCTAGATGTAAAATCAGGAAATAAAAGCTGAAATTCTGATCCATCATCTCATATTCATCTTTTGATCTCAAAGCCAAATGTCTTCAGTGCATAGCAAAAACAATAGAGCTGGCCTTGCTGTTCCAATACTTTCAGAGGGGATTGTATATGTGTGTGTATTAACCAAATGGCCTCTCAGAAGGCTTCATGGAAAAGATGGAATTCTTGCTAAGGGTCTCAAGCATGGCAGATCCCATTTACAAATGTGAATGATTGAGCTGTGCATAATGATCTGGGACAAAGAAATTGTGCCCCAGGACTTCAAGGATGGACTCATAGTCCACATATATAAGTGCAAAAGGTGACAGAGCTTACTATGATAACCACCGGGGAATCTCTCTACTTGAAGTCCCAGGCAAAGTGCTCGCATGCATCTTGTTGAAACAACTCAGTGCCCATGTGCATTGCAATGACATCATACCACCAAGTCAATGTGGCTTCCAATCTGGTCGTGGGATGCTGGATATGATTTTTACTACAAGGCAGATTAGGGAAAAATATCGTGAAAAGCATCATGATCTTTACATGGTATTTATAGACCTCACCAAAGCATTTGATTCTGTAAACTGTTGAGGACTCTGGCTAATTCTGTGGAGGATAGGATGCCCAGACAAGTTTAGCAAGATAATCCAGTCCTTTCATGAAGGAATAGGCCAGATCATTGATGAAGGCGAAACGTCGGCAGTGTTGAATATCTCAAACGGCACAAAGCAAGCATTTTCTTCTCCATGATGCTACTGGTTGCTTTCCTTGCTCCATTACTCTTTGGCATTTTCTTCTCCATGATGCTACTGGTTGCTTTCTGAGGCTGTAAACTGGGAATCCCACTCCAGGTCCGCTCTGATGGTAATGTATTTCAACTTGGGCTGTTTTCAAGCTCAATCGCAGATCTTTTTGGCAGTTGTTTGAGAACTTCTGTACACGGATGACTATGATCTTCTAGATCACACTCAAGCCGATGCACAGCTACAGGTCAATAAATTTGTATCAGCAGCAAACAGATTTGGGCTCACAATCAGAGGATGACTGAAGTGGCAGGATTTTAAATTTCTTAAAATACCCTGAGAGTTATGGGACAAAAAAAAATAAAATGGTAAACCAAAAGAATTTCACCTGCACTGAGCTGGAGGATCCGACGGGCTGTCCGTGAAGACACAGGCTGATCCTCGACCCAA
>CM074966.1:9104735-9118307 GCA_037577455.1 Pangasius macronema | reverse complement strand
AGGGATTTATTTATAATTGCACTATCCATTGCACTCAGATGAGGATGGGTTCCCTTTTGAGCCTGGTTCCTCTCAAGTTTTCTTCCTCAAATTGTCTCAGGGAGTTTTTCCTTGCCACCATTGCTTCTAGCTTGCTCATTAGGATAAATTCACATATTTACAATATATTTTTTTAATCCATTTATTTCTGTAAAGCTGCTTTGAGACAATATCCATTGTTAAAAGTGCTATACAAATAAAAGTGAATTGAATTGAATTGAGAATTAAAAAGTACAACAAGAAAATTGGGATGAATTTCCTAAAAACTGTTTAGGTTATAACTGCAGGCTTCATAAAAATTAATAATAACTAGGCCTCATTTATGAAGCTATATGTGAACAATTTTATTTGTAATTAATTCACAGGAGCATTTACACAAGAAATTATGTGTTCATGAAAATCCAGCTAGATATGTTTGTATTCTATATTTCACTCACTGGTTTGTGTAAATTTATGTAAAAGGAGTCTCACTAAGGTGAACCTCAATTGATTGGCTTCAAATCATATAATTGACATAATTGAGATTATGCTGTGAAGTTAAAATTTACTTCAATTGCACACACACACACACACACACACACACACACACACACACACACACACACAGATTTAATGAGCTTTTAGTGAAACTCAGCATTTTATATCAATGACTTAAAGACAATCCTACACAAATCCATAAATTAAAACTACTAGCCATTCAATTAGCACAAAAGAAATCCCGTTAGTTGCAAATTGAAGTTTGCAAAAATGAAGCTTATGAGCTCACATACTGTCTACAGTTTCATTTCAGCTGGCATGTACTAATGCTTCAATCACAGCAAGCAAAACCTGCATACAATGTCTGCAGTTGTTCATTTTCTCTGGAATTACATCCTTTTGTTTGTCAAAGCAATGCAAACACTGTCTCTGCAAGAAGTATAGAAATACCTTTTGTCTGTGCTTGTAATAGTTGTCATCCTCAGCTTTTTTATGAGCTTTTCCTATCATGGAGTTTTGTGGGTGTCTAAATATAAATAACCTGGCCAGTGATTGTGCTTGTAAAGCTACCGGCAATTTATTGACATTTGTGCACATATGAATAAAATTAGAATTAATTTATCTTTGCCTGGCAGCAATTTTCAGTCTAGTTTGGACTGAAATATACACATAACTTTATTAAATGTCTCCTGTATTCATTTGACTTTTTTGTATATTATTTTCCATTGGTCACATTACATTTTTGACCAACTTCACCACCCACCATGTGTTGGACTATGCCACACTCTATGCAACCACTGTATGTGTGTGAGTGCATGTACTAAATATGAATGCGAGTGGAGGAACCACTCACTCAAGCATCATTTCCCGGACGGTGGTGGAGACAGCCTCTCGCGACGTGTCATTCCAAATCAGCTCTGGGTTTTCATGAGTGCCCTCAAAGATGTGCACAGCGGCTTCAGCATTGTCTCGCATAGCGTCCATGAAAACGCCTGGCAGAAAACGCATCAGGATCAGACGCACCTGTGCTCCACAGAAGATATAAATTTATATATATATATATATAATAAACAGAATACATTTTGCTATTGAGTTCCTGAAGCAAATAATGTTGTCTCTGATTTAGCAGTATTTATCCCTTGAATAAGCCTGTAATTTTATAGTGCCACAAAGTGAACGTTAGCCATAGCACTATATTATGCATTCATATTGCATAACCCATATAAGATTTAAAACAAAAAACAAACAAAACGATTTCTTAAGCAAAGACAATCCATAGCATAAAAACAATATTATAACTGTAACTTCACTTTTAACCTTTCTCTAACCTACTATCTTTGTTATATTACCACAGTATAGTATTTAGAATTTATTATTTAGAATATATTATACGGTTGAGACCAAAAGTTTACACACAACTAGGCTAAAGACTAAATTTTTAACAACTCCATGTTACCATACATTTCCTATGTTAAGTCAATTATGGGATCTATTTCAGTTTAAGAGGTAATTTTAAAAATAGCTAAGAGCTTTATTTCAGCTTTTATTTACTACATATACACAGATTTTACGTGGGTCAAACATTTACATGCACTTGATATTTGGTGACTATGGCAGGAGGGGGCAGAGTTTAGCAGGAGTCTGCAGTAGAAGCATTGGGGAATGGTCGATTAATGTGGAACACCTGTTGGGCTTTATTAACAAGCTGTTCTGTCCTTTTCTCTTAGAGAGAGAGAGAGAGAGAGAGAGAGAGAGAGAGAGTGTGAGTGAGTGAGTGAGTGTATGAGAGAGTGCACGCACGCACTTTTTGTTCTGTTAATTTGTTAAAATAAAGCCACACATACAACTGCTACCTGAGCTCATACCTCTGACAGCTGAAATCTGCCACAGTGACATTGTCTTTTAAATGCTGGCTGTAACCTTTAAGCTTCTCGCAGTACTTTGTGGGGATTGTTTCCAATTCCTCCTGACAGAACTAGTGTAACTCAGTCAGGTTTCTAGATGATCCTCCTTCCTCATTGCTTTTTCCAGCAAAATACTCCTCTAAAATGGCTTTTTTAAGCCAGTTTTGAAGTAGGGGCTTCTTCATTGTGCGACAGCCTTTCAGACCATGGCAATGTAGGTCTCTCATAATAGTGGATGTACATACATTGGTACACGATGCCTCCAACTCCTTCACCAAGTCCTTTGTTGTTCTCTTGGGGTTTGTTCATTACTGGGAGTTAGTTTGTGCCTCTTTCCTGAATGATGCAGTGCCTGCGTAGCCCCAAGAGTTTTATTTGCATACAATTGTTTGTACAGATGCTTGTCGTACCTTCAGTTGTTTGGAAATTGCTCCTAACAAGGAATTGGACTTGTGGAGGTCCACAATTTTTTTTCAGAAGTCTTGGCTGATTTTCTCATAGTAAGGGCAAAAAGGCAATGGCACTAAAGGTAGGCCTTTTTACAGCCACAGGTTCAATTAACTCTTAATTATGCCACTCACCAATCAAAAGCTTCTAAAAGGCTTTACATCATTTTTGGACTCTTTCAGACTGTTTAGAGACAGTCAATTTGGTGTATGTAAACTATTGACCCAAACATACCCATATGGTAACTTGAAATGTGTGAAGTTGTGAAAAACTGACATTGAGTATCTTTATCTTAGATGTATGTAAACCTTTGTCCTCAACTGTCATACAGTATTAAGACTTAATACATGTTTACCTGTCTCATAGTGCAACATTACTGAAATTCTAATAGCATCATAATACATCAACGCCTAACAATCTCTAAATTTTGAGCTCATACAAAAAACAAACTTGCTGGTTAATTAACACTAGTACACAAGTTAGATAAACTATCTGTCAATCGAACAAACATGAAAATGACAACATAGTAACAAAAAAGATATTTATTACATTTGGGTTACAGAAACTTATTTCTACAATTTTATTCCTTAGTTAGACTGTTTGGGTTTACAGCTGTGTTTGCGCTGTTTTTCACAAACATTCATAAAACTTTTAGTCTAAATGAATGCATCTACCGCTGTGTTCAACTGATTATTTACTCAACTCTTCACACTAATCTTTAAGACTCTTACCTTGGGGCCCACAAGCTTGTCTGAAGACATCTTAGAGAAGAGCTCAGCTGTTTGAGTGCGCACCTGAGGGTGGGTGGAATTACAGAACAGATCCAACAGGTAGATCAGTGCACCTGTAAAATGAGAGCAGCAGAGTTAGAGGTGGTTCTAGAACTTCTTTTTTTTATTTTCCTCCCAGTTTTCTCCTAACTTAGTGATGGCCAATTCCCACCCATCAGGCAGCTTCCCCCATCACATGACAGCTATCATCCAGGGAGGGCAAAGACTATCATGTGCTTCCTCTGAGGTATGTGAAGCCAGCTGACTGCATTTTTTCGAACCACTGCTAAAGCAACGTCAGGGGGTGGCATAACACACTTGGAGGAAAGTGTACATGCATGAGCTCTCAGACTCCAACTATAGGCTAGTGCCGCTAAGTGCATGGCCAATTTTGCTCTCTTGGGCTCCTGGCCACAAATGACTGCGGCATCATCGGATTCTACCTCACAATCTCCTTATGATGGAGCACTTTTCTGTTTGCCAAGTGGGATCCCTGGAGTGGGTATATAATATAGCGCTTTAAGTAAATAGGTACAGCCTTACCTTTGGTCATTGCCTCTTTGACAATCTTGGTGTTAGAAGTGAGGGCATACAGAGTCTCCAGGACAAGCTGCCTGCCTGTGTGTGTAGAACAGGGACATGAACAATTACGCATTTACAAAACACCATTAGAATCTCCAATGTGAAAATAGCCAACCAATTTTTTTTTTACACACAAGGCATTTTTAAATTGATGACAAGCTTCTAGTTGGAAACTAGCTGGAATGCTGTTTAAATCATTCTTCTTGAGTGTAAAATTGTAAAGGGAGAGACTAGCTTACTGGATGGTAAGGAGTGCAGCAATAATAGCAGATTGGCCAACACCAGAGACTCAGCTATGTTGCTCACACATTCCTGATTTGAAGTCACGGTGTTCACAACCTGAAACCGAAACAAATTATATCTAATAAGACAAAGACTCATAGTGTGAAAAACTAATTAACGACCTCTGTCCATGCAACTATGCAAAACTACAGTTGAATTGAACAGTGGACACCTGAAGGTGGTATGCATCCATGAAGGTGATATTATATATACCATGAATACTTATGTTACATTGCATGTTATGAAATGTTAACACAATTTCAGGTCACCATAAATGAAAAAGTTGCCAGCCTCAGGAGATTTGCACTCTATAAAGTTCAGCCCTATTCAAATGCACTTGATCTACCTGAACAAGCTTAATCCAATAAAATGAAAACCTAATGGGTGTTTGTGAATATATGTGATGGGGGGACTCAAAAATTCCCAGAATTCTTTAAAAAAAGATAAAATAATGTTATAAAACTTACAGCATTACTCCTTTAATCCCCTACGAAGTACTCTCCTTGTGATGCAATACACTTGTCTCAGCATTTCTCTGATTCCTGTAGTCATCTTTTCCCCTTCAGTCTCATTTTTAAATTAGGGAACAAGAAGAAGTTGCAAGGAGCAAGATCTGGTGAATATGGTGGATGTGAGGCGATAACCACGTTGTTTCTGATTAAAAACCCCTTGATTGACAATGTAGTGTATGCAAATCCAGAAAAAAATGCAGAAGGCTCTAGACATGACGACAAAAGATGACTATAGCAAATGTTTCTAGGAATGGGAGAATACCTACTACAATGCGTCGCATCACAAAAAGTAAGTGAAAAATAAGTGACGCATAGCCAAGTATGGTGACCCATACTCAGAATCTGTGCTCTGCATTTAACCCACATTTAACAAGGAGAGTACTTTCAAGGGGATTAAAGAAGTAATGCTGTAGGTTTTATAACCTACAACAATTTATAGCCTACCTATAATTTTCTTTTTTTTCCCCTTTTTTTTTTAAACAATTCCATAAATTTTTGGGTTCCCCCTTGTATGTGGCATAATTAAAATACCTCCAGGACTAGCTGCTGAACTTTCCCAGCCCCATGGACTCTGAGCAGGGAAAAGAGCAGTTTAAAATGGCCAATGCACTCTGTTTCAGAGCCTGTAAAAGAGCAGAACTGATCACTAATACAGAGATTTTAAGGCTAGACATTAACAGCATTTTAAGAGAAAACCTAATGACTGGCTAAATATAACTCTGTACCAGTGCTTCTTATGCCATTAACAGTAACAAGGAATAGAATCATTTAGCCTCTGTAATCCTTCTATAAGTGTTACCTGGGTTGTTCTTGATAACGTTGCACAGTGCTTCCAAGGCCATCTCAGCCCAGTGTAGTCTGTGAGCATGCTGCTGTGACTCCAGTTTATTTGTCTGTGTCATTGCCAGCAGTGTGTGAAGGTACTGTGCCTGAGAACCCACATAGTCCAGAAGACTTCCCGCAAACATTTTCGGATACTGAGACAGTCAGGGAGAGAGACAGAGAAAGAGAGCAACTTTTGAAGACTTATTTTTGCTGTTTATCATTCTGCTTTAAGCAGAAAGGCTCTTGAGATGACAGATTGTGGTCCATTCAGAGGTGACCACGTCCTACTGCCTCCAAAGGCTCTAACAGTCACAGTGAGAACTCTCAAAAGTCACCTCTTTGTAAGATCAAAATAACAACCAGTTGGAAAACACTAACAATTTTTCTGATCTAATGCGTTGTTTTATTGTTGCACAATCACCATCACTCACTGAAATCATTGACTAACATTAAAAAGTATTATGCAAGCAATAAAACACAACCGGATGTGCTGCTATTAGAAAATGATCAATGATGGGGTCGTGTAATCCCTTACCACCCAGTTGAATTACTTAAATTGTGTTATTTTATTGTGTCATTGTGTTATTTCTCTTACTACACAGAAATTTACCAACAACAGCAAAAGTTTTAATTTAAAGAGTCAGGTGTCATAATTCTTTCTTCAATTATAGTTACTTAGCTATAAACAGTGGTTCCCACTCTCTCAAAATTTGAAAAAAAAAAGTGCAAAATTTCCAAACGTGAGTGATAGTAACTTATAGACCATATTTTAATATACACAGATGCTAAAAGTCACAGATTGTGCTTAACCTACTACATTTCATTGACTTTGTGTCAAAATCTGAGGTCTGACCAACCAATAGAATTCAAGATATTGCCAAAAAAATTTTTTTGTGAAATATGGTTATAGTATGGTCATGTTGTGTTTCAAGCTGCAAAGTCCTTATTGTCTTCATATTAAAACCTAACAAGATATCAGCCCATGTTTTGCTTAGAATCAACTGTACCCTTCCACATAAAATGGACATAAATGACTTTATACAGTGCTAGATAAATTAAATCAGCAATTATTTGAATGATAAATAATACAGCTCAATCTCAGAAATAAGTTGAAAAAAAACATACATTATTCTCTAAGATCAGATACAGGCTATATACATATTAGGACTCTTCTCATTTGGAAATAATACTGCTGTGCCACGTGGAGTGGTTATGATTGTAATGCACTGATTGTTTGCAAGGAAATTTTTCAAAGGATAGTCCAATATCTGTTCCACTCATCCTGTCCAAAGTCTACTTTACAGACTTTGGTTTTAGGTCACCTACAATAAATAATAATAATAAAAAAGAATGAACAAAATCTGTGACATGCAGAAATGACACAGAATGATCTGCATTTATGTGATGTCCGCCAGACAAGTCTATGTGAATGAGCTGTTATTATACAAAATATAATGTATTATAACAAACACACAATATAAATGTGATTTGCTTTGCAGCTGGAACTACTGTATTGTCGAATTCACACTGTTATAAAAAAATTATCATTGCCTTCTGACCAATCAGATTGGAGAATTCAACAGCAGTTTCATATAACACTTGCAATTCCCTTAGTCTAGAGCATATTTTCCACTGGATGTTCCCTTCAAAAGCAATTATTTTGAAGGGTCATTGTGAAGTAAACAATTTTCATCACTGCAGTTTGGAACAACCCTACAAATGGTTTCCGTGTCCCCCTTTGGAGGGCCTGCTAAGATTTCATCATTTCCAAATGGAGGGCAATTCTCAGCCAGAATGACAAAAAAAGCGAGGCATTAAATGTAATTAAATTAATACAAAAATGATTTATTGTTCTCTAAACACAAAATAAGACAATATGGTTGAATAACATTAATAATGTTTCTCACCTCCAGAGGAAAGGTAGTCTGCTCGTTATAAACACGAACAAAGATCTCTCCCACAATGAGCTCTTTACTGTGCTCACTGAAGACAAATTCTGCTCCAAAGCTTTTGTCGCATTCACCCTATAAACACAGACATATGTCCAAAGTCAAATGACATTTTACACTGACAAATGTATACATGCAATACAAGGACAAAAACAGTGCTAAATTCAAGAAAGCCTGACAAAGCTAGTTCAGGATGATGGACACAACAATAAAGTGATTTTCAAGCTCTACACACACTGAGATTCATACAGTTCAGCATCATTCGTCCCAATCCTGTTCTAATACTCCTGGCTCAACTCATCCACTAATCATTAGGCCATGTATGAATTTAACCATGTGTGATATTGAGAGCAGAGCAGATGATTACTAAGTGAGATGTTTGATATGCCCCACAAATCATGTAAGGAACATAACATAACATTTTTTTACCCTCTTTATGTTTCCTTCTTGCTGTGCCTCAAGAAACTCAAGGAGTTCAGCTCTGGTTCCATTGTTCCAGATCAGATATGGTGTCTCCGAGTTGCAATTGACCAACTTTAGCACCTACAATCAGCAATGGCCCACAAATCATAACATGTTCAATCTATGTTTAACATACTATTGATGACTTTAATATGCAGGCTTTAAATATAGTCTGATGCACAATATGGTCCATGAAATGTTTTTATTTCAGAATCCATGAAATACTAGTAAAAATACCAAATTATGACATCATAATCCACACAACGCATGCAGAAAAGCAATGCCGAAGTACAGCTTCATACTTAAATATTTTTTCTTCCTAAACTACACTACTACTACTATTGCAGTTATACAATCATCTCATCATGTAGCAACAGCATAATGCATAAAATCATGCAGATACAGGTCAAAAGCTCCAGTTAATGTTTGAATTAATCAACTGAAATGGGAAAAAATGGAATCTCGGTTACTTTGCTCATGGCATGGTTGTTGGCAAATGGGATTCAGTAAATTTAATGCCTGTCATTAAATTTGCACATTCAATTGCTTTTCTCAAGGTGTTACGCTGTGGGTGTGATATCACTCAGTTTCAAGGGACCCCATCCCTTATTTAGCATTTTTAGGTAGAAATGCCTCAATCTGCATATTCATCAAGGCAAAAAAAAAAAAATGTTATTTTGCTGTTAGTAAATCAACTTCTTTTTCAGATGTTACCAGGTGTTTACACATGCAAGCCTTGAGTAAATTAGGGTATCTGTGTATAATAACTAATAAATACCAAATGAGTAAAATGCATCAGGCCTTGGATGTAGACTTTTGACTTTACAGCAATCATTATTATTAATTTGATCATCACACACAAAAGTATGTAACTCAAAAAGAACCATGAAACTGTACAGAGCAGGGTAGGACAAAAAGAAAAAAATACGACTATCAGTCTCTCATTTTTGGCTCTGATTTATCTTGTTCTCACCTCAGCAGGTGAGCTGGTGCCCAGTTTACGGGCAATGTATGGTGTGAGCATGGCTGCCAGACTCTTCCTGACTGCAGGGTTCTCCGGAGGTGGCTCTGGCCCACCCCCATTCTGCTTTGTCCCATTCCCATCAACCTCTGCTCCAGCTCTGTAGCCTCCAAGGCAGCCAAGAGCTGTCAGACTGAGTTTGGCCAGGCTGTTGGCCACATGCTGCTGGTTGGTTTCCTGGCTGGCCTGGACCCCACTCTCCTCCAGCGTGAAGTCATAATTAAAAAGGCTGAGAAGCAACGGCCAGAGTGCACCAGCCTGATACATACGTGTCTGGAGAAAGAAGTCCACAGAGAACGAGCTCACACACTCCACAGCTAGCAAGGATAGACGAGGAAGAGCCTGGGGGAGAAGGAGACTTTAATAACCTTTATGTTTATTATGTTTGATACACAGACAAAGTGATTTGGTATCGTATGACATGATATGCTGTATTGTTTCAGCCCTAATATATATATACACATATATACACACACACACACACACACACACACACACACACACACACACATATATACACATATATACACATCTTCAAGATGACTACATCTGCTGCTATCCTACTAGTCTTTTAATTTTAGTGGTTTAAGTGTGACCTAGAATTTCCACCAGACAAAAAACACATATGTGATCTTCCATCAAACCGCCTTCAATTGCTTGTTTTTATAAAAGAAGCCAATGCCCATAACAATGTTCAATGGAACATGGGAGGTAGGGATGGGCAATTACAATATAGGTCATTTAAACACTTGATGTGAGAGGACACTAAAAGCAACATACATATGTGTGTTTATTCTGGTTACCCAAGTGGGTGTAATTTGTATCATTACGGCACAAACCCAACAGATACAGGATGCAGAGTTCTAACATTATTGTAGATAATGTTTTAAAATTTAAATTGTAGATCTTTTTAATTTCACAGTGTATATAAAGTGAAAAATGGTGACTTGATTAGATATCCCTGGAGTTTATGCTTTACTCACATTTGCAAGTGGAAAAGTCTGTCCTGTGAGACTAACAACTGAAAACTAGAAACAAGTAAAAATTGTCGCCAATGGCGTCAACAGGGATTCCTCCAGCACCACCAAGTCTAATCTTTCTTGTTACTAATCTGTATGCCAAGAATACCATTAATATATACTTCAAAGAGGGAGGAAGCTGAGATATCGCACTAACAAAAACCTTGGATAGATGGACCCATAGCAAAAATCTTAGCCAGAAATGTGCCTTGATTTCCTGAACATGGACTTGTAAGTAAAATCTCTATGCCAGGAAAGATGCTACTGAAGAAAAACTAGTTTAGACATTTGTCCTTGCTGTGACCTTGATCGTGTTTGGATCAATTCCAAAATCTAATTACGAGAATCTCTGATGGACGGACAAGCTGAAAATATAATGTCTCCACTACTCAGTGGAAGAGGCATAAAAACACTTCAAATTTTAAACTCTCCAATTTCGGTGAGAACTGGCCTTGAGAAAGAAGATGCAGACACACAAAAAAAAAGAGATGTGTGTTTACTCACTTTGCCATGATATAGTATGTGACAAACATCTCTGATGATGTTTGGAAGCTCGATGATTTTCTCTCTGCACTCCTCAAACTGAGCAGCTACGCTGTAGCACCTACAGATGTGGCCGCACACCTGTAAACCAACATACAACTCCATAAATCTCTGCCAAGACTTTCTACAAACAGCATGTGAGACAAAAATATTATGCCTTGTCAGTTCCTTTCTTACTTCTTATGCACAGGGAAGGTGTTTTGAGACAAACTGTATCACGGCATCTTATTTCTTCATTCTGTGCTTAAAATTTCTGCTCTTTAAATTAGCAATTGACCTAGGCCCAGTGCCTCATACCTGTACTGCCATGTCCTCCATTTTGCTGGAAGCTGTAAGCACAGCCACACAGCGAGACAGAGCCTCAAGCAGGACCTGAAAGGAAAAGCATAGCCATTATGTTAACCTTGGCAGGCATACAACTCTAGCAATCTATTTTTAGAATTAATCTGATTTCTTTATTTTATTTTATTTTTTTTTGGTCTCGGACCTCAATGCCATTTTCTCGCCGCAGTTCCTCAGCATTGAGTGCTGAGCAGTTGACCGTGTGGAAGGTGAGCTCAGAAGCTGCTGGCAAGAGTGGAGATGCTTTGGAGAAAAGCTGCTCATCACTGGTCTCCATGGTAATGGTTTTAATAAGCATGGGGTAGCCTGCGTATTTATATGGCTCCAGTTCTGAAAAGAGACAGATGTCTCACTTAATATATTTTAACTCAATATCCTATGAGGAACTACTTTCTGTCCATTTCTATCACCATCCGATCCATGTAGTACATGTATGTATGCCAAAGTATTTACCTTATATATTTGTACGCTAAGTATGTGGGGATATAATGCAACATTCAAGGCAAGAAAGTCATCACTTCATTCAGCCACAGTCATAAATAAAGGTACATAAATATTTGAATATTTTTTGACAAAAGTATTTTTATTTTAGCTGTCTACTACAGTATATTGGACTTGAAATTAAATAATAAACATGAGCTCAAAGCTAAGACTTTCCACTTCAATTTGAGGGTATTTACATCCAAATCAGGTGAACGTTATTAGCACATTTTTGTTTTATGTGCTATCTCTGTTTTTTCTATCTCTATGAAGTGTTTGTTTTAAATCTGAAATTGTGCAATTTGAGCTCATATTCATTATTTTATTTCAACTTCAATATCCTGTAGAAGACAGCTAAAATAACAATAACTTTGTTGATGTCCAAACATTTATGGACCTGACTGTGTATAGAGTCACAAGTATTTAAAATAAACTGTGAAAACAGCCACCTCTCTGTATCAGCATGGTAAAAAAAAAAGAGATAATAAAGCTTGATGTCCCATTCCATGTAATTCTGTAATTTGACAACAATAGCAGCATCACACATGTGGCCTATATCAATCAGCACAATTTGGAGTATGTCGGTCATCTATTTAGTGAAAAGTATTTTCTTTTGCAACAAAACATCTGAAGTGAATTACATCACATTTATTTATTTATACTTTGTTTATGGAATGGCTCTGTTTTTTGCTGATGCACCTTGTTTGTGTCGGTTGAAGAGGATGCTCTGGGCCTTGAGGATAAGGATGATGTTTTCAGGGTCCGGTCCATCTACTATTCTTGCAGATTTAGTGCACAGAAACTCATATGCCTTGTTCACCTTTTCAAAAGTGTCCTGTATACACACAGATGTACATGGACAGTTACTAACACAGATGTGTGTGCTACTACTATGGCTACCTCTATTACTAAAATAGTTCCTTTCTAAAAACAAATCTCTAGCAGTAGTATTTGTTAATGTAAGGACTTTTAAAATAATGTGCTAAAAAATTCTCTCCAGAACATGCACATACAGGTGTGCACCTACCCTGCCCTCTGGATTTTTGTCTGGATGGTATTTTTGAGCCAATCGGAAATATGCTTTCCTGATTTTGCTCTCCTCATGCCTGTTAATGACACACAGACAAGCCAACACCCAATCAACAGTTAATCAACCACTGTCTTTACCTTAATTTTATTGGCCTTCAGAAAAAAACATGTAATGCAATTAAATGGTAGAGTATGTACATTCCAATTGTTAATGAAATGAATGGAAAGGGAAAGGAGAAGAATGAACATTCTTCTCAAAGAAGAAAAAGACTTACTGGCCCTGTCCGGTGGGAAGCTTCAGCACTTCATAGGCATCATCCACTGACATGGAGGGAGGTTTTTTCTCCACTTCCTTTTTCCAGGCTTCCAAAGTGTCCTTCAATAACTTTACCTGTGTAGGCATACACACATCTTTAACACACACTGGGCGAGACTGATAGTTTTCAAGATACTTCTAGGTTTGCGCACACAAAAAAATAATCAAGAAATTGTGTACAATAATTAAATCATCAGATAATTACAGAATTAATGTGCATATAACAAAATTGATTATTATTCAAGCGGTCATGGAGTCAGCTACCCCACCAGGCAAGTGAAGGCACTAGGGTTATTCCCAGTCCAGTGTTTTGGCCCGGAACCTAGTCCATTAATATAAACACCATTGAGTACATAAATTCCCATGTATGGGGAAGACTCGGCCTTAGAAACGCATTATACTTTTCTAAGAAAATGCAGCACATTATGTTTGCATCCTTAACAAGAAGACTTGTCAAGAGAAGACAAAAAGCTAGCTATATATACAGTCAGGTCCAGAAGTATTTGGACAATGACAGAGTTTTTGTGATTTTGCCTTTATACACCACAACAATGGATTTGAAATAAAACAATC
>CM074966.1:9068060-9081782 GCA_037577455.1 Pangasius macronema | reverse complement strand
CAGGATGACAATGCATCATGCCACAGAGCAAACAGTGGTAAAGCTTTTCTTCAGGAAAGGCATATCAACTCAATGACTCAAAGAATTTAGCTATTGAACAAAACCTTTTTTTGTGTCATATCTGTGATTTGTTTGTTTGATATAAAGTAAAAAGCCTGGGTGAAAATCCTCTAAGTGTGGTGATTCCATCATTTTTGCCAGGGGTTGTACAATGCTTGAACAGTAAAGAAGGTGCTTTTCATAGATTGCTCAACAGTTAGTTAATGGCTTTCTGACAAGAATTTGAGTGAAATAGCTCAAAGAGCAAAGCTTGTGAAGAATTCACTTTAATCATGATTGTAATGTGAGGCTGTTGAAAATAAAATGTTTTCAAAAAAGTGCAAAATAAATAATACTGTTAAAAATCCTATAAAATGATATTGTTTATATACTGGTTTACTAGAAAGTTGAGAGTACAAAAGAGACATATCCTTGTGTAATGAGAGACTGTAGAGGTATTGGTGCACATGTGGATGAGGACAGTTAGGATGTGGACCCAATGTTGTCTTTACACAGATTCTAGAATGTTCTCTACATTCATGCATTCACTCACTTTCTGCCTTTCATGGACTCTTTAAAGATTGCTTTATAACATTTTTTTGCCTCATTGAGTTTTTCAGTTAACTTGGCTCACCTCCTTCTGTGCAATGCCCATCTTGTCTCTCCAGTGCATGAGCACCAGGTCAGCCTTTTCTTTAGCAAACTTCTCTACCTCTTTGGCAGCCTTGCCTGCTATTCGCTGCCATTCTGGCACCTTAGTGCGTCCAAACTGGTCCTACACAGACAGAGAAAATTGAAAGTGATGTTAATTTGGTATATTGAATAGGTATTACTCATTGTGACTCAATCAAAGTAAAGATATAAGTTACAGAAGCGATCTTGAGGTTGTCACGGATGTGCATTCTGTCCACATCCTTTTCTGGCACAGGGTCAGAGCTGTCCAAAACTGCCAGGAGCCCAGTTGGCTGGAGGGGAGAGAGTAAACAAAGGAATGAAAAGAAAAGGAAAAAAGAAAGTAAGAAAAAGTCACAGAAAAAAGAATCAATGAAAGGAACAAGCAAACAAAGAATAAAATAAAATAAAATGACCCAAAGAAACAGATGTCAATGACTGTAATTTAAACCAAGTGAAAGATTTTTACAAAAAAATAATAAAGAAAGAAAGAAAGAAAGAAAGAAAGAAAGAAAGAAAACTCTTAATACGAGTCAATAAATCTGTTTGCAATCTCACAAAGATTCTCTTGAGGAGGTTCATAGCGACAGGATTCTCAGCCGTCCACAAACCCACGAGGTGACGACTCAGCTGTCTACAAGCAACACAAGAGCATTTTTGTCACTTTAATTATGTAAATCTCACAAAATGCAATAAGATAATCATAAACTGAGGGCTTAACAGGGATCTTTCTGCAACTTTATGTTCTTCCTACTCTGAGACTGGATACATTTTAACATGTTCTGTAGTGACCCTGTCCATTTTAAATGTCTAAATTAAGCAGGCTTGGGATGAAATCTGGGGTGTGGTGCTGTTAGAGGTGTGTGTTTACCTGTTCGTAAGCATCCTCTGATCAGTGCTAACTGTGAACATAGATGTGTGTAGATGTCTGGGTAAAGCACCTTCACTCAATGCCAAGTCCTGCATCTTTGTGGCTATTTCCTTATCTCCCTCCTGAAGACACATACACACACATAAATTATTCATACAAAAGACAATAATATTTCACAAATGAATGGAATCTCACCTCAATTATGGCCTTCATAACTAGCCCTGCACCCTTCACTATAGCCATAGAGGGATGCTGCAGAGACAGAGACAACAGAACAGAAAAAACAATCAGTATAAATCTAGAGAAACATATAAGACGTAACCTAGTGCATACACTATATGGCTGAATGTTTCTGGACACCTGAACATCACACCCAAATACAGGTCTTCCCCAAAGTTGCCTTGCCACAAAGTTGGAAGCACACAACTGTATAGGATGCCTCTGTATGCTGTAGAGCATTATAATTTCCCTTCAGTAAAACTAAGAGGCCCAAACCAATTCCAGCATGACAATGCCCCTGTGCACAAAGCAAGGTCCATGAAGACATGGTTACACAAGATTGGTGTAGAAGAACTCAAGTGGCCTGCACAGAGCCCTCACCACAACCCCACTGAACACCTTTGTGTTGGATGAACTAGAATGCCAACTGTGTGTCAGGCCTACTCACCTGAGAGTGCCTAACCTCAGCAATGCTTTTGTGGCTGAATGGGGAATTGCATACAGCCACAATCCAAAATCTAGTAGAAAACCTTCCCAGAAGAGTGGAGGTTATTATAACAGCAAAGGGGGGACTAAATCTGGAATGGGATGTTCAACATGCACATACAGCCGGGTCCATAAGTATTTGGACAGTGACAATTTTCATAATTTTGCCTCTGTATAACACCTGAGTGGATTTAAAATGAAGCAATCAATATGTAGACTTTCAGCTTTAATTCAAGGGGTTTAACAAAAATATTGCAGTAACCAGAATTACAACCATTTTTTTTTTTTTTTACTTAATCCCTCCATTTTCACTGGCTCAAAAGTATTTGGCCAATTGACTGATAAGCAGTTTCATGGCCAGGTATGGCCTGTTTCCTCATTGGTCAAAGATCTGGAGTTGACCTGGAGAGGTGTTGATGCAAGTGAAGGAGGCAATCCTATCACAGAGATAGCAGAAACTTTAGGAGTATTCAAATCAACAATTTGGTACATTCTTAAAAAGAAGAAATGCACTGGCGAGCTCGGCAAGACCAAAAGCCTGGAAGACCACAGGAGACAACTAAAGTGGGTGACTGCAGAATTCTTTCCTTGGTGAAGCAAAACTCGAACATCTAGCCAAGTCAAGAACACTATCGAGGAGGCAGGTGTATCATTGTCAAAGTGTACAGTCAAAAGACACCTTCATGAATGTAAATACAGAGAGCTTACCTTAAGATGCAAATCACTGGTAACACTCAAGAACAGAAAGGCCAGATGGGACTTAAAAAAAAAAAAATAAATAATCTAGGAAAAAAAAAACCCTGCCCAGTTCTAGAACAAGATTCTTTGGACAGATGAAAACAAGATTGTACCAGAATAATGGGAAGAGAAGTGTACGGAAAGGAAAGGAAGGGTTCATGGTCCAAAGCATACCACATCATCTGTCAAAAATGGTGGAGGAAGTGTTATGGCATGGGCATTTATGGCTGCCAGTGGAACTGGGTAACTGGTGTTTACTGATGATGTGACTGCTGAAAGAAGTAGCAGGGTTAAGTCTGAAGTGTATACAGCTATACATTATGCTCAGATTCAGTCAAATGCTGCAAAACTGATAGGATGGTGCTTCACAGTGCAGATAATGACAATGCTTTGGGATAATGACTGAAAAACATACCACAATAACAAAACAACCACTCTAAAGGCAAAGAAACAGAATGATCTTAAATAGCTGAGTCACTCACCTGACCTCAACCCAGTTGCACATGCTTTTCAATTACTGAAACCACTGTGGTGGTGTACAGACCAAAAATTATGAAAATTGTGTCACTGTCCAAATACTTATGGACCCAAATGTATGGGTCTTATGGTTGGTCATAGAGTATACCTCTTCTGTACTACAAAAAAAAGCTAAGCACATTGTTTGACTTGGATTGCGTCAGCACACACAGTGCAGAATGTTTTGCATCAGACCTGGAAGAGTTTGAAAAGTGTGCGTCCATTGGAGGCCACCATCTCCAGCAGCATATCGAACTGCTGACCTTCACTCGTCTCACTGTAAGGCGCACAAAGAGCAAAGGTCAAGAAATCTAGCAGTGCACTGATCACTAAAGCACCTGTACCATGGTCCTGAAAATAGAAAAGAGATGGAAACAATGTTAGACAGCTGTACATAAAACCAGAACTATGCATGTTAGGTTTCTTTTAGGTTACCAAAGTCTATTATATGACTTTTAAATAGCTATAATTAAGTTATATTAAGGTGAAGTATTTAGCAGTGTACCACGTTACTGATGAATTTCTCCAAAAGGCTCTCCAGGAACTTTCTGGATGATAGAAGAGAGGCTTTGTTCAGCTGCTCCTGCCTCAAGTCATAATCATCATGCATTGGCTGTACCAGCAATAACACACAATTAGAAATGTGGTGCTTTTAAAAACAACACAAACAATAGGAGATATACACTCACCATCAGCTTTATTAGGAAGACCTGTAGAATGCTTGTTTATGAATTTATCCAATCAGCCAATTATGTGGCAGCAGCTTAGCATGCAGATGCTGGTCAAGAGCTTCAGCTAATGTTTAGAATGGGGAAAATGTGATCTCAGTGATTTTGACCGTGGCATAGTTGTTGGTGCCAGATGGGCTGGTTTAAGTACATCAAAGTTTTTCCCCCTGATGGTTTACTCCCACCTCCCAGGTGAACAACTTTCTGAAGGTAGAGCTTGTTCCTCAGGGCCTGTGCCTCTCTCACCGAAACAACAATGTCTCTCTGTCTGTGGTATTTTGGGGCTGATGACCCATTTCTTCAACATTGTCTGCAGTGAGCCATGTTTTCAGCTGTGAATAGTCTTACTGGCAGCCCTTGGCCATCAAGAGGCAAGTTCTAAGGGGTTCTACCTATAGGCTCATCTCCCGTTCAAAAGGTAATTTTCACATCTGCTGAAAGGCCACAGTTTTCGTTCTCGTCCATTTACTATGCACCCAGGATCAATAGGACCTGTGTGGCTGACTTGCCAAATTTACACCTGGCCCAAGTGCCCTACCGCCAAGAGTGCGGTATCAAACAGCCTCATAAATGAGGGGTCTCTGCTACATTCCATACACAAGATGACCTGAAAAATATTGTCAGATTGGAAATCTAGCACCTGCACTTAGTACTTGGGCAGCACGCATCTGCCTCGATGCTGCTGATAAGTTAGTGCCAGCTTTAACTCTGTTCTCTCTTGGTCTTTGAAGGCTACATGAGAGTTGCAAAATTCAAACACTAACTGGTATAGGAAAACCGGTTAGTGTTAATATTCAGTAAAAGCCTAGAATATTACACAAGTATGCAATTTGAGGCACAATGCTAGTTTGCTTAGCAGGTGTAGAAAGACGGGGAAATTTGACTGTTTGTATTGCTGAACTACACTAGTGCAGCATCACAACATAGTGAAAAAGACTGCAATAACAGGTACACTATCGATTTAAATGTGGCATGTCTGACTGTGAGTCCCATTGACATTTCAAAATATTAGCACACAAAAACCATCTTTGATATTTCTAATCTTATTTTGCAAAATAATAGGAGATTATGAGTTTCTCTCGCAACCCCACTTGTAAAATAAGTGACCCCAAATGGCCCCTAGTTTTGGAAAACCTCATTTAAGGTCATTGCCATTTTCAGGTCAGCTGTTAAGCTATTTGTTTAGAACCACTGTCTTTAGCATGTGAAATAGTAGAGGCTAATTCCAAACCATTGTAGGCCATTGCCAAAGGCGCCAGCAGCATCTGTGATTTGACCGACAAATATTTGCCAGACTCAAAGAGTGTCCCCAACAGCACCATTGATATGACATCTTTGCCCTTTCCAGCTGAGGAATAAGAGGAGGTCTTAGGTCTCTTTTGGGACCTTCTGTCGATGGACATGAATTTTTTTTTTGTTTCAACATGAAGGCTGTCAATTGTGCCATATTTGACAGTAGGCCCTTCATCTGCTTTGACAGGAACTCTGCACTCTCTTTTGGCCCTTTGCCCAGGGCTTCATCCCTCAGGAAGTAAAAAGACCAGAAGACATTACTTATGGCTTTTTTTAGTGGGTCAACATTTGAAAAGAAAAAGACCATGCCACAGTCAAAGTCACTGAGACCACATTTTTCCCCATTCTGAAATTTGATGTGAACATTAAATGAAGCTTTTGACCATAATAATATTATGTATTTACTCTGCTGCACAATTGGCTGATTAGCTAATTGCATTAATGAGCAGTTTGAACAGGGGTTCCTAAGTGTATAACAAAGAGTTTACATGCAAGGTCAGCCAACCACTTACACACATAAGAGCGCAGAGCATGTCAATAGCAGCATGCGTTACGCCATTATTGTTCCGCTTCAGTGCTTTAACGGTCTTCACACCCAATCTCTCCCTAAACCTGAAACACACATTCACACCTTTGAACATCATGTATTAGTAGAGTTATGAGTACGCCAGGTTCATAAATGGTACAGTATGCAGTATGTCTGTAAATCCATTAATAAACATTAGTGAGAGGGTGCATATCAGTGAACTGAGGAAGACTGTCCAGAATATATGAAAACAAATGAGACATAAAAGGTACAGAGGCAGAGAGAGAAAAAAAAAATCAAAGAAAGAAAAAGAAAATGTAGATAATATTCAATAAAGGAGCTCACTAGAGGCATACTGGATCAAGAACTGATTAAGAGACATTGGATCTGTCACTGCAGGAAAATGTTACAAATGTCAATGAGCTGTGTTTAACTACTACTTTTAATGAGTTTTTAGTAACTAGTATTTTAAAGAACAAGGACAGGTGGCAGGCCTTATGTTTAACTTTCTTGTGTGTGTATTTATAATTTTTTATACTTTGTTATTTTTTTTTATCTCAAGTACTGTAATTATTATTATTGTTCTTCTTGTTGTTATTTTTATTATTTCAATTGTAGTAGCAGTCTGGAGTACTTAGGGAGCTGGGTAAAGGCCTGAAAGCCAGCTTTAGAGGCAACGAGTCGTCTGATGGCCTGGAATTGGGCCTCCAGTTCAGCATTGGGCCCACCCAGCTCAGAATCCTGGGACAGGAGAGCCAAGATGGCATTGTTGATCAGTTTCTCTTTGTTCTCTGAGAAAAGGCCCTGCAAATGAGAAGATGGAAACACATGTACATTTGCACAGTTAGCATATGAGACATATGCAAGGAACAGGAAATATTGTATGAAATGTTTTAAAATAAAAGATTATTTTCTGGTTAAATATAGTTTTCAGTAAGCTTCTATCATTTCTCATTATATTACAAGTTGTCCATTATACTGTATTTGAAATAACGGCATGTCTGAGATAAATTTTTTGTGGGTAAGCAAACAGCTGTTTCAAGACCAAGGTCTGCAGCCTTTTTCAGTTCCTGCTGAGCTTAAAAAAAAAAAAAAAAGTGACTCGCTTTAAATGAAATGCAAGTCACTGTGGTTCAGTTCGAACAATCATTTAGCCAATCTAAAAACCTTTAGTTTTTGGCCTAAAAAAAAACTGGATTTGTCCTGGATCCTGTAAGTGTAGGCAGGTCTATACTATGTAGCATACATACACTGACAGCCCCTGCAACCAAAATGTATTAAAATTTTATTTACGCTGAATGATATGCAATTATGTTAAAAGTAAAGTATATGAACACAATGTATTCAGTCACGGGAAAAAGAAAGTAAACTCTCCTTTAATTCTGTGTTTTTATTTATCAGGGCCTAAATAACAATTGTGTGGTCCTCAACAAATTCCATAAACTAACAAATAACCAACAAATTTGTAGTCATTTTTTTTCCAAAAAATAAACCAATGTTCGGAAATCATATGGGAAAAAATAAGCACACCGTATAATTCAATAACATATAGAACCATGTTTAGTTAACTTGAAGTAAACATTTTCTGTAGGAGTTTGTCAGTCTCTCACACTGTTTGGGAGAAATTTTGGCCCACTCTTCTTTACAACATTGCTTCAGTTCATTGATGTTTGAGGGCATTCGTCTAGCTCTCTTAAAATCCAGCCACAGCATTTGAATGGCGTTGAGGTCTTGACATTGACTTAATATCACCTTGATTTTTTTCTTCTTTAGCCATTCAGATGTCCATTTGCTGGTGTTCTTTGGATCATTGTCCTGTTACATAACCCAATTCCAGCCCAGCTTAAGCTGCTAGACAGATTCTAGACAGCTAAACTCACATTTGCCTCAAGAATATTCAGGTATACTCAGGTATTCAAATTCATATTCAGGTAAGTGGAGTTCAACGTTGTCTCAATGACTGCAAGTTTCCAAGGTCCTGTGCCTGCAAAATAAGCCCAAATCACCACCCCCCAACACCATGCTTGACAGTTGGTATAAGGTGTTTGTGGTGATACGCTGTGTTTGGTTTTTCGCCAATCAAGGCGCTGTGCATGATGACCAAACATCTCTGTTTGTTTATTAAAAAAAATTAATAATTAAAACTTCTCACTGTAGAATGGTAAATTTCAAATTGTTTGGAGATGGCCTTATAACCCTTCTGAGCACCAACAATTGCTTATCTGAAGTCAGGGCTGATGTCCTTTCTTCTTGGCATAACGTAGACACACACCTGAGTGCTCCAGAACACCAAACTTCCAAAAGTTCTGCTTTTACAGAGAAAGTCACACTTCTTGATGATTAACTAATCGTCTGCATTTCATTAGTAACACCTGGCTGCTAATTACTCTCTTAAAGATTGTGGACGTAGGAAGGGTGTACTTATTTTTTCCCCACCTGGTTTATGAATGTTGAATACATATTGAAATCATAAACATATTGGTTTATGAAAAATTTATACATATTGAAATCTGTTGTGTTTTTTTTGTTGTTGTTGTCACCTTAAGGTTATTGGTTAGCTTACAGAAGTTGGTGAGAACCACCCAATTTCTTTTTAGGCCTTAGAAAACAAAAACACAGATATTTAGCTAAAATCTCAGAAAGCTGATCCAAGAAACCCGGACATGTTTGTGGACCCCAAATGATAGCAATCAGGGCCAGAATAAAAAAAATTGGGCTAGAAGCTATCGCATCAGTAATTTGCATAATGGGGCTCATTCAATCTTTCAGTAAAGCCATGTGTAAATGTTTCTGTAAGCCAAACCAACTTTTGACTTGTGTCTATGAGAAAAAAAAATTATCAGCGTATCCAGTGGAGTCAAAGTGCCTGAAAAGGTCAAAATATGGAGAGAAATTATGCAGGTGAATTTGGTGTCGTCCATCCAGAGCAACACCACTGAGGTCAAAAGAAAATGGTTTAGCACAAAAACTGACAGGGTGTCTAGATAATTATTATACACTGGAGCTGTCAAGTTTAGTTTGTATGTTTATGATGTGAGCTGAATTTATTCTATAATTCAAACTAGTCATCCCTGGTTGAAGCTACTCAAATCTAGATTAATGACTACAGTACAGCACCACAATACAAACTTTTTTTTTTTATCATTGAAGTATAAGTACAAAATGGACAATTACTTTATTACTGAATTGACTTGCTGGCTTACATACAAGGTTTTCCTGAATTTATGGGAATTTCATGAATACCAAATTTCTTTGTGTAAACGCTCATACAAACGATTTTTGCATAAATCTGTTCGTATCTAGCTTGATAAATGAGGCCCAATGAAAGAAGATATTAGGGTATTAATTGACTCACAAATTGAACCTTTTGCTACTAGTATTAGAGGTGATATCATGCCATTGTGGTTTTGAAGAATGCTACAGTTGAACATGCTACCAAACTAGCAGAATTGTAACACAAAGCTATAACACAAGGTTAGCAGGTTAAATATCTGAACAAAGCAATAGATCAACTGACAGACAAATGCACTGACCTCAAGGTCACAGAAGGCATAATCTAAGAATTCTATGTGTAAAAGAAGGGGGCAGAGCTTGGCATGATACTGAGGAATATCACTGGAAAAGTTGTGAAACAGCACATATTCAAAAAAGTAAAGGAGCAGGGGCAGGGATACGGAAGGGACAGGGCCATGGAAAAAATTATTTACATTGGGGTTGCTGGAATTTTAAGCAGCATACATTAGACCTGTCTGCACACCTGAATAATAGTGAAATCATTTTTTTTTTTTAACAGAGAATGTGTGCTGATTACAATAATTAAACCACAGTGTAACTGAATTCTCAAATCAGATGATGTTGGTGCGGCATGGTTCTGAATATGTATGACTGTAACATAGTAACATAAGTGATATATTTATATTAATGTGGTCATTCGATGCAATAAACACATAATGAGTGTGTGAAAGTGTTCAGAGTTGATAACTGGCAAAGCACAATTTTTGCCATAGCATCACAGTCAAAATTCTGGTATTGGGACAACACTAGTAACTATGACAATCATCAATAGAATAAAATCTCCATTTCTGAATGTTTTTCTTTTTGTAATAAATATAAATTATTACTGCAAGATTTTTATGTAATACTGCACAATAATAATTACTCGATAGTAATACTGATAGTAAACCATACCCAGTTTAGTGGATCTTTTATTTATCTGTAATATAGTACATCAGATATTCTGAAAGGTAGATGAATATAATCTAGATACAATACAGTAGTTGTACAAGTCATGCACTTTTTTTTAGATGGTCCTTTATGGACTCCATTAATATAAATGTCCAGTGACCCATGTTTCTGAAAAATTAGCTTCAGTGAGATTTAAGGGGTGGACACGTAATGAATTGTAGTTAGTTGTCTGTCCACTCCAGCATAAGAATATGCAAGTTTTAGCATTTTTGTATGTTTATTTTGAAAAAAAGGTGTAGTTGTGTTGTATGTTTAGTGGCCAAGCAGTGGGGCCTTACCCTTATCCTAGATGAGTCTCAAACCAATTTTATTATAGGCAGAGAGACTAACTGTACACTTGACCCGTATATGGACAGGTCATCCACTAAATGTGCCCTTTCAAACTCAAGGGATTTCTTAAATGTTTACATTAGAAAATCCAATTTGAAGGATATGTGGAACTTTTCACCCCTTAATGTGAGATTACTCATTCCATTCACAGCTACATAATATCCACACACACATATTGATTAGTTTTGGTTGGTATAGATTTTACATTAGGTACCATAATAGACTGATCTCTGGTCCTCTTACTTTTGTATTAAGTTTTAATGACATACGGCTGGATCCCCACCTCATAAAGGACCCCAATTATGAAAAACTATGAGAAGACAAATGAAAAGCTTTTTTGAAACAAATGACACCCCTAAAGTTGCAATTGCTGAATATGGAAAACGCTAAAAGCTTATCCTAGAGGATTCATTGTTTCTCATGAGGGATGCTTTATTTCTTCCCAAAATAAGGCTAACTACTTGAAAAATAAATCCATCATCAAGATTAAGAAAATGATTGAGTCTCCTCTTTAGATTAAAAAAAAGCAAGAAATTGTTCTATACTAAGCAGAATCATTCTGAGTTTAGAGAAAAAGCCAAAAAGGTTACTTGCCAGGCAGCTACATTAGCTAGAAAGTGACCACACAAGAGTGAAGTCTAAGATGGGGCTTCATCTCATCTAAAGACAATAATAAACAATTCAAGGAATATTATGAAACTGTAATCCTCTAAGATAAGAGCAAGACCTGATGTCATTTTCAGTTTCCTAGAAAAACATAGTTTCCCTCAACATGCATATATAGCCTCTCTAAACATGCATAAATTACTCCTTAACATTGAGCAAAAACTACTGGCTAAGACTTTGCAGGCTGGTGAGTAAACTGGCCAAAGCAGCTAGACTTTATAGGCTGGTGAGTAAACTGGCCAACCAAGACCAGACAGGATTTATTCCTGGGAGAAACTCTACCTGTAACATTACACGCCTCTTTAATTAATGTACCATACGAAGTCTGATCAAGATGACTCTGTCTTCATCTCTGTGTATTAAAAAAACATTTGACCAGATCAATTGGCCCTACATTTTCACTATGCTGGTTAAATTTTATTTAGAAAATGTCTGAATCCAACAACTCAGATACTATCCAAAAAACATTTATCACTTTAGGCTCTCCAGAGGCACTAGACAGGGCCACCCTGTATCATCCTTACTGTTCAACCTGGCTCTGGAACCTCTTGCCACCACTTTCTACTCAGACCATAATATTCATGGTTTTACCACCACCAGTACAGTTAATAAGAGATATCTATATGCAGATTCGGGATGCATCGATACCGATACTGGTATTGGGTATCAGCCAGATACTAAGCTCATTTGTTGATACTTGTATTGCCCTAGTATCAACATCCAACACCAGGGTATAGTATGTGATATAATATAGAATTTAAGTCCTTAATTTTTATGTTTAAGATGTTTTATCCAGTTACCTGCTGCTGTAGTTCCTCCTCTTGATATTTTCAGAGCACAATTTGCACTAAAAAAAAGTTGGCTTTTTTATCTTTAGCTGTGAAATACATACAGATTGCTGTCATTTCATTAGTGCAGTAGCTGTTTAACAGATCTAGATGTAAATATCAGAAAATTTCTGTCTATCATTCCACATTTATTTTTTGACTTCAAACCCAAATGTCTTCAGTGCATTGTGCAAAAAAAAGGGTCTTACTGTTCCAGTACTTCCACAGGGGACTGTAGCTAGCTAATGCACTTCATTTAAACCTAGGTAGTGCAGTTCATGCAGAAACCTGCAGTTCCGACGAGTGTGTTGCAACGCTTGGCCAATTCAACGTTGGTCAATTCTTACACACACACGCAGACACATACATGTCATTATTCTTCACTTATACTTTTAATATTTGGGTTTGCGTACTTAGGGGTTCAACCCTATTGTTTTTGTAGGAATTTTTATTAGTATTATTAGGGGCCAAGCCCTGAAGGGGCAAAGACCCTTCTTGTATTCGTTAGTGTTATTAGGGGCCAAACAACAAAAATGCATAGGCACCCTCTTGTTATTCTATGTTTTCTTCTTCTGGCTAGGGTGTCTATGGATGACCCATCTGGTAAAAAAGTTGCGACATTTGGCACGCTGATTGGGAAGGGTTCAAGGAATATTCTGACCGAATTTGGGCCAAGTTCTGCAAATGCTCTAGCGCCACCATCGGGTCAAATTTGGGCTTATTTGGAAGTACGTTTATGGTCATAACTTTTGAACCATGTGTCCAAATTTTAAAAGCCATCCCTGGATTCCCTGGGTTTAGACGAGTTCAATGCACCCTATGACAATTTCCAACTAATTAGATTTTCTGCCATCTTAGATTTTGTGTGTTTTTTCGCTACTCCTCCTACAAATTTGGCATGTCATCTTCAGAGCAAGCCTCACAAAGGTTATCAAAAGTGATAGCGCCACCTACTGGTCAAAAGTTACAGTAACAAGACAAAAATGCTTACATCTAACTGTCATTTTTGCTGCTACTCCTCCTCCAAATTTTGTCCAATCTTCACCAAATTTGGCTCACATCATCTTGACACCTGTCTAAACAATGCTGCAGCAATGCCACCCTACTGCCCATTTGTTCATCTAGACCTTTCCCCCTACAGTCAGAGAATTCCACCACTGTCAAATCATACACATCGTGAGTGAAACTACAAATTGTTGAAGCCCTTTGCCTTACATTATGGCTCTGCTTTCCTGTGATTGTTAGCGTGTCTGTGAATGTGTGGCTCACCGAGTCTGGGTGCTTAGCCCCCGAAAATGCTGCTTGCAGCATGTGATGAGGAGAAGGGAGGGGCCAGGCTGTGAGGACGCAAGCCTGGCACTGAGTTGGCTAATCAGTGGAAGAGAGGGATAAAGGAGCAGCTGGAGACGCCAAGGGGGAGAGAGATGCACGTGTGTTTTCAAAGTCAAAGTCAAAGTGGAGTTTATTGTCATTTCATCCATATACAAGAACATAGTGAAACGAAACAACGTTTCTCCAGGACCAAGGTGCTACATAAGACAAACACAGAACAACACAGAACTACAG
>CM074966.1:9004826-9016528 GCA_037577455.1 Pangasius macronema | reverse complement strand
AAAAAATAATTAGACTTCACACCCCCCCCCCCCCTTAAAAACATTTTTTTTTAAAATAAAAAAAACAAAATAAAAAAAAAAAAAAAAAAAAAAAAAAAAAAAAAAAAAAAAAACACAACTCTGGCAACCCTGTAATAAATAAATCCATGTAATTAATAAATAAATAAATTTTAAATCTGATGTATAGTAAATTAATTTGTTACATAGGGCTGAATCATATTTAAACTGAAATCACAATTTGAAAGTGTGATTTTCAAATCGCAAAAGCTAAGATTATTTCTTTACACAAGGGAATTCAAATATAGTAACAACAAGCGCATGCATCCATGCAGACTGTTTGCCTCCTGAACATATTACGTTTGACGCAGAGTTGAACCAATTGGAGGCACTTCAACACTGCACATGCCGAGTGAATAACAAGCTAAGAATGTAATTCAGCTAATTTAAAAAAAGATGAGCAGGTGCAGTTCATCTGTGCAACAAAGTCTGTCTGCAGAAGAGCAAAGTCCTCTAGACAACTTGGTAGCCAAAAAATAAAAAATAATAAAACCTGCACCTCATATGTGTGCAATTATTTTGAATTTCAAAGTTCTGGTGTACTTCAAATGCAAGTACTTTATAAAAACTGCCGAAAATCTGTGTCAACCTCATGAGGCAACACAACCAACCTATACCACATTTCGTGTCCAGTGTTTCCCCTGCCATTATATTAAGTGATTGCTAGGGTGCTGGAGCTATGTAAAGCTTTGAATCATGTGCTGTCTGCAGACAGGAAAACAAGACATCTAACACTGACATGGCAAGACAGAGATGTTAGAATCCATCTACAAGGCTCTGCTTCCACTCCAAGAGTTCACAGATGTGCTTTCTGGAGAGGAATATGTCAGTGTCTCCCATCTTAAGCCAGTACTTCACCTTTTAAGGACAATGACTCTAACTGAAGATCAAAAGGACACAGATCTCACAAGGGCAATCAAATGCAGAGTCCTTCAATACCTCCAGGAGAAATGTGATTTCCCAGCCACTTTAATCATTTTAATGATGCCATGGGAGCAGAGCTGAACAGCTCTGTAATTACACCAGGAACAGTACAGAACAGTAATTACACCAGAAACTGACGGAGAAGAGGATCATTCAGAGGATTCATTTAACTTTGCACTTTAAATCACTGATTGTTGCAGCCTTAATTTAGGTCATGGTCTGTTATTTACTGATATAGAATTGTTTACAGTGTGTTCGTGTTCTTAAATACAAGATTAAGATTTTATTTAGATTTAAGTTATTTAACTTAAATTTATTCTAGCTACTGTAGTTAATTGTTTGATATCTCATTATAGATGTTTTATTTGATTTATCATGGCACAATGCTAATGTTAAGTCGTGTTAAATAAACAGTAGTAAATGTATTGTTTCATCTGTTTATTTTAGTGTTAGTAGATAATGTTTGTAACCTGTTGCTCTCTTTAAATAAACACATTTTAAATCATAATCATAATTTTGATCAGAAAAATCGCAATTAGATTTTCCCCCCTAAATTGTTCAGCACTATTTTCGTTTAGCGGAAATGACAAACCAGTTGTTGTTCCCGATGGACTTTTGATGAGCAGACGCCTCATGAGGCTCTGCTATATTGCATTTAAGTTTATAATTATTGATGTTTGAAGTCAAACAGACAGTCAGTATGGACTTTCGGAAGACTCAAAGACTTTTACTTGTAGAACGTGAATGCAAGCATCCATACTAGCATTAAGCTCCATTTTTGTATTTTGTTTGCATCCAGGCTATGTACTTTATAATTTGTTGATGTGTCCTGTACTATTCTCATTTACAAATATAGCTCTCACAGCATAAGCAAGTCTAAGGTGTGACTAAGGAGTGTATACATCAGAGAGATAAGATGTGCCCAAGTAATAAACACCGGTTTCAAGGAACTGACCTTCCTTGAACAGACCGCGTCTGTGTTGTTGTGAAGAGAGCTACAGTGAGAACTCGCCTGCTCAATACAGGTAGGAGTGACAACCGCTGACGACCTGACAAAGATCCAGCATATCAGATAAGCAAAGCCCATAACTCATTGTTGGCATAGCGACAAGTATGAAAGCAAAAGTTGCTTAGACTGTGTTAAAAGTGCAACATGGTGGCATGAGAAGTGGTTCAACTTGAAAATTGCAACTGGACTCAAGTCTAACCCTGCATACCGTGCTTAGCCTACATGTTTAGGGATTAATCTAATGTACTGGTGTTTGATGGCTACATGCCTCCAACTCCAACTGCAAAGGGGAACTCCAACGTTCAAAGTTTAAAAAACAGTTTAACCTCACAAGAGAGTGAACAAGTCAAGGCAGAGCTTAAAAGAAAGGGGCATTATAAATTGAAATTAAGATTTTCACAGTTTTGTGTTTACAAGAAGCACCAAGCTTAAAGGGCCATGTAAGTGATGTTTAAAGGGGTAAATACTGATATGAGAACCTTTCTTACACAAAGGATAAGTGATTTAATGCATTTCTAAGCATATTCCCTCTGCAGTTAAGGTTTATATATTGCATTGTACATTGTACCAAGTAATTTATAATCGTTTTATATTTCTTGTTCTGAAATTGAAGTCAGTTTAAAGTTTAGATAAGTTTAAATGTTGGTAAGTTTACCTGTATGCAAAGTATGTATTTAGAAAATTCAGGTTTACCCATATAGTTTTTACAGTTGTCAAGAAATTAACACAGTTGTATTTCTGACTATTCACATTTAGGCCTACTATAGTTTACACTTACATCTAATACATACAATACAAAATACAAGTCAATACAGAATCATCTGTGAGAAGTGGAGGTATTATGCGAGAACAGGCAAGGAAAGGTCTATTGTCAAGTCAAAGGAAATTTGGAAGCAATTGATTTGCTGCATAATGTTGAACCAGCGGGAGAACTTCAAGTTCCTAACCTTACAATCCCTCCAGCCATTCCTCAATCTCTGCGAGTCATGACCCAAGCCCTCAAGCTCTCAAGCTCTACCAATTTCAATGCTTATGCCTCAAGTCCTTCAGAGACAAGCTGTATGGATGGCTCTAAAGATGGTTCTAAAGATGGTTCTAAAGATGGTTGTGAACTGATGAAGTTTCCGAACTTCCTCAAGAGCTGTGAAGCTGCAGTGCCCCACCTTATGTTTGCATGACGACAAATTTCAAAGAACATCAAAGGTCTACACCTCTGAAGAGACAACAACTCAAAGGACAGACAGGACTCAACAGACAACAGAGAAATAGCTGCAGCAGCAATTATCTATACAGTCATACAAGAAGGCCTAAGCACACAAACATCCACAATCATACCAGTCTGGGTCTCAGCCATAAAACAGACAGATAAAGAGGTCCTTGCCTATGTGCTCTTAGTCACACAGAGTGACACAACCTTTATCCTAGACGAAGTGGCCCAAGACCTCAATACAAACAGAATGTCAGCTTGCAGCTGTCCACAATGACTGCAAGGTCAGTCATTCCTTGTCAGAAACTGACAAATCTACAAGTAAGAGAATACAACTCGGACAAAAGGATCCCGTTGCCACTAGTTTTCACACGAGAGTTAATTCCAGCAAACAGGTCACATATTCCAACTAGTATCCCAGTCAATAAACAATGTGCAGTCCAAATCCTCTTTATGAATGACATAATAACCCAAGGAAATGCTGAGAGGGTTCCAAAGCCCAAAGTCGATAACCAACCAGTGTGGTATATTCTGCACCACGGAGTCTACCATTCCCACAAACCAGGAAAGATCTGTGTGGTTTTCGAATTGTTCAGCACGCTTCCATGAAACCTCTCTAAACGATCACCTCTTGACCAGTCCAAACTTGACCATATTATTTGGAGTACTGTGTCGATTCAGAAAGAGTCCATAATAGCCATAACATGCGACGTCGAAAAAATGTTTCATCAATTTCATGTTACAAAGGAACATCAATACTACATGAGATTCCTCTTCAGTGTTTAGAATGAAGGTACACCTGTTTAGGGCAGATTCATCCCCTGGCTTCTCCAATTTTGGACTCAAGCATCTGGCACTGCAGGGTCACGGAAAGTTCAGCAAAGAGTCCATTAAGTCCATCCAGAGAAACTTTTATGTCGATGATGGCTTAACAAATGTAAAGTCACCTGCTGAAGCTATATATCTGGTGGAAGCAGAAAGAGCCTTGCTCAGAACAGGAAAACTTTGGCTGCACAAATTGATGTCCAATTGATGTCCAGTGACAAGTGATTGCCGCAATACCACCTGAAGAACGTGCCCATGATCTAGACGTGGCCTTAGGAGAACTTCACATTGAGCGAGTGCTTGGAGTTCAATGTTAAGTTTAAGTTTGTCGAAGCAGATGAATTCCAATTCAGGGTCATAGTCAAGAAAAATCCACTGACAAGGAGAGGTGTTCTCTCAACTGTCACCTGCGTCTATGATCCACTAGGATTTGTTGCCCTGTTGTTTTAATTAGTTATTTCTTTGGTCCTTGTGCCTCCTTCCTAATATGGAATGAAAACCACAATGACCCTTTGTGTATACTACTGAACAAACTTGTATTAAGGTATAGAATATGCCATGTTTCACTACAAATATAAATGCTGTTTTAAGGCATATAATATATATTTAGAAACACATCTGTTTGATTCTGCTTGTCAGCCAGACATGGAGGCTGATTTCAGCAGAGCTGTGCTACTCTACTGTACATTTCCATACTTGCCAACCTTGTTTGGAGGCTGAAATCAGCAGCTGCTACCGTTTTATGAAAGCAGACCAAGACAACATGGTTTAGTAGTTCCTTTGATTTTGTCATTGCTGCAAATACCTGGTTTACATGCAACTTGACTACATCTTTGGCACCATACTCCAATGTTCAACTGTACTGAAAACTCACAAATTGGATTATGTTTAAAAAAAAAAAAAACACCTCAAAAGATAAGCTCATACATATTTAAAAACATTTACAAATAAAAACACTTCAGACAAGATTTTCTAGGTCAGCCACCATTCCTGGAACAACAGACAACCACTCAAAAAAAAAAAAAAAACAACTTTGATCATCTATTTTAGAAGTTAAAAATGACTTGTACTAAACAATAATCACTAAATATTTCATGCATCTAGCATGAATAGTTTTAAATAAAGTAAATACTTGAACTGGAACTTTATAAGTGTTTCTGTAGCACTAGTTTTTACAGTAAAATTTAAATTAAATTTTAAAAATGTACTGGGAATAGTGACATTATTTCCAGAACATATGAAGCTGGACAGTGAGAAGGCCTCCAATAATTTCACATGGATTGACCCTGGTTAACAACTACCTGCTATATTTGATACAAGAAAGACCCATGTCTAAAACCAATTCAGAAAGGTCTTGGCAGTGCTGTAGCCACAAATTCATTTCAGGAAGGAAGACATCATGATTATTTTTGTGATCTGTACAATTGACAAGTGTGATGTTGATAGACAGAGAGCTGTGTATCAACAAGTCAGCCAGGGAAAACAACAGCAGTTGATGACAGAAACATTGTAAGAGCTGTAAAGAAAAACCCAAAAACAAGTCAGCAACATCACCAACAACCTCCACAGGGCAGTCCACAGTTCTAAGAGGACTCAGAGAGCAAAAATCTAGAGGCCATACCACAAGATGCAAACCATAATGCCAGAATGGAATTTGCAGAAATACAGAGATGAGCCACAAAAGCTCTAGAACCAAGATTAACCTCTACCAAAGTGATGAAAAGCTCAACATGTAGAGAAAAAAAGGATCTGCTTATCCAAAATGTACAAACTTCTGGAACAGGTTTACTAATCTTTATTGATGATGTAACTCATGATGATAGCAGCAGAATGAATTCAGCAGCCTATAGAAACATTCTGTCAATTTACACAGAAATTCATCCAATCTAATTGGGAGGATCTTGTGGAAATACAATGACCCAAAACACACTACCAACACAGCAAAGGACTACATCAGGAAAAAAAGTGGAAGGTTTTAGACTGGCCAAGTCAATCACCAAACCATAACTGAATTGTGCATGCATTAGGTCTCCTAAAGAGGAGACTGAATGGAGAAACGGGAGCCACAAAACAAACAGCAACTGAAAAAAGCTATGGTAAAAGCCTGGAAAACCATCACAAAAGAAGAATGCAACAGTTTGGTGATTTCAGTGGGTCACTTGGTTAATACACTTATTGCAAGCAAGGGTATGCAACCAAATATTAAAATGTTACTTATTTTACTTTAAAATAATATTCTAAATTGTTTAACAAATCTAGATGTAAATATCAGGAAATGAAAGCTGAAATTCTTATCTATCATCTCATATTCATCTTTTGATCTCAAACACAAATATCTGCAGCGTATAGCAAAAACAAAAGAATTGGTCTTGTCATTCCCATACTTTTGGGGATAAATCAGATGCATTGTATGTGCGCATGATAAACATTTGGAACCATCTCATTCTTAACATTATATTTTTGATATATGAAAAATATTATATTTATACATCAGGTCCATAGTATTTGGACAGTGACACAATTTTTGTAATTTTGCTTCTGTACACCACCCCAATGGATTTGAAATGAAGCAATCAAGATATGATTTAAGTGTAAACTTTCAGTTTTAATTCAAGGGGGCTAACAAAAAATACTGCATTAACCATTTAGGAAATGGTTAATTTTTTACACAGCCATTTTTTTACACAGTCCCTCCATTTTCACAGGCTCAAAAGTAATTGGACAAACTAACAATCATAAAATATTAGGATTATTTTTAATACTTGGATGCAAATCGATTGCAGTCAATGACTGCCTGAAGTCTGGAACTCATGCACATCACCAAAGGCTGAGTTTCCTCATTGAGATGCTTTGCCAGGTCTTTGTTGCGACCGCCTTCAGTTTTGTCTTTTTTTTTTTTTTTTTTTTATGTAGAAACATTTAATTTCATTATTTTTGAAGGCATCTTTGCATTTCTTCGCATGTGCCTAAGACTTTTGCACAGTACTGTACACACACAATTTTTTTTGATGCTGCTCCCATTCAGGGTCACCACAGCAGATCACCCATTTGCATATTTTGATTCTGGCACAAGTTTTAAGCCGGATACTGTTCCTGATGCAACCCTCCCCATTTCCGGGATTGGGACCAACACTGAGAGTGCACTGGCTCGTGCAACCCTCCAGTGGCTGGGGTTGGTTCCCTGTAGAGCCAGGAGATACATCAAATATTATCAATATTATTGCAATAATTTTACTGATGATATAACATTAGAGGATATCGTGAATATCGAATAATCTTGAAAATTAAGCTTACTTTTCTAAAGATGGTACCACAGGCCAATTTAACTCCCCCTTTTTGTCTCATGAGTTGGACAGCACAAGCAATGGACTGATGAGGGAGGGTCTGTTTACACATCTGTTTATATTGGTTCATTTAAATAAATATGATTTTTTAAAATAATCCTTGTGTTCATTTAGTACAAAGCATTAAGTGGTCACTAGGTCTAGATTATTTTTTTTAACTGTGTGTTTTTGCACAATAGCTGTTTGATCCAAATCATGCTTTTTTAATGGGGGAAAGAAAATCACCTTTTTTAATTATTCCAGAGCAAATGCAAAAATGTTAAGATGTGTATAAAATATCATCAAAATTTGGAAAAATATAAAAATATCATTACCCAGCCCTAGTTCCCTGACTAGGAGTCAAACCCGGATCGCATTAATACGCTCCCACCAGAGAAACAAATATATATTTAATAAACTTAACTTTTACATTTGCTCTTCTTTTTCCTGCAAATATTCTATACTACTTTCAGAGCCTATGTTATTGGTGTTAATCAAATATGTTTAAAAATGAATAGCTTTAGATTATAGCCCTTCAAAGACTCACAAAATACTGAAGTGGGCTAGGCATAATTTGAGCTTGATAACTCTGATTTAAATCATACAGTTGGTTCAGAAAGTTTTCAGACCCCATTCAGTTTTTGCATCCTTTATTGAGTTTTAGATTTCATTTAAAATATATTCAATTAATTTTTTTTTGCCATTAATCTACACACAACAATCCATAATGACAAAGCAGAAACAAGTTTTAAGAATTTTTTTGGAAATGTGTTAATAATCTAAAATTAGAAGCTCTCAGTTAGATTAGCAATCAGACCCTTTATTCTACTTTGGTGAAGTACCTTTGGCAGCAACTACAGCTTCAAGTCTTTTTGGGAAGTCTTGAAAAGCTTTGCACACCTGGATTTTTTCTTCCATTCTTCCTGGCATATCCTCTCACCTCAATCAGATTGGATGGAGAGCATCTGTGAACTGCTATCTTCAGCTCTCTCCACAGATGTTCTATAGGGTTGAAGTCTGGGCTTTGGCTGGGTCACTCAAGGACATTCAGAGACTTGACCCAAAGTCACTCTAGCGTTATTTTGGATGTATGCTTTGGGTTGTTGTGCTGCAAGGTGAAATGTCACTCCAGTCTGAGGTCATGCACACTATGGAGCAATTTTCCTTCAAGGACCTTGCTGTAAGTACCAGATTTTTGCCAGACTTACGGCTTTGAGTGTATTTATTTAGGAGTGGCTTCTATCTAGCCACTCTGCCATAAAGTCCTGATTGAACTTCTAAAGCCAACTTCTAAGAGACCTCTCAAGATAATCAAAGCTAACAAGATGCGCCTGAGCTAAATTTGGAGAGTCTTACCCAAGGGCTTATGTAACTTATGTAAATGAGAGATTAACGGCCAAAAAAAAAAAAACTAATCCATTTTAAATTAAATTTGGACTGATGGGTTAGACAGTGCTCGCCAACAATTTAGATAACATCTTTTGGAAAAATGATATTCATCACAGTACAGTTCAGGAGACTTTGTAAAACCAATGGCAAGTTGCATTGAAGCTGTTCTGGTGCTATGTAGTGGACACTTTGTTTTTTTTTGTTTTTTTTTTAATTGCTATCTATCTGTAGTTTAGTACGGCAGTGTAATTTCAGATGTAGACAAGGATTCCAGAAGGGTGTCAGGTGACCGACCAAGCTCCCCAGCTCTGAGCATGAATCAATAAGAACTGCATCATGCAGTGAAACTGCCATTACTACAAGGTTTACACCCTCACACAGGAGTGGCACGAAACAGTAGCCAGTCACAAGCTAACAATTCAAGATTTCTACTCTAGGTTTTATCACTGTTGGTTGGTGTGTGCATCTTGTGTCCTCTGTTTCCTTATAATACACTGTGTCTCTGAGTAACAGTCATACAGGCTTCAGCCTTGCAAAACAGGATGCAGAGAAATTCAGAAAGCCTGACTTATGTGATCATTTACTCAACTCTGACTTTGCGTCTAAAGACAAAGACTTTAACTTGCACTCAGGGCTTCATAAACAGACCTCTTTAACTGAAGCCTGCAGATGATCATAATAGTAAAGAACGTGAATAGCTCATTTTCTACCGAACAAAAAGAAAACTTAAAACTGGATTTTTAAGAACTTTCCAAGATCATTGCTGAAAACAAAATCTCTCAGAAATGCACAGACTATGTTATAACCTATGACATATAACCCTATAACTCTGGAAATACAAGCACTACCTAACAGGTATTTACAATACAAAACCAGTTCCACATTTGGGAAGCAAATCCTGCTTTAAGAAAATAAGGCAATTTCATGGGGAAAAAAAAAATTAAAAACAGCAATCTCTAGATTGTCAAATTGTCATGTGGCAGCAAAGCAGAGAGGGCGCTGTTGCATCGGGAACAGCTTTATCAAAATGTCTAATATCAAAACAAATAGCTAGCATTATTCCAAGTATACTTTATTCAAAATAAATGCATTATAACACTGAACTGGTACGCACTCAATCGTGCTCAAGAGGAAGAACTAACAGTAGCGAGCTTGAGGCTAAACAGGTAGACAGTCAAGTACATCGAGCCTTTTAAATAAATATGGACAAATTTCATACTATGACAATGCTGCAGTTAAATAACCTTAAAAGCTAAAGTATTTAAATAATTATACAAAGGTGTCACTTAAAGGCATCAAACCAGTGTATGACGTTAAAGTAAGTTATAGCTAACTAGCTAGCCAACCGAGTGGCCAGGATTAAAAATACAATAACTAAAACCTGCTGAGCTTTTCAGTAAAATGTAATATACTCCCCAAGGCCGAATAGTCCTTTACCTGCCATTGTTCCAAACTGTTTACACTAAGCTGTAATACGGATGCCCGGCTGAGAGAATGACATTAACAAACGGGTTTCCCTGCACCAGTGCATCCAGTACAGTTAGCTAGCCATAGCTAAGAGAACATAGGTACATGCAACACTTTACCTGAAGGGTTAATACCAGATGCGACTTGTTTCCGTCCTTGTACCCACAACCTTCCACAACGTATCAATGTTTCTGTCCTTTTTTTTTTCGAAAATTGTGCCGCTGAGCATTGACAACTCCGCTTCGCTCAGTAATAAAACTCAGGACGGCGCCATGTTCGCTTTACACAAAGCGCAGGTCTGCGCATGGGCCGACCACCAGCTTGTCACGAGGCTGTCAGCTGGTTGGAGAGACAGGAAGTACCGAGAAAACCGGTATACAGGTTAATATAGTTCCCTTCTTTCCCCGTTGTATGAAATCATGACGTGTCCGGCTGATGAAGGGACTTGGATAGGCTCAGTATACTAAAGGGGTGTCAAAGGCAAATTCTGACCGGGCAATATCAGCATTTTTGTCAGCCCCTGAAGGGCGGTACTTATTTGAACACCAGCTGCTTTGATGAGAAACAGGATTGGGATGATGCATATTTCCTGTTTCAGTTTGAAAGCTACTAGCCTGACAGCTGCACTATAAGCATAGAGATATAGAGGTGAGAGCCAGTGAAGTAGCCTGATGAAGTCAAAAGTTAAGTAGATCAGGGTTTATAATAAGGTGTAAATTTTCCCTATTATTAACTGTTTATTTTATTACTGTCATTTTCAATGGAACTGTCATAAAGATATTTTATGGCAATTTTTTAATGTGGAAAGATTGACAGTAGATTGTGCCTTAAATGATCAAATAACAAATTTGTCATCACCACTTCTACTGCTGCTGACATCCACCTGAAATTCTTGAGCGTGTACTAATTGTACAGGTCAGGAAAACAATCATGATTTTATTTTGTATATTTCCTGATCCCACCGAAATTAATTTAAGGTTACGCCACTGCCAGCACAACACACAACATGCTTCCCGGGTTTCGGCAAGCGGAAGAGGTCCCCTTCTCACACCTCGACAGGAGGATGCTATTTGCACCATGGTCAGAGCAAATAATGCCATTTAACTAAGAGAGTGCTATTACACATGATAGCAATGTCTTTGAAAACATCCAATCCATTAGCATCTCAACTACCGACACGGTGCTGAAAAGACACCAAATGAGCATGAAACAGCTGTACCGTGTACCATTTGAAAGAAATGGTGACAGAGTGAAGGAGTTACGGTACCAGTATGTACAGGTAAAACATCTATGTGCATACAGTTACTACTTTACAGTAAACAGTACAACATTTTATAGTGATATACAGTACAGCAAGTGTGACTTTACATACACTATATTGCCAAAGGTTTTGGAACACCCCTCCAAATCATAAAATTCAGTTATTCCAATCACTTCCATGGCCACAGGTGTATAAAATCAAGCACCTAGGCATGCAGACTGTTTCTACAAACATTTGTGA
>CM074966.1:8959700-8975732 GCA_037577455.1 Pangasius macronema | reverse complement strand
CATCCACTTTAGTTGTCTTCTGTGGTCTTCCAGGCCTTTTGATGTTGTTGAGCTCACCAGTGCTTTCTTTCTTTTTAAGAATGTACCCAACTGGTACATAAGGTGAAGTTTGGTGTTCCACAAAGCTCTATTTTAGGCCCACTGCTCTTCTCTTTATATATGCTACCTCTGGGCAAAATTATTCATAAACATGTGATTAGCTTCCACTGTTATGCTGATGACACACAGCTGTATGTTTCAGCAAAGCCAGATGACAGACACCTACTTAAAAAATTGAAGAATATGTAAAGGACATTAGAAACTGGATGCTTATTAATTTTCTCTTACTAAATTCTGACAAAAGACAGAGTACTTATACTAGGACCACATGCAGCTAGAAGTAAGCTTTCTGATTACATAGTAACTCTGGATGGCCTTTCTGTTTTTTCATGTGCAGCAGTAAAAGACCTTGGTGTGATTATCAATTCCAGTCTTTCATTTGAAGCTCATGTAGGTATTACTAGCTTTCTTTCATCTCAGAAATATTGCTAAGATAAAAAATATATTGTCACTACACGATGCAGAAAAATTTGTTCATCCTTTTGTTACCTCTAAGTTGTATTATTGTACCTCTAAGTTGTATTATTGTAACATTACTGTCTGGATGTTCCAGTAGGTGCATAAACAAGCTCCAGTTATTCCAGAATGCAGCAGCGAGAGTCCTTACTAGAACCAGAAGATATGACCACATCACCACTATCTTATCCACACTGCATTGGCTCCCAATTGTATTGATTCTAAAATACTACTGTTGACCTAGAAAGCACTGAATGGCCTTGTGCCACAGTACCTGAGTGAACCTTTGGTCTTTTATGATCCGCCACGCCTACTTCAATTAACAGGTGCAGACTATTTGTTGGTATCTCAAATAGTGAAGGCTGCAGCAGGCAGTAGAACTTTTTCTTACAAAGCCACACAGTTATGGAACAGCCTTCCAATTAGTGTTTGGGGCTCAGACACAGTCTCAGTGTTTAAGTCTAGGTGGAAAACATATTTGTTTAGTCTTAGCCTTTTGTGATTAGTTTTTTCTTAGATAAAGGAGCAGGTCTGGAGTGTTCACAGACATAGAGTGCTGTGGTTAACTGGGATGTTTGGATGCTGTCGCCCCCCACTCTCAAGCATTCACTCAGGTTTGTTGACGGTGGAGTGGGTGGCTGCTTTATGTCCCAGGGCACCCTCATGTCTGTAGTACCTTCTGGCTCTCCCTTTCAGTTATGCTGTCATAGCTAGTCTTGTCAGATTCCCTGCTTGCACTCTGCATGCAAAGTACATTGTCCTTAACCAGTACATGACAAGAGCATACCTAACAATCTCTCCTTCTCTGTGTCAAGCTACACATGCTACTCCTGAGATCCTAGTGATGGCCTGAAGATTAGTGGGATTGCTGGGGATGGTGCCACTTGGGGGCCATGGTGATGGCTTGGAGATCTTTTATGGGGAGTTGTACTGTGATGGCTTGGGACTGCAATTGCTGTGGTGGCTTTGGGGCTGCAGTTGCCAAGAGCAGCTTTGTACTCAGGACTCCATCAGTGGACAGTGGTTTGGGTTAACAAACTGGACTTCTTGTGAAAACTGATGATGAATTTAATGTTTACACAGTTGCACTATTTGCCCATATAGCACACAGTTATAGAAGGAATTTATTTATAATTGCACTATCCATTAGCTCCCAGATGAGGATGGGTTCCCTTTTGAGTCTGGGTCCTCTCAAGGTTTCTTCCTCATATCTTCTTAGGGAGTTTTTCCTCGCCACCATTGCCGCTGGCTTGCTCATTAGGGATTCACATATTTACTTAATTTATTTTGGTTTAACTTAATTTGAATCTATTTATTTCTGTAAAGCTGCTTTGTGACAATGTCCATTGTTAAAAGCACTATACAAATAAAATTGAATTGAATTGAATTGAATTGAATTTATTTATTTATTTATTTATTTATTTATTTATTTATTTATTTATTAGCTTTTTTTATAATCAAATGTCATTTTGATACTTTTTCAAAATTTTTGCTGCACAGAACAATAATAGCTTCAAATAAGCAATATGTTGCAATTGGACCAACCATTAGCAACTTCCAAATAAACTGACAGGAAATTTCACCTGATGAAATGAGATGAAATAATTCTGATATAGTGCTCATATTGCAGAGGTCCCATATCTCTTTCACATTCCACAATATTAGTACAAAATAATGCAATGTTTCTGAAAAAAAGTCTCAGTTGAATGTAAAGTTTTAATGCATTAAAATATAAAATAAATTGTAACCATCTAGATTTATTTGGCTTTCATTGTCTAATTCTAAGTGGTAGAATGAATGCATTAGATTGGTTAAATCAATAGCTAAAGGACATCAGCCATGACCTCAGAGAAGCAATTTTTCCTGCTCATGAACCTGGAAAGGATTATAAGGCTTGTATAAAAATTATTTACAAATGGAAAGCCTTCAAGACAGTTGCCAATCTTCCCAGGAGTTAGCATCCCAGCAAATTCAGTCTTAGGTCAGACCATCTAATGCTCAGAGATATAATGTGCTATTGTGGGAATATAGAAAATAGATCTCATGCTGGAATTGATAAAATAGTAAAGGTTAGAAGCTGAAAAATAGAAAAGGACAGTAAATTATATATGGAGGACTTATAAAGTCATTTTAATTAATTTTATTAACTTTTTGAGACATAAGGAAATAATAAAAGTGTATAAAAGCAGTAATTAAAACATTTAAAATTTTTAACTCACTCTATAATCATTTATTTACATTCAGTTGTATTTTAGCCTCAGTAGATTGCCTATTAGTGATTTTTTTTTTTTCATTTAGGGGAATCCATAGTTAATTAACTGTAGAAGAATTTTCTCTCCCCCTAAGAAAACTTGGTCATGATAATTAAAAATTAATTTTATGACTACTGTGTGGCAGAGGAGCCATGGTCGAGCATCAGCTGTGGTTTGAGAGGAGGCGGACTGAGCAGGCAGGTAACATGTGATTGTTATTACCAGCAGCTTACTTATATGTTTTCCATTCAGTAAATGCTGTGAGACAAACAGAAACAGAGCCAACACAACACTTGCCTCAAATTTGATCTTAAATTTGAACTTGAACTTGACATGAATGACTTGACATGATGTTTTGCGCTTCTTTTATTTTTTATTTTCCTCATTTCTACAGTGAGAGGTTTAAGTTTCCACTTAATAAAAAATAAAAAGGGGGTTCCTGAGTGGAACAACAGAAAAACAGAAAACAGAAAAACCATTCACCCTATTGTCTGGAGATTGCATGATTGTCATCCATGGCCGGGAGTCAACGGAGCAAATATGGGCATGCTCTCTGGTTGGGAGAGATGGCATTATCTCTCTCCAGTTCAGTCACAGCGACACCAGCAAATCACGAACATCTGTGAGCTCATGCATGCGGAAGGAGGTGGATAGCGTGTTCTTCTGTGTATGTTATGTTGCACTGTAATGCTTCATGAGCAGCAATTTGAAAAGAGGCAGTTGGCTGGCTTAACGTAAGCATGTAATAGCACCCTCCCTGGTTGGCAGCTGTCACATCTTAGGGGAGACCTAACCGGTGGGTGGGAATTGGCCAAGACAAAATTAGAGAGATAACCAGGGGAAAAAAACATTTAAAAGAAACCAGAAACAGTAAGCTGTTCACGGCTTGTCAAGTCCAAGTTCAAATGCTGCGTTGGCTCTGTCTTTCTTTGGCTCACAAAGTGTACTGGAAATAACATACGTATCTACATAAGTAGGCTGCCGGTAATAACACACAGAACAATCACATATTAGCTGCTGGTTCAACCCGCCTCCTCTTTTCGTCCACAGCTGAAACTCGACCACACACCCTTGGCCACATATGGATATCTGTTGGATATAGTATATTTGATGAATTTTCATAAATATGTTAATTCTTATTACCTTAAATATTATTATACTAAATGAAATGCTTACATCTAACATTACAAAAATAATCTAGACTATTCACTGGCCAGCAGACATTAACTGCATCAGAAAGACCAAAATCTGCTCAGGCCTGTCAACGCTCTGCGCAACTGGAGAAATGACTTAACTGAACAAACCAGCATCCTGCTCACACAAAAATGTTGAAGCTGCTAAATAAAACTATGAATAATGATAAGAACCACAATATTTACAAAAATATGTTCATTAATAACTGTTACAACCCATCATGGCATAAACACCTAGCTAAGTTTAGACATGCATCTAAAGTTTACAATTAAACAATAAAATAAGAAAAGTAAGAAACAATAGATACAATCAATAAAATAAAAAAGTAAGAAAATGAAAAATGGAAAATGTCAAAAGTAGGAGTAATAAAATTACTTTTAATTTATTATGACATTTTTTATGTTATCTCATTTGTGGCATAACTCATAGAGGCAGAGTCATTATATGTTATAACATATAATGTTTCATTATCAACAAATTCATTATAAAATGTCTGATGGCCCAATATGGAGGTCAGGAATTTGACAGCACACTGAGTTTGAGAGATGAAAGAAGGACATTACATATTTTAAAGAGTGTTGTGGCAGCAGGAGCAAGCATTGGCTGCAGACAAAGAGGAGGGGGTTGAACCAGCAGGTAACGCATGATAACTCTATCTCATCTGTGTGTTTTTACTGCCAGTTTATATGCTCTTTGTCTGTCCTTTCAGTGAATGCTGTGAGCCAGAAAGAAAGAGAGACGGAGCCAACACAACACACCTGGCAGGAACTTAAATTTAAAGTTGGACTTGAATGTGTTGAAAGCCGTAAACTGTTTGGACTGAATTTTATTTCTCTTGGTTTTGGGTGAAAGAATTTAAGGTTTTGAAGATTTGCTCTGACGAGCACTTAGTTGAAAAAAAAGAGAAAAATAAAGGTTCTTATAATACAAAAAATGGGTAATGCATCTATACAGTTTTTATAATTGCACTGATATACTTGCGCCCAATAGGACATTCTATGGAGCCTATCATCCTTACTGCTATTGTAGTTTACACAATAACCAGAATCAAGGACATTTGTTAATTCTCAACTGAATTGTACACTTTCAGTATTGTTAGTTTTGCATTTGCAAAAAACTGAATTATGTATTCCCTTTAAATAAGTTGATAAAAATATGGTTGTATCTGTAACAACAAAGAACAATTCACCTACTCTACAGTATATTTTATACCAAAAATATCTGACTTGGAAACAAAAACAGTCCTAACAAAAGGTCAAAATGCTTTTTCTCAGTATCTGTATAGATCTCACCTAAATCTTCTTCGGTCTGAATATATTCAAATATATTAAAAACATTGAATAAAGATATGCTTCTAAAGTCAGTATTTCTTTCTTTCTATACACTTCCAATTCTTTTCAGTTCCAGGAGAGGCTCAACACAAGAGTCAATGATCGCAGAGAGTTAACAAAGCCTGTGATGTGTTTCTTGAGTGTGAATTTATTTCTAACACATAATGTATCTTTGGTCAAGCATTAAATCTCATCTCTAGCTTCATACAAAGGGAACAAAAGTCAAAGATTCCAGTCAAAGGGTGTAGCTTAACTTCTCCTCAGTTCAGAATGAAGTCTCATAATCACTATCACCTTGCCAGCGAGACAATCTTAAAAACCCTGGGCCAGGGTCATGGGGTCGATTGAAATAAGGGTCAAAGTTTGAGGATTCCAGTGAGCTTAGGGAGCCTGCGAGTGACCCAGTACCCTCAAAGGCATAAGTGTGCAAGCAGTCGAAGGGAGGGACACAAGGGTCCTGGTCAGCCTCAGCCAGTCGGTCTGTCATAAACTGGCAAAAGACTTCATCCTCTGGACCAATAAGGTGAGAGTGGCATAGAGACAGGCGTACACTTGCTACCACTTCCTCTCTACAGAATGTGTGTTTTTTGCGGCGGTGTGGGTGTGGCCTCAGTGGGACTAAATGGCTAGAGCTGGCTGCATCCGGAATACATTCACTCTCACCGTAATGTACGATGTTCTGTGAGTACTCCTCTGTGTCAAGTTCCTGGACGGCAAGTTTCTGCTGTTGTACTGTCCTGTGTCTCCACACAGCTACCATTAGTAAAGCAAGCACTGCAAGTCAAAGAAAGACATTTTTACAACTTTGATGTTCTATTCACTTCTGAGCAATCAATGCTAACACCATTTATTTTTATTTTATAAATTAGATCTTACATAGTAAGATGTAACATATTTTAACCTTGAAATGTACATATTTTAGCAGTATTAACTGCATTTACAGCAATAGGCCTGAACATGGAGATAGATATGGAAACTCATTACTAATGACTGAAGTGATACTGTGATGTTCTTAAGTAGTTATGATAATTTGGAACAGTATTATAAAGCAAACACATGGAAACTTATTACTAATTACTGAAGTGTTTGTGGTCAGTTACCTATAAGTGGATCATTTAGCACAGATGTGCAGTTTCATAGTTTTAATAGAGGGAATTTGTATTTGCATTGTGCTGAGTATTAACCTACAAAACTTACCAAATTTTGTGCCTGGTGGCTGCATTTTCTGTAGAAAATTAGAGCTGTTAGGATGGAGGTGTCTACTGTAATGAGCGGTAGACTTATTTGAGTTTTATCACTTAATAGAAAACTGCTGTTTTAGTCCTAATTTTGAGAAGGAGTTTCAAACTCTCTGACCTGCACAGAGGGAGATAATTATGTGTTTATGTTGTTGTTGTTCCTCTTTCAGCTGCTCCCATCAGGGGTCGCCACTACTGATCATTGGTTTGGATATTTGATTTGCCATTTTTTTTTAATTTATTTAAAAAAATGATGCCCTTCCTGACGCAACCTTCCCCAATTTTTTTTTTTTATTTTTTTATCCAGGCTTGGGACGGGCACTGAGAGCACACTGTTGCATGCAACTCTGCATGCGACTCTAGGGACCCTTTATGTGTTTATGTAGGTTTATGTAATAATTATGTGTTTATGTGTTTATGGGCTGAATGAGGTCCATCAGAATCACATACGTTTCTCCCAGGGACTTCCTATTTTAATAATAGTGAGCAATTTTAACGTGAGCTCAGGATCAATCCAGGGACCCTGGAGCTGAGTGATGACATGCTGTGTCACCATGTCAGCAATAATAATATTATTATTATTATTATTATTATTATTATTATTATTAAATATGTGTTAACCTGTGGCAATCCAGGTTAAGGGAGATGGATTAGCTTGTCAGACATGGGTCATACTTGCCTGCTTGATGTATAACAGAGCTGATTTATATCTTACTGTCACAGGCTATTTGTCAAAAGAGCATTCTGTGATTTATTTATTTGCTTGTTAGTATTTAATTCTGTTCTTTTATTCTGGCAGGAAAATAAATTTTGCTTTTAGTCATATATTTAGTTCATATTGCAGTTCATACGCACCTATTACTGTGATGAGGCATATAGAGAGGCCTAGGAGGGCCTGCATGCTGAGGGCCAAAGCTTCCATTCCACTAGATGGGCAGTGCCCTCTAGACTGGCATACACAAACACTGATGGTGAAAGTGGTAGTGCTGGATAGAGCAGGAGAGCCACTGTCTGTTATGACCACGGGGAGATGATACAGTATCCGATCACGACGTGTAAATGTGCTACGACGGGTCAAAATGCCTGCTGTGTTGTCTGTAGAAAAAAAAGGGAGGTTCATTTCTAAAAAAAACTGGCTGATGCATGACATATATAGATTTCATTCAATATATCTCTCATGTTCTGCCTGTTTTTAGCAACAAGTGTCTAGCTAAGCCTATCTATTTTGATTTAATAGAAATATAATTCTAAATTCTATTAGCAACAAAACAATATTCCTTTGTTAGTTTGATATTACTTTACACAAATATGAGGTGTATTTTGTTACCTTGGTTGTCCCTGATGGTGAAGTTGGGGTTAATGTTTTTATTTGGCACCATGGAAAAATAAAAATGATGACCTTCTGCTGGATCATCTGCATCCACAGCACTTATAACCTGGATGACCTATATTAACAAAAATGTTAGCAGACGACTTTCAACAAACGCTCCATTATCATCACCTCTGTATTTGACTTCACACTGACAATTTAAGTTTGAACATCATTGTCTCTTAAAGCATAATATAATATGGTTCTTACAGTTATGGTGCTTGCATCCAGTTTTATCCACAGAGCTCATGGAAAACAATTGATATTAATCCCAAACAGCAACACCAAATTTAGCATGTCTGCCCTAATTGACTATTTGCAATTTGGTTTCACATCTTTCTGATGATAAACATTGAGTGAAGCAGTTCTTCAGAAGTGATATGTTGGCAGATACTGTGTGCCATGTTACTTAGGTTCTTGAACTTCCTTTTATACATTATTTTAGGATATCACAGCAGATGTTTGGAATGCTGGAGACCAGTAATCAGTGAATTGGGAAAAGGTTATTATATTCAGTGGGTTCTTCTTGTTGGCATAATACATAGGTAGGAGGTTACATGTTACAGGTAGGACATCAATAGTCAAAGAGAAAGAACAAAGGTGGTTCTGAGAAGGCAAGAATAAAAAGAAGACTCAAAAAGGAAGCAGTGAAATGCTTGAAAATAGTGCATATATTGTAGGTGAACAGTCTAAAATTCTAGCTAAAGCATTATAAGACTGCTGACATCGAGAGCTTGGAACTTAGATAACATTAGTTTGAGTGTATATGTGCGTGTGTCAACATACTTCCCCTGCCTGTGTGCCCTCACACACATAGGGCTGGTAGTCCCTATATAGAGTGGGTATGTTGTCATTGACGTCTAGGACTTTAATGACCACAGAAACTGAGGAAAGCTGACTTTTACCTGGGTAGATAGATAGATAGATAGATAGATAGATAGATAGATAGATAGATAGATAGATAGATAGATAGATTAAATATAATTTGTGTAATGTTTTTAAACCCAAAAAAGTAATATGCTTATTGCTTACTTTGTAAGGTGGTGACTCACACTGCATCAGGAAGACCTGAGCAAACTGACTGAGCTACCAAACAACACTTAATAGGTAGAACCCGAGTGCAGAGCAAATAATGCGAATAAACAGAATAAACAAACATGAATTAAAGACCACCTTGAGTCTTCAAACTTGCAAAGCAATAGAGCCTGGGTGGTGGGGTATTGGGGCGGATGGTGGTGGGGTGGGGTTCAGGGGATGAGTGGTGGTTGAGCTGCAGTTAAAGGGAGAGTTAGGCTTGGTATGCTGCCTGACACCTGCCCTATGGCAAACAAAACCAAACACCAGAGGAGCTCTTGCAAATGAAAATCAGGAAGGAAGTAACAGCACAAACTTAACCAGGAGGTGTCCAACCTCAAATTAATTGTAAGCTTAGTAGCATCAGCATCACCCCTGACTGCTTGCAACAAGGAGCTAAAGAGAAAACAAATGTTTTCTTTTTTACTCTTTCTTCTTCTCAAGGGACGGAACTTGAAAATCTCGAGATAGGGGCTAGGTTGACAAGATGAGGTCAGCCCAGAGCAGAGGAAGGGTTAGATTACATCTGCAGTATTTTAAATTTACTGAAATACTGACCAGGTCTTTTGCCAGAACTCTGCAACAAAGACTGAGCACATGAGAGCCTGCGTGTGACTATTAAATATCCAAGCAGATAGCTGCAGTTTATTGCTCCTGATTACTTCAGTGCGGACCTGTGCCTCCCTCTCGTGGCCAAAGATGGCCTAGCTGAAGACACAGCCCCATGCAGGGCTGTTATATTACTGCATTTGTTATTTGCTTTAGTTATTTTCTTAAAGAGTGCCAATAATTTTGAGAAATAAATAAATAAATAGATTTTAAATCTGACAGAAAGGCTTTTACCAGCAGTGTCAGAATTGAGCATGTATTTAATCATTTTATGGATTTTCTTGTGTGTATTTTTATTTGCTCTTCAAAACATTAAGTTTTCAAATGGTGTTTGTTGTTCAAAACATTTAAGTTTTGAACAGTCCTATATAAATTAAACTTATTATAACATACCATTTGCACATCCTAATGGAAAAACAGTTGCATTGTAAATGCAATATTTAGTAATACAAATAGATTTAGCATTCATCTCTAACAATTTCTCTGTCAGTTAGAAAAGAAATTCGGTCCACTTACTCGTTTCTTTAGCAATAACAGTAAGATTTTGCCATGCTGCACTCTCTCGGTCCAAAGGTTTGACCAGGGACACTGTTCCATTGTTGGCTTCAATCCTGAAGACATTCTTCAACTCAATTTTATTGGATATAAAAAACCTAGTAGGAAAAACAGTGCTTTTCAGAGAAAGGATTTAATGTCCCCTAGGAAAGTTCAATTCTTTTGTTTTTGCTATACACTGAAGACATTTAGGTTTAAGATCAAAAATTGAATATGAGACAATAGAATTTCACTTTTATTACCTGATACAGCTAGATGTCTTAAACAACTTAGAACATGGCATCATTGGTGGCAGGCCACACAACTCATCAATAAAGATTAGTGAGCCAATTTCAGAAGCAGCCATGCAAACCCAAACCATGACACTACTACCATGCTTGACCGATAAGCTCTTATGTTTTGAGCCGCATTTCCATTAGTTTGATAGAATTTTTCTTCACAGATTTCACAATGTTTCTGTCATCAACTGCTGTTGTTTTACTTGGCCAACCTGTTTGATGTCTGACTGTTAGTACACCAGTGGTTTCTTTCTTTTTCAGGGCATTCCAATTTGGGCATAATTGGCTATGCCCAGTGCTTTTGCAATTGGTCTGATTGATTTTCCTTCTTTTCTCAGCTTCAAAATGGCTTGTTTTTCTCACTTGCAGCTGTTTTCGTGTTGTTTTATTCTTTTTAACAACAAATGCAGTCTTCTTTGGAAAAACCCAGGCTCAAACTAAGAGTAGATATTCAGAGCTATTAATTGTTTAAACAATTAACCAAATGGTGCCATGTTCTAAGGTGTTTAACACGGCTAGATGTAAATATCCTAAATGAAAGCTGAAATTCTATCATCTCATATTCATCTTTTGATCTCAAACCCAAATGTCTTCTGTATATAACAAAAAACAAATAATTGGCCTTACTGTTCTAGTACTTTTGGAGGGGATTGTATATTCTGAGAGGTGATAAGAACTGAAGTGATAAGTGGCTAGATTAAGTTTATTTAACAATAAACAGCAATGTGCCTTGAATATACACTGACTTACCGGTTTTTAAGGTAATCATAAAGTATTTAGTACCTAATAAACTTGTGACCCAGTGTACATTGCTTTTTCAGTAACTGCTTCCCAGCAGTCTCTTTAGTGATTGCTTTGCAATGCGTAACACCACTGTTACTCAATTTCTACTAAACCTATAGTTTTCTTTAGGATATTTAGGTATCCAACTACTGAAGGTGTTGGCACCCTATTGTAATTGTTATGATTTTTCTTCTTCTGTCTTAAAATGAATCATGCAGACCAAACATTAAGTCCTACAGACATGAAACATTAGTCAATAGATAGTACACCCTCCCACTACTCAGGCTAATCAGATGGGCCCATGGTTTTACGTTTTGGTCCATATCTCATGAAATGTGAGTCCTACAAACAAAACTTTTTTCCTACTAATTCTGTGGGTTCTCCTAGAACAATAAAGACCAAAACATGAAAACATTTTAAACAGTAAAATGTAGCTGTTAGATTTTCTGCTCATTTGCATAATATTCAAAACCTACTTTTGTGAACTAGTCGTAGATTTTTGGGAAATCTTCTCTAATTTGGTGTCAAAGAACTCAGTAGAGTGTGAAACTCAATAATTATCAAAAACATGTTGACATTTGTAAACAATATGGACACCACAAATCAATAAATCCTAATGAGGAGCATAATTTACTCAAACAGATATAACTCATGAGTTCTTATAAGAATTTGCATGAAACATGAAAGGCTTACATCAGACAAGATTTTGAGGTCACAGGCACAGTTTGGAGCATGATCACACAAAGGGCGTGAAGCTAATGGAAAAGATTTTGTCGTACGTCCTATTGAGCCAAAATTTGGTATGATGTATCTATGTGCTAATCTGTAAGTGGATGTTTGATGATGACCTGGCTACTTAAAAAACATGGCCGTCATCAGCCACTCATTTTTCACCTGGCATTTGACGGGGTAAACATTTAGCTACTGTAATGAAACTTAAAAGTATGATCCCTCTAAGGTTCCCGTAAAAATTGATAGTCTCACTCAACTTGGCCTTTGGAGAGTGCAATTCATGTTTTTGCACTTAAAACCAAGCATATATTTTATAAAATAATGGATACAGTTTAATTTCTTTTTTTTAATGCTTTGTCTTTTTAACACCTAAAAATGAATCATTTGCTGATAATTTGCCAAATTGTCAATAAATTCTAATGAGGTGAAGCCTAATTTTCTTAAACAGCTAAATGACAGGGTTATCATTAAAATATTGCCACCAAATTTGGTAGTTAGGTCCCACCCCCTACTCAGTCAAATGAAATGACAAGAAGGGGGTGCTATAATGAATGATATCTGCAGAATTCCTGAGCCCTTGTGCATCATTTTACCACATGCTTTAATTACTTTTGGTAGATATACTTTCTGCCATCTTTAATTTTCTCAAACACATTCTTCAAACTAGTCATTGGCCATTCATCTGCTCAGCATAGAATATGAAATCTAGCAAGTAGAGAGTTCCCCTTCAGGAACTCGAGCTGCGTCGAAACGCTATGGGAACGCTTTCCGCGTGACCGCGCTCTGAATCACATGTTCAATCCAACCAATGGATGGGCGAGACGTCACGGGCGGGGTGACGTAGCGACCCGGAAGCATAAAAGCCCGAGCGGTGAGCCCCGCGTTAGCTTTCTGTCTTTCAGCAAGCACTCTGTGTCATATTGTTTGTCCAATTATTTGTCTAAAAAGTCTGGGAGCGGAGCACGCTGAGTCAGCTCTCAAAGGAGCCGGCTGCTCGCATTGCGAGCGTATTGCCGCTGCGTGTGCTCCTCTCCCGTGAGGCTCTCCTCAAGGGGGGAGCCTTCACTCGCGTGCCTCGCGGTGCCGGCCCCGCTTCTGCCGAGGCAGAGCGGCGGTTACGCTCGTGGGACTAGCAAATGGATCTGGCGGAGGGTCAAGTGCTTCCTGAAAACTGATTGGATGATGGCAACCATGTTTGTTAAGTATTTAGGTCATTATTAAAATTCCAATTACAGATAAGCATAATGACGCACTGCACCAAATTTCAGCTTTATCTGATGTACAGTTACTGAGGAAGAGTTATCTGAACTTGTGAATGACTATACCCCAAACATTGCACCTGACCTCAGAATCTTGCCTTTCAAGTTTGATCTGGATGCATACAAGCATTCATGAGTTACATTGAAGCATACATAATTTACATCATTAGAATTGTGTTGGCCATATTGTTTACATATGTCAACATGAAAAGTTGAAAAGTTTGACACTACTGTCGAGTGTATGACCAGTGATTTGAATGTACTTCTTCTGGTTCTTGAAATATAGGGCAAAACATAAACCTTGTGCTATAGTGCCACAATCAGCCTGATGCTGGTCCTTTATTTTGCTAAACAGTGGAAATTCTGCACCATGTGACAAAGTTTGGTGTTTCTATGACTTACAGCTTGAGCTGGCCATTGTGTTTTAGCAAAGAATCAGAAGAAGAAAAAGAAAAAGAAACAATTCCAGTAGAGTTACAAGCACTCCAAAGCAACCATAGACATACTATTAAAATTTGTTGATGGCCTCATGCTAAAACTGTGAAGTGCATGCTGTGTCTTTAAAACACACAATTATCTCAACTGAGAAAAACAAAGTTTCCCATCTTTCGCTTTTCCTGGTGATGTATACACATACTTTGCATTCAGAAGATATGGTTCTTTTAGTACAAACATACAATGGCCTTAGGCTTTATTTACCTGTTTTGGCCAATCAAAATAATTTTTAGTATGATTTTGTCAGCAAAAGTCTCCAGGTTACGTATGTAACCATGGTTCCCCGACGGAACTCGAGCTGCGTCGAAACGCTATGGGAACGCCTTCCGCGTGACCGCGCTCTGAATCACATGTTCAGTCCAACCAATGGATGGGCGAGACATCACGGGCGGGGTGACGTAGCGACCCGGAAGCATAAAAGCCCAGTGGTGAGCCCCGCGTTAGCTTTCTGTCTTTCAGCAAGCACTCTGTGTCATATTGTTTGTCCAATTGTTTGTCTAAAAAGCCTGGGAGCGGAGCGCGCTGAGTCAGCTCTCGAGCGGCATTGCGAGCGTATTGCCGCTGCGTGTGCTCCTCTCCCGTGAGGCTCTCCTCGAGGGGGGAGCCTTCACTCGCGTGCCTAGCGGTGCCAGCCCCGCTTCTGTCGAGGCAGAGTGGTGGTTACGCTCGTGGGGCTAGCAAATGGATCTGGCGGAGGGAATGGAGACGGGCCGGTCCTTTTCTCCTTCCTCACCCTCCAGATCCACGGTCCACTCTTCGGGTTCGGAAGCACGCTCTGCGGTTTCTTCCCCCCGGGGAGCGGACTCGGCGCTCTGCCTGTCTTCCTCCGAGGAGGTTGATGTGGAGGGTGCCAGTGATAATTCGTCCCTTTTATGTGGTTTTACTTTCACTTTCGCTTTCGCCGGTGTGCTTAAAGCTCGCGAAAAGACGACACATGGGGCGAAAAACAGGCAGCATTTTAGGCGGCGTGTTTCTCCCTGCTCACGCTGTATTGGGGGGGGATACACACAGTCTGTGCGTTGTCTGTTTAGGGGCGGAGTCCGCATTGTGTGCGTTTGCCGCTGCGTGTACTTCGCTCCCGGTAGGCTCTATTTAAAGAGCCGCCACCTCCACGCCGGAGCCTACACTTTTTCCCCGACCTCCACACCGAGGTGTGGAGGTCATGGGGGAGGCCTTTCTAGATCTAGGAGATCGTTCTGCCACCTCTGCCACCTATGGTGCTTCAGGGCGCAGTGGTCTCCGGCGAGCACTTCTCTCAGTTTTTCCGCCCGAGAACGTAGCGGTACTGGGAGGCTCACTACCTCTTCGGAGGGATACAGAGCAGACAGTTCGGCCGTTCCCTACCGGTTAGCTGCTTCAGGGCACTGAGCTAGCTGCTCTCATTACACCAGAGGTCAGTCTCGAGAGACTGATTACCTTAGTAGGCTGTTTGGCAGCATGGAACGTCTGCCGAATGTGTCTCAAAGGTCCTGCATACTGTAGAGCAAGGCTACCGAAACCTAGCAATGCATTTTTGCGAGTTCTTCCTACTTTGGTGGGCCTGAGCAGGCTCTGGTAATGGAACAAGAAGTAAACGCTCTCTGGAGGGAGAAGGCCATTGAGGTGGTCCCTCTCCACGATAGATAGTCCAGGTTCTACAGCAGGTGCTTTATCATTCCGAGCTCAGATGAGCCGGTGGTCCTCAAACCCGCTGCTCTCTAGCTCTTGGGGCTGCTGGGCGCCCCCTCCGGCATGCCGCCTCCTCGTATCTGGAGGCACAGAAACAGAAACAGGGTCCCTCTAAATCAAAGACGGATCTACGGACCGTCCTTTTGTCAAAGAGGGCCGCGGCTAAGATGCCTCTGGCTCAAGGCTTTCAAGGGCGGGCCCCTCTGGGGCAGAACGGTGTGCACCTCATTATACAGTGCCCGTCTCGCCTCAGTGCCCTCGGGAGGCCGGTCTGCCAACCCTGCCACCTATGGTGCTTCAGGGCACAGCGGTCTCCGGCGAGCGCTTCTCCCAGTTTTTGCCTGGGAATGTAGCAGGTCTGGGAGGCTCGCGGCCTCCTTGAAAGCCTACCAAGCGGCTAGCCTTGTCCCCTGTCGGTTTGCCGCTCCAGGGCGCCAGGCCGCTTCTGTCATGCCAAAGGTCAGTCTTGAGAGGCTGATCCCCTTAGTGAGCTTTTTGGCAGCGTGGAAACCTCTGCCTAATGTATCTCAGTGGGTCCTGCGTACCATAGAGAGGGGCTACCAAATTCAGTTCGGCTTTCCTCCGTCTCATTTCTCCGGGGTTCTTCCCACCTTGGTGGGCCCCGAGCAGGCTCTGGTGA
>CM074966.1:8946872-8959600 GCA_037577455.1 Pangasius macronema | reverse complement strand
GAGACTATATTTTCTATATTTAATCCAAATATTAGTATTAAATCAAGAGTGTGACCACCACTATGGGTGGGTCCTGTCACATTCTAATTAACCCCTACTGAATCAAAAATGGACACAACTGCTGTTCTTATAGGGTCATCTGGATTATCAAAATGAATATTAAAGTCTCCAACAATTAATGCTTTGTCTAAAGAAACAATCAGGTTGGAGATGAAATCCACAAATTCACACAGGAATTCCAAATATGGACCTGGGGGTCTGTAAATAATAATTACTGGAATTACCTGGGTAGACTTATTTTTAGTGGCTACATATGTTATTGTTAGTATAAAGAACTTCAAATGCGTGAAATTATGACTAAGTTTTTGTGTGATGCCTAGATTACCATTATAGATGACTGCGATGCCTCCTCCATTGCCAGTTAGACGGGGCTGATGTATGTAACTGTACCCGGGAGGAGTAGCTTCATTTAATACTACAAACTCGTTTGGTTTAATCCACATTTCTGTTAAACATAGTACATCGAACTCCTGATCAGTAATGGTTTCATTAACAATAAGCCCTTTAGACATAAGAGATCTAATATTCAACAGTCCTAGCTTCAGATCGACGGTGCTGGCTACGCAGTCGTTTTGATGTAATTTTATGTTAATTAGGTTACTAAAACAAACTGTCTGAGTATGTCTATAATTTTGTTTAGCTCGGGGAACAGACACAGTCTCAATACGGTGGAACCTAAGTGACGACTCAGTGCAGCTAGCAGACGGTCGGTTTAGCCTGCTTGTCTGCTCCCTGGCCTTGGCCCTGGATTGTCACTGATTAACTAGGCCTGTTCTGAGACTATGTGCTATGCTGCAAGAAATTAGTGGGATGGACACCGTCCCGCCCTAAAAGGCCAGCCTTGCCCTGAAAGATAGTCCAATTATCTATAAAGCCCACATTGCTTTCCGAGCACCACCTGGTCATCCAGCAGTTCAGTGACCATAACCTGCTGTAAGCTACATCACCACACCACATTGGGATGGGACCAGAGCATATTACAGCATCGGACATAGCCTTTGTTAATTTACACACCTCTACCATGTTACTCTTAGTAACCTCAGACTGACGAAGGCATATATCATTAGCTCATACATGAATAACTATCTTTGAGAACCTGTGCTTGCCTAAGACTCTAAGATTACCTGCTATGTCTGGAGCTCTGGCTCATGGTATACACCTAACTAAAGCTGCTGGTGCCCTTAAAGGCCTAGCTAATTTCACATGCTGCAAGATAGAGTCACCTATATCCAGAGCTCTTTCAGGTTTCTCAGTGGGTGCTTCACTGAGGAGAGTAAAACTGTTAAGACATGTGAAGTGGAGAGGAGTGGTGCTCCCGAGGGTTAACCTTAGCTTTTGCTTTGGCTTTGCGATTATGCTGCCGAGTCATCACCCATTCGCCCCACTGTGAGGGCTCTAATGCCGGAGTTGGGGGATTACTAACTGTGCCTAAGGATCCAGGTTTTCCCCTACAGAAACTTTACTTACACAGCTATAACTCATGACAGGTTGTACTGATTCACAAAAAAAAAGATGAAACACATATACAGGACAAAATTCAGAGATAGGCAGCAAAGTTTTCCATCATGTTTATACACATGCAAAATTCAGATAACTGTTTCTCAGAAATCGTAAATTGGTAGCATATCCACCAATCAGCCATAACATTAAAACCACTGACGGGTGAAGTGAATAACATGATCTCATTACAATGTCACCTGTCAAGGGGTGGGATATATTAGGCAACAAGTGAACAGTCAGTTCTTGTAAAGGATAAGCATAAAGATCTGAAAGATAAGGGCCAAATTGTGATGGCTAGATGACTGGGTCAAAAAGTGTCTCCAAAACTGCAGGTCTTGTGGGGTCTTCCCAGTATGTAGTGGTTAGTATCTACCAAAAGTGGTCCAAGAAATGACAACCAGTTAACTGGCAACAAGGTCATGGGTGCCCAAGGCTCACCGATGTGTGTGGGGAGAGAAGGTTATCCCAACTGGTCTGATCCCACAAAAGAGGTTCTACAGCACAGATTGCTGAAAAGGTTAATGCTGCTATGATAAAAAGGTGTCAGAACACACAGTGCATTGCAGCTTTCTGCGTATGGGGCTGCGTAGCTGCAGACCAGTCAGACCCATGCCGACCACCTGTCCACCACCAAAAGCACCTACAATGAGCATCGACCTGGACCATGGAGCAATGGAAGAAGGTGGCCTGGTCTGATGAATCACATTTTCTTTTACATCATGGATGGCCGGGTGTGCATGTGGCTTACCGGGGGCAGAGATGGCACCATGATGCACTATAAGAAGAAGGCAAGTCAGCAGAAGCAGTGTAATGCTGTGGGCAATGTTCTGCTGGGAAACCTTGGGTCCTGGCATTCATGTGGATATTACTTTAACACTTACCACCTACCTAAACATTGTTGCAGACCAAGTACACCCCTTCATGTCAGTGGTATTCCCTAATGGCAGTGGCCTCTTTCAATAGGATAATGAACCCTGCCACACTGCAAAAATTGTTCAGGAATGGTTTGAGGAAAATGACAAAGGGTTCAAAGTGTTGACTTGGCCTCCAAATTCCTCAGATCTCAAGCCCATCAAGCATCTCTGGGATGTGATGGACAAACAGTCCAAAAGTCAGCTCACACCTTACAGGACTTAAAAGATCTGCCTCTAACATTTTGGTGCCATATTCCACAGCACACTTTTAGAGGTCTTGTGGAGTCCATGCTTCGATGGGTCAGTGCTGTGTAGGGGGCCCTACACAATATTAGGCAGGTGGTTTTAATTTTATGGTTGATCAGTGTGTATGCTAATCTGGTGGTTCTTTGATGATGACCTGACTACTTTAAAAAATGGCCTCCACTGGCCAATCAGATTTCAGCTGGCATTTGAGGAGGTAAAAACTGAGCTATTATCACAAAACTTGTGTTGAAACTAATCTGAAAATACACTTTATACTTTCATATTACCTATTTTATACTGCATATGATCCACTTTATAATGTCTGTTTTAATGTGACTCAAAAAGGAACACTGTACTGAAGCCTACATATGAAGTGCACATCACTATCAGAAGAAGAGGGGAACACATACATTCTATCACCTAGGCAAGCAGCAGTAAATCTGTCTAATAAGTTTAGTATGTACCAGACTATGCAGAGGACTGCTTAAAATGAGGAGCAGTAAAAGCCTTGATAGATTAACAGGCAGATCTCACAGTACACAGAAGGTATGCGCATTGCATATCGATAAGGATGGACATGTAGACATCTCCTAAGACAAAATTAGAACAATTCAATTAAAGGCGGCAAGTATGTCCCACCCTTGGGTTTTAAGATCATGCACTACGGTCAGCTCTTCAGTGTTTGCTCTCAAGACTGACCTCCATTATTGCTTAGGTTTTCCTTTGTAATAAAGTTTATTATTGATTTGGAGAAATGTGTTTTGTTCCTTGCTTATCCTCAAACCTACTTGTGAGACAGGAAAGAATTCTCCATGACACTTGAAAGTTGGGTCCCTCTAAGAACGCCCTTGTAACTGATGCAGTGCCATTCAGCTTGGCCTCTAGGGTGCCTATTCATGTTTCGCACTTACGGAAAAGCATCTCTTTCTAAAATAAGTTGAAATTCCCCATGCTTTGTTTCCATACACCATAAAAATTTGCCATTTGTAACATTTACCTCCACCCATTCAAACTCATTATTAATATGATTAATATGCAAAACCTATTTTTGACAACTTACAAATACTAGGTTTTTTTTTGCCATATCTTCACAGTTTTGGTATCACATTATTCAGCAATGTCTGAAACTGAATTATCAAAAACATGTTGAGATCTATAAACAATGTGGCCACCAAATGGCAGATGGCAGGGCTTAATTTACTCAAACAGCTAAAAGACAGAGTGGTCTTTTAACTTGTAACTTGGCCCAACATCCCACCCCCTACTCAGCCAAATGAAATAGCACATACCCACATGAAGGGGGCACTATAATTAATTAATTGACTTTTTGGTTAAATATCTCCACAATGGGAGATATTAATTAATAATGCATGAATATATACATGAAACAACAACCCCAAATCGTGCAAAATAAAAATAAATAAATGCATGTTTTGTTTACCTGATAGAGTTATTGGCAGCATCTGGATCTCTGGCATATACTGTGCCAACCAATGTACCAACAAGTGCATTCTCTAGAATTTTCCACTCATAGAAAGGTGCAGAAAAGACAGGTGGCTCATCCACATCCATGACCAGAATTTTGAGCATTGTCCTGTCCCGAAATTCATTGATGCTTAGGAAACGCGTGTCCACAAAAGAATTGATGGCCTCTATGACAATCACAAAGCGCCTCTTGCTCTCATAATCTAAAGGCTGATGAGAAAGAGTAGCTGTTAACTGTAATACATAGAAATAACTAATTCTTGACCTCATGATTTAAAAGTGTTTAAATAAATACTTTGTTAATACTTTGTTATACAAAATATTGAGCATGAATTAACCATCAAAATTCTTGTCATATTAGTCTACATTCGGTAACACTTCATTCCTTTAGGTTCTAGGTATGTGTCGAGTGACTTCTGAAGATTAACACATTGAGAGCAAAAAAAGTTCCAAATATTAGTTGAGTTTGTAAAAGCTAAAAAGCACTGAAGAAGTTTTCAACATTGCAATTTGCATAACAAATTCAAGTCCTATTCATGTTTTGTTTTTTTTGTTTTTTTATTGATTGATGATTGCTAATATATGTGTAGCAGCCTGGAAAAACCTTTCACAGTATAAGTCTTAATGTTAAATGGAAATATTAAATGGAAATATTGAAAATCTAAATCTTAAATATATTTGTAAATGTTAAATATAGAATTTAACTGTTTTATTCATATGATAATTGCCCCCACCCTCAGAGTGTGCGTTATTGGGAAAACACCAATAGGGTTGCCAGTTTTAAACCATACTATGTTTATTTTTCTAATGACACACACACTCTGAGAAGGGCAGAGATAATTAGCATAATGACACAACTTCTACATTTTAGATTTACATTTAACATTTAGATTTAACATTTACATTTATAATTAATGCTGCAAAGTGGGAAAAAACATGGATGCTTATATGTTTGTCTTATGTTAGCAACAATTTAGCCAGCTATCTGTGATGTGTGATATATATTTCCCTCCTCAATACAGTGAACTGTATAGTCAATGTTATTTATTTAACAAGCAAATATGTCCATATCTTAATTGATTTAAAGCAGATGCATATACAGGATAAATCATCTAAGGTAAGAAGGGCTATTTTGTTTACTTTTGATGTCGTGTGCCACCATGGTGATTTGACTTCACTTGCCAAACTCAGAGGATCTCATAATCCCGATTGGATTTCCGAGTTGAGGGAGCATTTTCTTTGGTTTTCTCTGATTGGAAGTCGGGAATTATGAGTTATGACCTCTAGTTGAAAATAGCATAATAATATAATATTTATATTTTTAACATTTAGATTTGTATTTACTGTTTACATTTATATTTAACATTTATATTCAACACTTTCATTGAACATTTAGATTTAACATCTATATTTCTATTAAAAAATTACACCAAAAATTTCTACTGTAATGTGACATGAATCACTATCTAAATGTATCAGAATAGCCTCAAAACACGTCAGAGAGAAAAGAGTATTTTACTTTACTTTTTACATTGTGCTCCCTATATACTACATCATATGAATACTCCACTCATCATTTTAATTTTGAAAACAAGGACCCCCAGCAAAAATTCAACTACCATCCCATATAATTGATAAACTCAGACATAACTCATAACAAATCTCATTCAACTACACGAGAATCAGTAATCTCCATACTTAAACACAGATCAAAGTGGTTTCATCAAAGGGAGACACTCCTCAGAAAAAACCTAAAGATTCTTTAACTTAATGCACTGGTTCACCAGTGTAGGTACTATGCATTCATAGCTAGGGGGCACCCTTTTTAAAAAGTACTTTTACAGAAACTGGAAGGACGTAACACCAGATATACTTCACCAAAGGAACCAACAGAAAAACATCCACCAGCCTTTGTTCACTGTCTCACAGGCTGATTGCTGTGCAATGTAGTTAACAAAGGGAAGGTTCACATTAAACTGTATAGTCAAAAGTATGCAGACACCTGCCAACAGAGCCATAGTGTATGTGATTGTTGAACATCCCAATCCAAAATCACAGTCATTAATGTACAGTTAGTCCACTCTTTGCTGCTATAACTTCCTCCACTCTTCTGGGAAGGCTTTCCACTAGATTTTGGAATGTAGCTGTGGTGATTTAAGAGCATTAATCAGGTCAAAAAGTGATGTAGGGAGAGAGGACCTGGTGTGAAGTCTTCCAATTCATCCCAAAGATGTTTATTAGGGTTGAAGTCAGGGCTTTGTGAAGGCCACTTGAGTTCTTCCATACCAACCTGGGCAAACCATGTCTTCATGCACAGGGGCATTGTCATGCTGGAACAGTGTTAGGACTCTTAGTTCCAATGAAGGAAAATCTTAAATTAATTGTATCTCTTATTTGACCCTCATCATGAGACCATAACAAGTGTTTAAAAAGTACTTTAAAAAGTACTTTTACAGAAACTGGAAGGACGTAACACCAGATATACTTCACCAAAGGAACCAACAGAAAAACATCCACCAGCCTTTGTTCACTGTCTCACAGGCTGATTGCTGTGCAATGTAGTTAACAAAGGGAAGGTTCACATTAAACTGTATAGTCAAAAGTATGCAGACACCTGCCAACAGAGCCATAGTGTATGTGATTGTTGAACATCCCAATCCAAAATCACAGTCATTAACGTACAGTTAGTCCGCTCTTTTCTGCTATAACTTCCTCCACTCTTCTGGGAAGGCTTTCCACTAGATTTTGGAATGTAGCTGTGGTGATTTAAGAGCAGTAATCAGGTCAAAAAGTGATGTTGGGAGAGAGGACCTGATGTGAAATCTTCCAATTCATCCCAAAGATGTTTATTAGGGTTGAAGTCAGGGCTTTGTGAAGGCCACTTCACAAAGTTCTTCCATACCAACCTGGGCAAACCATGTCTTCATGCACAGGGGCATTGTCATGCTGGACTCTTAGTTCCAATGAAGGAAAATCTTAAATTAATTGTATCTCTTATTTGACCCTCATCATGAGACCATAACAAGTGCTCACAGTGCTCATCAGTGTAAAATCTATCAATGCTACCCAGCAGCATCGCACATGGGTAGCACTGATCGGGATGGGTGGATGAAGCTTTGGGGCTTTTCTCTGATTATGCTAGGAAATGTCTTGAAGCCTGTGTTTGTGTTTAATTTTTTAATGTACAATCCAAACCAATTGACCTGCAGACTGCAGGCATGCAGGGCAAACTCAACGCATTGCATCGCCATTCACTCAGAGTGGATTCAAACTGCACACAAGAGGACAACTCTCCTACTGTATTGGTACTCACTCAGCGTGCACAAATATGCTTCAAAGCTCTAAGCTACATTCCGCTCATGCTGAATCACTTTGAGCGTGCATTCCTCTCACACTCAAGCACTTTGATACATTAGATTTACAGTGAAGAACATATATTTCTGGTATGTACCTTGCATTTCTAGTGCTTCCTGTACAGATAAAAACACAAAGTGGCACATAATTGTGAAGTGGAAGAAAAATGATAAATGGTGTCCAAAATGTTTAGAAATAAATGTTTACAAATAAATATCTGAAAAGTGTGGTGTGCATTTGTATTCAGCCCCCCTGAGTCAATACTTTGTAGAACCACCTTTCGCTGCAATTACAGCTGCAAGTCTTTTGGGGTATGTCTCTACCTGCTTTGCATATCCAGAGAGTGAAATTTTTGCCCATTGTTCTTTGCAAAATAGCTCAAGCTCAGTCAGATTGGATGGAAAACGTCTGTGAACAGCAATTTTCAAGTCTCGCCACAGATTCTCAATTGGATTTAGGTCTGGACTTTGACTGGGCCATTCTAACACATGAATATGCTTTGATCTAAACCATTCCATTGTAGCTCTGGCTGTATGTTTAGGGTCATTATCCTGCTGGAAGGTGAACCTCCGCTCCAGTCTCAAGTCTTTTGCAGACTCTAACAGGTTCAGAGAGATTGCCCTATATTTGGTTTAGAAAGATTGCCCAGTCTTTGGCTCCATCCAGCTTCCCATCAACTCTGACCAGATTCCCTGTCCCTGCTGAAGAAAAGCATCCCCATAACATGATGCTGCCACCACCATGTTTCACTGTGGGGATGGTGTGTTCAGGGTAAGAGCACCTTCTTCCACATGTTTGCTGTGTCCCCCACATGGCTTGTCGCAAACTGCAAACGGTACTTCTTATGACTTTCTTTCAACAATGGCTTTCTTCTTGCCACTCTTCCATAAAGGCCAGATTTGTGGAGTGCACGACTAACAGTTGTCCTGTGGACAGATTCTCCCACCTGAGCTGTGGATCTCTGCAGATCCTCCAGAGTTATCATGGGCCTCTTGGCTGCTTCTCTGATTAATGCTTTCCTTGCCTGGTCTGTCAGTTTAAGTGGATGGCCATGTCTTGGTAGGTTTGCAGTTGTGCCATACTCTTTCCATTTTCGGATGATGGATTGTACAGTGCTCTGTGAGATGTTCAAGGCTTGGGATATTGTTTTATAACCTAACTCTGCTTTAAACTTCTCCACAACTTTATCCCTGACCTGTCTGGTGTGTTCCTTGGTCTTCATGATGCTGTTTGTTCACTAATGTTTTCTAATAAACCTCTTAAGGCTTCACAGAACAGCTGTATTTATGCTGAGAATACATTACACACATGGACTCTATTTACTAATTAGGTGACTTCTGAAGGCAATTGGATCCACTGGGGTATCAGAGTAAAGGGGGCTGAATACAAATGCACTTCACACTTTTCAGATATTTATTTGTAAAAAAAAATCTTGGACACCATTTATCATTTTCCTTCCACTTCACAATAATGTGCCACTTTGTGTTGGTCTATCAAATAAAGTGACAAAATGTGGAAAAGTTCAGTGGGTATGAATACTTTTGTAAGGCACTGTAGGTACAACTTTATTGTCACTGCACAGTACAGATATTCAGCGATAAAATGCAGTTTAGCATCTACCACATACTGTCAGCACAGCACTGTCTACTATCAACTGTCTCTATATCTTACAGAACAACCCCCATGATCCTAACCAGTTTGGCTTCAAAGAGGCATATTCCACAGAAACTGCCTTTGTGGCCATCACTGAGAACCTCCATTCCACTAGATCAGCCAAAATGCCATCAGTCATCATCCTCCGCTTCCTTTCACGGTCAACCACAAAACTCTCCTGTCCATCCTCATGAGTCTTGGAATTCGTGGCACAGCATGGCAATGGGTTGCTTCCTACCTGGAGGGTTGGTAATATCAGGTCCACACAGACACTCCACTCGTGTCGCGCAAGGCTCTGTATTTGGTCCTCTCTGTTCTCCCTCTATACTCAGTCAGTTGGTGAGGTCATATCCTCACATGGGTTTTCCCACCAATGCTATGACACAACTCATCCTCTCCTTTTGTCCCTCAGACACTCATGTTTCCACTCAGGTCTCAGCATGCCTGGCAGACTTCTCATCATGAATGGCAGCTCATCAGCTGAAACTTAATCCCAGCAAAACTGAACTGCTGTTTATCCCAGGTGATGCATCCCCACGTCAGTATCTTGTGATCTTCCTGGACAACTCTGAGATCTCACTTTCTGTCACTGCACACAACCTTGTGGTAACCATGTACAATCAACTGTCCTTTTTCTCTCACACTACTAACCTGACATACTCACCTTTACAACATCAGAATGATTTGTCCATTTCTATACACACATGCCACTCAGGTGCTTTTTCAGTCCCTTGTGATTTCGAGACTGGACTACTGCAACTCCCTCCTGGCAAGTCTACCTCTGAGTGACATTCAACCTCTGCAACTGAAGCAGAATGAAGCTGTACAGCTTATTTTTAACCTTCCTAAATTCTCCCACACCACTCCATTGTAACACTCCTTCCAATGGATTCCTGTAGCTGCCTGCATCAGATTAAAAACACTGCACTTATCGTAAGCATTTATCATACCCTGCACTGCTCCCTCCAATCCTCCAGCACTGCTTCACTGGTCCTGTCATCTCTCAGGCTACAAGGAAGACATGCATTAAGATTCTTCTCTGTTCAGGCACCTACATGGTAGAATGAATTTCCACTAGATGGCCAAACAGCTGAATCATTGGCAGTCTTCAAAGGATGACTAAGAAATTCCCTCTTCAGGAAGTACTTAAATTAGCACTTTATCTAAAAAAACTTATGTTGTCTGTGTGTGTGTGTTTTTTTTTTTACTATATTGCCTCCCCAGCAGAGTTTTTCAGACTGATACTATTCTTAGTCTGTGACCGAGTGAAACAGAATCAGGATTTATGTGTAGATAGAGACTTCAAAGCACATCTGTAAGTTTGACACTGTGGATAAGGTTGTCTGCCAGTGCAAACAGTAGCACTGTGCAAAGTAGACAAAATGTAAGTGGAAAATTATATATATATATTTATTATATATATAATTTATATATTTATATATATATATATAAACATTCCAAGTATTCGCATTTTGCGCTGGTGGATCATAACTAGGTTGTAAGAACTGCTTCAAAATGTCAAAAGAAGAAAAAGGAGCAAAAGACAAAAAAACAGAGATTGGCAATTTATNCCCACAACAGAACTAAAAGTGTCAAAAAAAAGGACTCAGTAGTGAGTAGCCCCACTGTTCTTGGTGATAACTTCAAAGACTCGTTTCGGCATGCTTGATGCAACTGTTTCCAGGAGGCTGGTGGGAATGTTGCTCCATGTGGTGAAGATGGTCCTCGGCGTCACCTGATGACCACGGTGACCAGGAGAGAGGACATCGGAAGCGGTGCTCGAGGAAGCGGAAGCGCGGTAAGCGGGCGGCTGTCCGCACTAAGTTAAATGCTTACCCTAACCGGCCGGCTCTCCCGTCCTTTTTTCTATCAAATGTCTGCTCTCTGGACAATAAACTGGACTTAGATCCGACTCCAGCAGACTACATGGCGAGAGCTCAGAGACTGCTGCGTCCTTATTTTCACAGAGAGTTGTTTTTTTGCGTCACAGAGAGTTGTTTTTTTGCGTCCTTGTTTTCACGGAGTTCCAGACGCCGCCATCCAGCTAGATGGGCTAGCCACGTTTTGAGCCGAAAGAAATGCAGCTCTGTGCGGTAAGACTCGTGGTGGTGGTGTGTGTTTATATCAACATGGAATGGTGCGAGAACTCTGTGCTGTTTTCCAGCATCTGCTAGTGGAGTTTGTGACTGTAAGGTGTAGACCATTTTATTTACCACGGGAATTCACCACCGTTTTCATTGTTGGAGTGTACATTCCGCCTAGCACTAATGCTACGGAGGCGCTATGTGAACTCTATGGGGCTATTAGCGACCTGCAGAATGTTCACCCTGATGGATTATTTATTATCGCCGGAGATTTCAACCATATGAATCTCAAAACAGTGCTCCCTAAATTTCATCAGCATGTGGACTTTGCTATGAGAGGGGAAAACATGCTGGATCTTGTTTACACAAACATACCTGGCACTTATCACGCGGAGCCCCGCCCCCACCTCGGATACTAAGACCACATCTAATTCCAGCATACAGACCACTCGTCAGACGCTTGAAACTGGTTCTGAAACAGGTAAAAACCTGTAGCAATGCACAGCACAAAGCACATCATAAAGTTCGCCGATGACATGACTGTGGTGGGTCTCATCAGCAAGAACGACGAGTCAGCATATAGAGAGGAGGTGAAACATCCATCAGCCTGGTGTAAAGCCAACAACCTATCTCTGAACATAGACAAAACTAAAGAGATGGTTGTTGACTTTAGGAGAGCACAGACCGACCATTGTCCATTGATTGTGGAGATTGTGGAGAACATCAAATTCCTTGGTGTTCATCTGACGGAGAACCTCAACTGGTCACTCAACACCAGCTCCATCAGTAAGAAAGCCCAGCAGCGTCTCTACTTCCTAAGAAGGCTGAGGAAAGCCTATCTGCCACCCCCCATCCTGACCATGTTCTACAGAAGGACCATTGAGAGCATCTTGAGCAGCTGCATCACTGCCTGGTTTGGGAATTGCACTGTCACGGATCACAAGACCCTACAGCGGATAGGGAGGACAGCTGAGAAGATCATCGGATTCTCTTTCCTCTCTGTCATGGACATTTATACCACACACTGCATCTGAAAGGCCAACAGCATTGTGGATGACCCCACACACCCCTCACACACACTCTTCACACTGAACTGGAACTAAACTCACACACACACACACACACACACACACACACACACACACACACACACACTCATTCAACTTCACACATTCATTAAGTTATTACAAACAAGTTGGATGTTCTACTGTGTACATTCCACTACTGCTGCTCTGCTCGGTTCTTTTTGCACTGTCACTTTAGATATACAGTAGGTTAAGGGTTGCTGCTATTTTGTGTTTGTGTACTTATCCTGTACAGTACTTGTCCTGCACTGTCTCGTGTTGTCTGTCTGCCCTTCGTGAAGCCATCTTCACCACATGGAGCAACGTTCCCACCAGCCTCCTGGAAACAGTTGCATCGAGCATGCCGA
>CM074966.1:8919874-8932945 GCA_037577455.1 Pangasius macronema | reverse complement strand
CTAAATCACTTTTAGTCTAGGACTTTTTAGGCTAAGATAGGAGCTCTCTGAGAGAATTCTAAGAAGCTTTGTGAATATGGGCCATGAGGTAAAAGAGATAATTTACCTGGAGGGAATTTGTCCATAATTGGGTTTAAGTGACAATCCCCTTAATATTAATATTGATATTAATATTAATTAATATTAATCCCCTTAGTATTAGTCCCCTCCGATAAGGGAATATCTGACATTAAGATTTACAAACTTAGTGTAAATGTAGTAACCAGGAAGTCCCCTGTGTGACCAGGGGGGCAATAGATATTCATAATTGCAATTTCCTCTCCATATAGAGTGCCCCTCACAATAACACAACAGCCCTCTGCATCCTTTAAGCAGTCAATAAGTATAAATGGTAAGTTTTTCCCAATTAAAATAGCCACATCTCTGCTCCTTGATGTGAACGAGGAAGAGAAGACATGTCCTACCCCTCCCCTTAACAATTTCAAATGTTCTTTAGCATCTAGATGGGTCTCCTGCAGTAAGGCTATATGAACCCGTTCTCTCCTAAGATAATTCACGACCTTTCTCTGCTTGATTGGTATATGGATAGCATTAACATTCCAGGCACATATGTTTAGTGTTGGCATATAATTACATTACTAGTAGAAACCTGAAGGTTTTGAATTACATTATGTATAATATTCCCTTAGTATATTTCCACCTACAACTTAACAAACTGTCAGTATAAAAAGAGAGCAGAAACAACACACAACAATTGTAAAAACAAACCCGAACAGAACCGCCAATGGCTAATATAGCAAAAAGGAAGACACTGTCCTTCTCCTAGTCTGGAGGAGCTTGAGGGGCTTTCTAGCAGCAAAAGGTCACTCTCAATACACAAACAACCAGTATCAGAGCAGCAACACCAATATTGTACCCCACAAATAATAAATATACTTCTGTTTTATGAAAATAACATTAGTGTAGCAAAATAAAACTATGTAAGAAAGGATGCCTGCAGCAGAAACAGAACTACAGTACTCATGACATGGAAGAGAGCTTAAGTCTACATGCATGCAAAAAAAACTCCAAGTTCTGGTTCAGTCTGTTGTTCGCTGCACCCAGCGACTCCAAGTATCGTTCCATTTAAACTGGGTCCTGAAAAACCCTAGTCGACCCATGATGGGTGATATTGAGCAAGGCGGGATAGATTTGTCTGTAGTTAGCACTGATAGTCTTGAGGTGTTTCTTTACCTCATCAAAGCTTTTACGCTTACGGACCACTGCAGCCGAATAGTCCTGAAAGATCATCACTGTGGCACACTCATGTTTTAGCATTTGGTTGTTTCTTCCCATCTCCCATGCTGCACTCATAATCCACTCTTTATCTCAGTAATTGTGAAGTCTCTCCAGCGCAGGACGCGGTTTCTGGTTACGGGAGGGGATCTGTTCCACTGTGCAGTGTGCTTTTTCCACTTTAAGTCAGCCAGCCTTTGTCTCAATGTTTAAAAGTTTAGGCACCTACATCTCAAAAAAACGTGTAGGGTCACTTCCCTCGACGTGGGAAAAAACTAAGAATTTGATGGCGAATTTGACAATGATGCGAATATTCTTTCTTCTTCCCCTATTCTCCAAGTCGTCAGTGCGCTCCGTAAGGTCCTGTACTCGCTTCTTTAGCAACTTGAGCTTGTTTTGTATGGGCGCTGTAGTATTTTTGACGGCCAAGAGCAGGGTCTAAGTCTCTGTTATGTGACTCGTGTCTCGTGTCTCTCTAGTTTTTCCCGATATACCTTCAGAAGCTGCGTGAGCGGCTCGAGTTTATCTTCAGTGACTTTAGAGATGTTCGCTGTCACCTCATGAATCATCTCCCGGAGTACTGGATCAATTTTTCTGTCATTAGCATCGCCACTAACTCCCGTATTAGCCCCTTCATTAGCCGCGCTGTTCTGCAGATCGGGATCATTCGCGGCGTCAGTTACTGGAATTCTCCTACGTGGCATATTGTCAGACTGCCTCAAAAAGTAGTTGTTAATACTCATTGCAGACTACAGATGTTAAATGTCCGTGCTGTGGTTATATTTGTGGGTTTTAAGTGTTAAAAGTTACTGAACAGGTGCGCTTGCTCTCCCTAACACTACCTTCCTTCAAGCCGCCATCTTGAAAAACCATGAATGTACATTTGATACAGTAGCATGTATTGTATGTATTGTATTGTATAGTGTATTGCATACATTATGACTATGACCCATTTTAAATGAGATGAGGTAAAGATCTGAGATAGCTTCAGAGTGAAAGCAGCTAGCAGTCAGTTGGTTTAGCCTGTTATCTTCTTCCTAGCCCTTGCTCTGGATTGTGACCTATTAACTAGACCTGTTCTGAGAACATGCTGCTAGAAATAAGAACAGCACCTTCTTGAGTGGGATGGTCATAACAGGCCAGCCTTGCCCTCAAAACTACTCCAATTATCTATAAAGCCCACATTGTTTTCACAGCACCACCTGGACAGCCAGTAGTTCAGTGACCATAACCTGCTGTAACCTACATGGCCAATCTACAGTCTCCCACCATACACCTAACTAGTGCTGCTGGTGCCCCTAAAGGCCTAGCTAATTTCATGTGCCATAAGATAAACTCTCGTATAACCAGAGCTCTTTAAGGCTTCTCAGCGGGTGCTTCACTGAGGAGAGCAAACCTGTTTGACATGTGGGCGAGTCTTAGCATTAGCTTTGGCTGTGCAATTGATAAAATGTAAAACTTCATAACTTTTGGGCCTCTCAACATCAAATCAAGATTATTGTTTATAAGGAAGGTGCATGTACAATTGATATAAAAGTCTACACACCCCTGTTAAAATGGCAGGTGATTGTGATGTAAAAAAAAAGAAGAAAGAAACCAAGATAAATCATATCAGAACTTTTTCCACCCTCAATGTGAAATTACAACTTATTAAAATTAAGTGAAAAACAATCAGAAACATTTGAGGGAAAAATAGGAAAAATAAAAAACTTACAACAACCTGGTTGCATAAGTGTGCACACCCTTTTATAATTGGGGATGTGGCTATGTTTAGAATGAACCAATCACATTCAATCTCATGTTCAAAAGTAATTATCATACAGCTGTCATCAATGAAATTATTCTGATTAACCCCTAATAAAAACCAACTGTTACTGTATGATTTTCTTCACATCTTCTTGGCTTCATCTGACTTCTTAAGCCATGGTCTGCAAAGAGCTTACAAAGCCTGTACAGGGTCTCACTGTTGAAAGGTATCAATCAAGAGAGAGGTACAAAAAATTTCCAAAACATTAGATGTACCATGGAACACCGTGAAGGCCATCATCAACAAGTGGAGAAAATGAAGCACTACAGTGGCATCACCAAGAACAGGACATCCCTCCAAAATTTATAAAAGGACAAGGGAAAATCTTAACAGGGAGGCTGCCAAGAGACCTATGGCGACATTAAAGGATCTGCAGGAATATCTGACAAGAACTGATTACTCTCTGCATGTGAAAACAATCTTTCATATTCTTCACCTGTATGGGCTATGGGGTAGGGAGGCTAGATGGAAGTTCTTTCTCACAAAAAAGTTTCCAAGCTCAACTAAATCACCTCAAATTATGTGACAAAATGTGTTATGTTCTGATCAGACGAATTGAAAAAGGTATAATAATTCCATAATTCCAAATGTTTGGGGTATGTTTGGTGCAAAAAAAAGCACATCACCTAAAGAACACCATACCCATGTGGAAGCATGGTGGTGGCAACATCATGCTTTAGAGCTGCTTTTCATCAGCCACAACTGGGGCTTTTATCAAGGTGGAGGGAATCATGAATGACTACAAATACCAGTCGATTTTAGTGCAAAACCTCCAGGTGTCTACTAGTAAGCTGAAGATTTAAAGGAATTTCCCCTTTTAGCAAAACAATGACCCAAAGCATACATCTAAATCAGCAAAGGAATGGCTTAACTAAAAGAAGATCAATGTTTTTGAATGCCCTAGCCAGAGCCCAGACCTGAATCCAACTAAAGATCTGTTGGGTGACCTGAAGCAGGCTGTGCACAGGAGAAGCCCTTACAATTTGATGGATCTAGAATGGCTTTGCAAGAAAGAGTGAGAAAATGTATTGCGAAGTCAAGATAGAATCTTAGCCAAAAAGATTGGCTGAGTGGTGTAATATAATCAACAAGTGCTTTAGCAATGTATTAGTTTAGGGGTGTGGACACTTTTGCAACCAGGTTATTGTAAGTTTTTTTTTCTCTAAAATATTTCTGATGTTATTTTATATGTATGTGACATTTCATCCATAATCTGCAAACAAATTTCGATAGCTATGTTGCCAAACAAGAACTGAGGACATATCTCGGGCAACGCCTTTACATACTGGCATGAAATTTTCCCACCTAAAGAAGTCACGTAAGAAACAAGAATTGAATTCAATTGCAGTTTTTGAGGTCTAATGAAAACAGGAAGTGAGAAAATATCTCAGCAATGGCTTGATGTTTTGCCTTCAAATTTAGTATATCTCCTTGGGAGCAATGGGTCCCAATGGCTTCTGCTTTTCCTCTGTCGGGGGGGACAAAAGGTTTTCATTTTTGTTTCATATTTTCATATTGTGTCCATTATTGCGGCCATTATTTCATATTGTCCATTAACTGAGCTGATGCTATGACTCTGTACAATGTGATTGATTACAACATGCCTCTGTAAATATTACTGCAGTAATGACAGTGAATTTACAATAATTTCATAATTGGTACTACTGTAAAATGTCAACTATTTTATACATTTTTGTAACTGTGTAATTACAACATTTTGCAGTAAGTAAAGTATTAGAGTAGCTTGTAATTATTATTTTACACTAGGATACTGGTTTCTTAATTGCCATTATAATTTCCTAATTCTTCAGGAGATTTCTATACTGTAAATCACGGCAATTTAAAAATTAGATAAATATTTAGATAACATAGCTCTAACCTAGCATATGTGTACTTAAATTTACTCTTAAACGTACCCATCTAATACCCAATAAAGTGCCAACTCTCTACATGAACTAAGCTTGTGCAATAGAACAATATTATCATCCCTATACCATAAGCTGTTTCCTACAACATGCACAGAGCAGAGAAGGAGGTGAAAAAGTGCTAGGGGAGGAAACTAGAGTCACAGTTCCAACAGTGTGGCTTTACAAGCCTGTGGCAGGGACTGAGAATGATAATGGACTATAAAACACCATCATTCAGAGTGGTGAATGCAGATGCGTCTCTGGTGGATAAGCTGAACACTTTTTACGTTTCCTTCAAGGCTTTGGCTAACAGCACTAAAAGTGCTAGTGGTGCTAACAGTGCTAACAGTTCTAATGGCAGTATGCATGCGGAGTGTGTCAAAGCAGGAAATGCTTTAATTGTCTCAGAGCATGACATGAGGAAGGCTTTCAGGAGAGTGAAAACCAGGAAGGCAGCAGGACCAGACGGCATCGCAGGTTGGGCCCTTGGAGCCTGCGCTGACAAGCTAGCACCAGTGTTCACAGACATATTCAAAACAGACATGCTTTAAAATAGTCCATTATCATTATCACAATCCACAGTCCAGATCCATTATCACAAAAAAACTCCAGCCTGCCTGCCTAAATGGCTATTGCCCAGAAGCCCTGACCTCAGTTGTGATGAAGTGCTTGGAAAGGCTGGTCAAAGACTTCATCACCTCTTCGTTACTTGACAACCTGGACCCATTACAGTTTGTATACCTTCCCAATCACTTAACAGATCACTTAACACAGCCATCACACACCTACTACACACAGCCCTGATGCATCAGGACACCAGCAAGGGAAATTATTTTAAAATGCTGGTTGTTGACTACAGCGCAACATTTAACAGTATAATCCCCTCCAAACTCACCACCAAGTTGGAGGACCTGGGATTTATCCAATCCCTATGTTAGTGGATCTCCAACTTCCTGACAGACAGACTGCAAGCAGTACAGGAGCAGACATGACTCACCCTCAGCACTGGAGTCCCCCACAGGGTTTTCCCTGAGCCCCCTGCTCTACTCATTGTACACTTTTGACTGCCTGGCCACTTCCAACTCTACCACTATGGTCAACTTTCCTGATGACATTGTTGCGATTAGACTGATTGCTGATAATGATGAGAAGGCTTACCTGGAGGAGATTAAAAGCCTGGAGAAATGATGCCAGAAGAACAACCTCAAAGACAAAGGGGTTGATAGTGGACAGCACAAAGCAGGATAGGAGCTACCAGCCCCTTCAGATTAACGGTTCCCCAGTGGAGAGAATGGACAGTTTCTAGTACCTTGGTGTTCACATCACACAGGACCTGTCATGGCCATGTCACATTAACAACCTGGTGAAGAAGGCCCATCAGCATCTTTACCACCTTAGATGCTTAATGGACTTTAAACTGCCCTCAGTGGTGCTAAGCAACTTTTGCACCTGCACCATCGAGAACATCCTGATGGGAAGCATTACAGTCTGGTTTGGGAACAGCACCAAGCAAGATAATGGAGTTCTCCAGAGGGTGGTGCGAGCAGCTGCGCACACCACCAGAGCTGAGCTCCCTGATCTGCAGTCTATCTACAGCAAGCAATGCTGGACCAAGGCCAATAATGAAGTACCTCAGCCATTCCAACAATGGACTCTTCTCTCTACTGCAGTCAAAGAAGTGCTTCCCCTCCCTGAAGGCCAAAAGAGCGAGAATGAGGAGGAGCTTCTTCCCGAAGGCTATACGGGACTAGGACCTCCTGCAGGTCATTCGAGATTAGTACTATTTATACATGCACATATAAATACATGCCTTGGATTTCTTTACACAACACACGCAACCAACATTCCTGTCAATAAACACGGCATATCCCATATTTGGAAATATTTATATTGTTAGCTTTGCAACACCTCAGCTCAATGTTACACAACATTGTATTGGACATACATCTGCATTTTATACCACATACCCACATATAGTTTTTCTGTTTCCAAGTAAGTAAATTCTGTTTTTATTTAAATTCTGTTTGATGTCACCAGACAGTCATAAAAAGCATTTCACTACATGTGGTACCATGCTCTGATGGTTTTGTGGTACTCCTACACAAAACCATGGCAATGTAATATCAAATCAAAATCAAATCAAATTGTATTGGTCCCATACAGGGATATGCTGCAGGAATATACTTATCAATTTATGGTAGCCTTCTCAACTAGAAGCTCCTTACTAATTTTTACGGAGTGACATGCAAACATGTTAAATATATAACCTTGGCTATGAAGTTTGCTGTTTTGAGGAGGAAAATATACATCACTAAGCACATTTACATTTACACCATTCCAACCTGTGAAGTACCACTTACAAGGTGAGTAAAACGCAGCATTCATGTGTAGGTGCACTGCATTATGGGTATTGTAGATTGAGATTTTTTTATGCACTCCAGTGCACCAGTGGTGCTTGTTTGTGCACTTTGCAAGGGCCAAAAAGTGCCTCGCATCACAGAAGGCCAAAGACAGTTCTCACGTGCCTAGCTTTTTTGAGAAGCCCTGTTATATATACTTTCACCACAAATATTTAAATCCTGCTGGAGTGTACCTAGTGTCTCCAAAGTGGTTAATATGCAGAGCATATTCTTAATATCACTTTTCTCCTCACACACCACCTTGTTCATTCAAGATTTTTATTTGTTACATACATAGTTAGATACAGTATATAACCTGCAGTGAAATAAAAACCTGGCCTACTCCTCTTTAGACTGTGCATTTAAATACTGAATTTAAAAAAATCAGAAATGTACATGAATGTACAAAAAGGGGTGTACAAGAAATAAGCTGGAAACATGCAAAAATGGATGTACAAATATGCAAGTATGTCACATGTAGTAAGAATGCACAGTGTAGTGTGCGGAGGGTCAGTGAAGTGCAGAGTGACTGAAGAGTCTGAAGTGTCTGGTGGACAGATCTTTCTGGAGTCCTAAGGTATTTGTATGGTGGACATGTCCATGTTGAGTAGCCTAATGGCCTGAAGGAAGAAGCTCTTCCTGAGACTCTCAGTTTTAGCCATCAGACATGGAAGCGCTTGCCTGATTGCAGCAGGCTGAACCGGGGTGAGTGGAGTCCCTGATTTTAGCAGCTCTTGTACCTCATCTCCTGGTGTAGATGTCTTGCAGAGAGGGGAGAACAGACCCAGCTAAGTGTGTCCAGTTAAGTGCACCACTCTCTGCAGGGCTTTGCGTTCCTGGGTTGAGCAGTTACCATACCACGCTGAGATGCACTCAGTAAACTTTCTATAGCCCCAGTATAGACCATTTTCAAGATCGCTGGGGGAGACCTTGAATTTCCTAAGCAGTCTCAGATGGTACAACCATTGTCTGTTACTCTCTCCACGAGAGTCCGCCAAGCTGGAGTGGGGTGTATTTCATTTTGAACTGTATCAGACATCCACTTGTCTCTTATGAGCAGCCACTGAACTGCTGGCACTGAATATATGTATGGTTGAGATATACTCAACCCATTATGGGACACAACCCAAGCAGACTGCATATGTCTTGATCATGAGAAAAAGAATTGCTGATTCCTTGATGAGAGGTGCAGTGTTTTGAACAAAGTTACTGCCATGTTAATTATTGCAGCATGAGACCTAGAGAAATGATAAGCCAGAGCAAATGTCCTGCAATTCTGTCTACCACCGTGAAGCAACCGGACCTTTGCAGCACCATCAAAACAGTATCCTTGTAGTTTTCCAAAGGAATATTCAAATGTGAAACATGTTTTTGACACAGGAAACACTGCATCTGATGTAGTTCCCAGTGTACAATAAAATCCTAAAAACACACTCTGCTGTGTAAAGCTTGTCAGTGTATACAAATTAACTTTAGAACTTTAAAACTTCATTTTGAACTTTAGAACATTAATAGGTGTGCTCTACAGTGTTGCAACCTTACTTACATGATTATTCATGCTCTCTAAATATTTCTCCTTGAAAAGCCAACTTTCACAAACATGCTGTCCAATCTTACCATCTTCACTGATTAGCTTCTTTTCTGTGGTGGAGCAGAAAACAAAGCACACAGCTGTATCTGTCTTTTCCACCATAGAAACCAAACTGAGTTGAAGTATCTTGAAAAGTTTGATGCTGCATTCACTTTCATCTTGGCCCTAACTTGTGGAAACTGATTTGTGCATGTCTTTGTTAAATTTGCTTTGATTTGCTCTGATATACTTTTTTCTGATATACTGAAGCACCCTCAGCACCCCTACTTCCTGCATCACTGAGTATAATGCTGCGTTCAAGATGAAGTCACAAATTCCCCACCTACAACTGGTTAAAACCACAGAAATCACCCCCTCAACTTGAAATTTCAACAACTTGAGGTAGTCTTCTCACCTACCAGTGCCTTCCCTGTTTACAGAATGGCTTCAAACGGATATGAACTCTATGAACAGTGTAAAGTCCCCCTTATCTACTTTTAAATTAGTTTATAACAGTACTGGCTTTAGATCAGTTAATATAGATAATATAGAGACATTATAATAGACATTATATATAATATGCTATAACATTTACAGTACTAATTGTTGTTTTGAGAAGGTATGTTAGTTATCACTAATGTTAGTAAGCTAGCCTTTTGCTAATGTTACTATGCTATGGTCTGTACTGTAATTTTGCCATTGTTGCTGTACTGCAATGTCAGCCCAAAATATTGCATAAATATTTAAAGTTCACTACAGCAGAACAGTACCAATAGCCACTAAGGCCTGTAACTGTTAAAGTGCACTTAATGTCATTTTCTATGACCTTTATGTGCTCCGACATGGCAAAAAAAAGACATGCTTTCATGGAGGCTTCCATGTTTTTAACCCCCATTTTGGAGGACATGTTTTTAGCCTCCAAGTCAGACATGCTGAGGTGGGAAATAACCTTATGGCAACTTACCACTTACAAGGCACCACGAATGCAGCATAAGTAGCTATTGTAAGGTACCAACTAAAACTGTTAAACAGCAGTTAACATTTATTCAATACAGCCTATTTTTTGAGGGAAAAAAATCACTGCTCTCCCTGATTAGCTTCTAGCTCTGACACCTGCAGTAAGTAACCCATATAAATGGAGAAGCGTGCTCTTTTATTCTGTTGGTGGATTTAATTTAAAAAGGAATGAGTGGCTAACCTTGCCCATTCACTCATGTTGGTTTGCTAGTTATATTTTATGGCATTTGGCAGATGCCCTTATCCAGGGCAATTTACAATTATCTTATATTACACAACTGAGCAGTTGAGGGCCTTGTTTAAGGGCTTGGCAGGGCTGGGATTTGAATTCTCAACCTTCCAATCAAAAGTCCAACATCTTAACCACTGACCTACCACTTCCCCATGTATAGCAGTACAATAAGGTTAGACAGCAAAATGAGCAACATACCAGAAAAACTGTCAAGAAGTCCCTGCTGGGGGCCTATTAAAACAGTTTACAGCAGAAAAAGACATAGCTTTGCTACAGAACTATCGGGAGCTTCATGTGCGTATTGGAAATTGCATGAGCGTTCACAAGACTTGACCATCATTTCCAAATCTGTCTCACCAACTCTTCAACCATACTTTTTTATTATCATCAAATACCTCCTATAAAAGGCATGTATTATAAAGAAAAATAATAGAGGAGACATCAAAGTCAAATGAGCTTGGAAAAACAACACAATATTCCCAAAAATTATTTGTGGAGATGTAACTTAAAATGTAAGTTTGGGCATTTTTGCATTCATTAATGTGGGAATGGGCAGGGTTAGAAATTGTACTGCAGCCAGCCACTTGAGGGCCGAGACACTTTGGCTTCATTTTTGAGTCCCTGTTACGACGTCCACCTATATATGCAGTCATTGGTGTTTTTAACCATAAATTTCCTTCATTTTAGTCTCTGCAAGTAAAACTGACTGAATAAATGCTATTATTTCAACAGCACTCCCTTCTGACTCATCATTGAAAAGGGAAAAGACCCGAAAATATGGAAACGATAGTTTAGTGCACTCGGAGCTAATATAATGAACTCTGAGCATGAGTTATCACCAAAAATATGCCAAAAGAGCAGTCTTTTTCCCTCCAATAAAACAAGAAATAAGCAAATGTGATTCTGGAACTGTGCAGGTGTTTGAAATCTCCAATATTAACAAACACTTCCTGGAAACCCCGCCCCTTCTGCCAATGCTCTCAACTTGTGTGGACATACTCGCGCACTGTTGCTAACTTAAGATACATTCACACATACAGCGATTTTCTCTCTGCAAGTCACCAGTCACTGTACTATTAAGTTGCCAGTAGGGGTTGCCACTATATACTGCACTTCCTCACTGGATGTTCGGGAAACTACACCTCCTCCACGCTCACCCGCAGCACCCTCCTCCTCACCCCCTTGCTGTACTCCCTCTACACCAGTGACTGCACGGCCACACACAGTTCCAACAGGCTGGTGAAGTTCGCCGAAGACACAGTGGTGATAGGCCTCATCACCAACAACGACAAGAAGGCTTACTTAGAAGTGAATATCCTCTCCACATGTTGTCGGAATAACAATCTCTCCCTGAATGTCACCAAGACTAAGGAGATAATTATTGACTATGGGAAGAAGCAGGTGAGGAACTACAGCCCCCTGTTGATCAATGGGGGCACAGCTTCAAATACCTTGGGGTCCATCTCACAGAAGACCTGTCATGGACTACACACACAAACAGCTTGGCAACAAGAGCGCACCATTGTCTCTCACAGGGTGCTGAAGGCTTTCTACACTGGGGCTGTGGGGAGTCTTCTCACCCGCAGCATCACCATTTGGTTCGGAGGCACCACGGCCAAGGACCAGAATGTACTGTCCAGAGTGGTGAGGGCAGCAGAGAAGACCACCAGGACTTCTCTCTCCTGCATTACATACTTTTACAACCAGCGATGCAAGGACAGGGCCAGGGGGGTTGTAAAAGACTTTCACCACCCCTGAAACAGTCTCTTATCAGTGCTCCCATCCGGGAGGCGCTACCGGATCATGAAGACCAACACAGAGAGACTCAGGAGGAGTTTCTACCCTCAGGCAATCTGGCTACTGAAATAAGAACACTTGAGAAGTCTGCATATTACTCTACCTCACACAAAGACACACATACACAAACAGTTGCACTATGGACAAGCAAAAGCTCTTGCACTCTTGCACTATGAGACAATTTTTTGAACACTACACTCTTCTAAAAGCTGCTAAGCATTCCTCCAAAAGCAGCTAAACATATTTTTACATATAACGTCTATATTTGTCTACTAGATTCTATTCTATTTTTCTATTTTATTCATTATATTTTGCTTTTATTATATTCTGTTTTATTATGTTGCACTGTGGGACGAGGCACTAAGGAAAAACATTTCACTACATTAATACATCACATGTATGTAATGTATGTGACAAATAAAAAACCTTGAACTTTGAACCTTGGTTGCCATAGTCACATTTATGGATGGCACAACTAGCATTCCACTTTTGACACAAACCAGTTTTCTTGCCATTAAAATAAAACATTCTGGAGAGAGAGTTTGTATATAAAATTCACTGGTGTATATATGCATCATATATGAGAAAAAGGAAAAGCAGTTTGTGCTCTTTGCCAGTGCGGCCATCTATATGCTGCGAAAATGCAAACGACAATTAACTTAGCTTAACTTATGGCCTTAGCGCGTTTAAAGCCACAGATCACGTGTGCTCTATTGTCCTCACTCCCATTGGTAGTCGCTGTACCAAGTAGCTCCAAATTTCATAAAGTTAAACTTTCCTCAACTTTGTCACGTAGCTGGACACACCCGTAGTGACTGTTGTTCATGTTGCTGGAAGTCACCTGCTCTCAATGAAAATGAATGGTCTGCAGTTGCTTTGTCGCTGCGAGTCGATGTACACTATATTGCCAAAAGTATTGGGACACCCCTCCAAATCATTGAATTCAAGTGTTCCAATCACTTGCATGGCCACAAGTGTATAAAATCAAGGACCTAGGCATGCAGACTGCTTCTACAAACATTTGTGAAAGAATGGGTCGCTCTCAGGAGCTCAGTGAATTCAAGCGT
>CM074966.1:8851950-8876987 GCA_037577455.1 Pangasius macronema | reverse complement strand
CTGTCCACTGATGGAGTCCTGAGTACGAAGCTGCTCGTGGCAACCGCAGCCCCAAAGCCACTACAGCAATCCCAGTCCCAAGCCATTACAGTATGGCTCCCCATATGTGATCCCCTAACCATCTCCACAGCCACCAGGTGGCACCATCCCCAGCAAACCAAACGGTTCTTCAGGCCGTCCATATGGGGCCCACAGTCAATGTCACTGTAGGAATCGAGACTATCAAACTGAAGAAACTGAATGTCTCTCCAACCACACACAGGACGAAAACATTCCTTTACCCCTAACGGACCTAAGATGGCTCCGGCCTGTCCAGGCTAAACGACCGGTCGTTAAAAATTAAGGGATGCTAAGGGTTAGAATGCAGAAAACCCCCAAAAATGGGTGTAAATCCCTCGATGGAGCTGACCTCGAATTGACCACCCTTAACAGAGGCCTTTTGTTTGGATTAGGGAACTGGCTGAGATTTATCACACTCCACACCACACTACATCCTGCTGAGGCTGGAATGACCTTTTGTACCTCACTGAATCAGCAAATGGATTCCATGCCTCCATCCACTTTTAAGAATGTTCTTTTCTTTCTTGGTATCTGCCTCATCTTATTTCAATGTAGTCGCTGGGTTTTGTATTAAATCTGTATGGGGAACATCCTGTCACACATGCTGTATCAAACCAGAGGGCAAGAGTCTAAAGTTAACCTACAATTCAGCTACGGCGACTTCTCTCATGGTGGGAAGTCCGGTGCTACATCCAAAATAACGTATTCAAAACAGCATTATATTGCAACCACACTATTAATGGAAGTATATAATATTAAACCTATGGCATTCTGTAAACACGCCATTTTACCCAGAAGCCAATGATCACACGTATGTATGTTGTGTTTGGTATCTGTATGTTTGTCTTCATGTGTTGAATCTGTTGATAATTTGAAATTTTCAGTATCTTATATTATACTGCCATTATAAGTATTAAAGGTACATAAGACCACATTACAATGGACATTGAGAAGGAGGCAACCCAGAAGGTGCCACTTGCAAATTAGCTGGAGGGCCAGCCAAGCCGTTCTCCAATCACCTCCAAGCCAACCTGCGGTTGCTTGAAGACCTTAAGAGGCCAGCTCATCTAAACTAGCATAAAAACCTCATGCCTAAGCCACTGAGCTGATCTGAAACGGAGCTGGAACCCGAACAGAGCTGAAACAGGAAGAGAACCTGCATCAGAAGGGCCCAAGACTTACCTCACCAAACAGTGCTCGAATCAACCTTTCTCCCAGCCATCCAGACTCCATCCTCTCTCTCCAACGATAATCCAGAACTTCTCTAACCTCCTCCAACTCCGATCTGACTAGAACCTGCTGACCAACAGCAACTACTCCCATTCACCACCTGGGCAAAGCAAGTATTGATACCTCCCAACTTCATTAAGCCGGTGCAGTAAACCTAAAACTCTTTTTCACTGACTAATGCCAATATATATTGATGGATTCAATCAGGTCAGGGCCTACGTAATTTGTCACGTTTATGTTTCAGAACTCAACTCTCTGGTTATTACCACTGGTTCTTTTCATGTCATATTCCCACCTGTATGAATGTGTATGTCTGTATGCATGTTGGCTGTGTGTGTCGGGTATGTGTCGTAGTTTAGGATGTGTGTGTTGGGTGTGTGTCGTAGTTTAGGATATGTGTGTAGTAGTCTAGTATATGTGTGTAGTAGTTTTAGGATATGTGTGTAGTAGACTAGTATATGTGTGTAGTAGTTTAGCCTGTGTCTGTAGTAGCTAGTATAATAACATCTTGTCTATGTTCAAGTTGATGTTGTGCTGTGATTCTCTGCTCCCCATCTGAGTTCCTAAGGTGCTCGATCGCATACCTTGCCCTATAAAAGTTGTCCTCAAGGGAGGTTATTACTGTTGATGGCTGCGTTAGTAATGACTTTCCAGAGTCAATAAGACATCTCACCAAACATTTCGCTGGACGAAATGAGCGCTTAATGGTATAAACTTATTCTGATAAAATTCCCCAAGATAATCAATATTACTGTTTATATTAATGGCCCTTACATCATAATTTCAAGGCTAACTAAATCAACATCTAATATCTACACATTGGTGAACACATAAAATAAAACATAACATAAAAATAACCTAAACAGTTAAAAATTCCCTACACCAGCTAGTGCAGGCACTTGATGTTGATAATCTAATTCTCCTCCACTCTGTCCAGTTTTAAGAGGCCTTGAATTTCATCATCAGAATTACTGGAACTTTTTAACTTTCCCTCTGATCTAGCTCTGACCCTCTGTAATATTTTCATACAGCAGGTGGCAATATTGTTCCCTCTGGGAGGCTCTGAATTCTGCTTTATAGTGGGAAGTGCCCACTTCAGAATAAGGCTGCGTGCTTGCCAATGCAAAGGTTCACGGCCTTCTCCAATATTCATTCCCTTCAAGAGCATTTGATGTGGAAACATAAAAAGTCTTAAAATGTCTTATAATCGATTTTTTAAATTTAAGGTCATAAACTGTCCGTATACTGTACATTCATATGTATTAATAGTTTTCATACTGTAAAACATCACAAGATCTGGCTAGCTAGTCTAGCTCAATCAGCTGTGTATGTTTCTTCAGGTTCATATCTCCATGGGTTTTGACTCACAGAATTTGCAGATCATTATCATGCTGTTTCATTTGGAGCACTTAAAACGGAAGATATCTGATACATTTTTAAAGAGAGTTTATAACAAACAACACAAAGTTAGAGAAGGATTTCATTAAACAGCTTATTGCACTGTGTGAGTATGTCAGGGGGTAGGAGGATATATATATATATATATATATATATATATATGCATAATTAATCCATAAATCGGATTTAGTCTAGTGTAAAACCAGCATAACTCGTATGATAAGCCATGCACTTTAGGGAAGAAGCATGTAGTAATATCTTAACATTAGGTTAATGTGATTATCTGCTGTGCAGAAAGTTGACCATTTTCTATTTTCATTCTCCTCTGTTTGTTTTGGTATAGTCAGGAATAATGAGCGTGCATTTATCGTATTCTTCTTCTTTCATTTTTTCACAAACATTTTACTATTAATAAACTTTTATTTAAAAGGGAAAACTTTTAATTAAAAAACATTTAAACTGTGTTTTACATTTCCACATAATGGATTCACTAATATTCTTCTTAATTAAGGTCATGGGAGAATGGAAGGAGTTATCAGAATAAAATGCAGCCTTTATTTTTCTCCATTTTTCCAACTGGGCAAAGTCAATGCTTTCAACAAACCTCATAAACCCCTCCCTGTTGCAAAGATGCTGCCCATTATAATTAAAGTCATGGGAGTTTGTGTGTCTTTTTCAGAATTTGGTTACTTACAGGCCCATATAAGGTCCCTGCTCCAGCATAAATAACAAAAATTTATGTAGTTTTCAAGACCTTCCCCAGGTTTACCATGAAGGTATGAATGTATGCTTTTATTTGATTTTCCTTCAATGGTTACTATATTAATCCTGATAACTAGATAAGGCTTCTAGTGTGAATGGATTAGAACAGTTATTTCATAGTGCATATTTTATTTTGAAATCATTCTCTTAAAAACATTTTGAATGCTGACCAAAAGCCTAATTGTTTTTTTCTTAATCTAAGTATGTATGTCTTTGTGCTTGCGGAGACTCATTCATGCAAATGCCTATCATACTGGCTGTATTTTTCCCCAGATGCATAGTTTGCAATTTCCTATAATCTATATATTTGTATGTATTACACAAACAATTACAAATATCATTAGGCTAATGTCAAATGAATCAGTACTGGCAAACTTAGAATATAAGAAACTAAAATGTGTCATATTTATTTATATATATATATATATATATATATATATATATATATATATACATTAAAAGCTATACAGGGAAGTAAATTTATGTAGGGGAAAAAATAAGTAGTGCTGTAGAACCATCTGGTGAATATGTTTTATCTGTGGAGTACATGTGTGATTATACCTGTATGCATTATTCAATCTGGATTTTATAAACAATGTTACCTGATAAGAGAGTAATATTTCATTATTAGCGAACTGAACTGTTCAACATAGTTTGGAGTGTGTTTTGATGCCTTTGTTAGTTGTTTTAAAAGCACTGACTTGGAAAGTTTGGAAAACTGCGCCATATTGATTAAGAAAACTGATTTGCCAATTATCTCCTCCCCCAACCCCCCCAACCCCCACAGGTGTAATTTACACTTGTCAGTAGGGATAAAGGAAGGCAGAAAATAGCCAAAATGATTTCAGGTAAGTGCACCTGTGATGACCAAAAAGTATAAACCGCAGGGCATTAGTTTGGATAGGCACTTTGAGCCTTAATCTGTTCTCACAACTTATCAGATAAATGAGAGTCCATGTCTGATGTAGGACGAAACATGAAGAATTAAAGTTTAGCAGATTAAGGAATTTTTTTTTGCTAAAATGCATTTTCTATGCCTTTTTTAATTTAAACACAAATCTAAAACTTCAAACTTAGTTCACCAAATACAGCTCTGTCTGGTCAAAGCAAACAATTTACTCAAAGTAATGTTTTACATTAAGGTTAACTTAACTAACATTATTTACAGACTTAGTTCTATTTTAACCCTCCTAAGTCACGTGGTGATCATGCTATCACTCTTTTATGCTAAATCATCATACTCAACTACATTGTTTCTATTGAGCTGTCTATTTTTCTTACTTTTGTAGGGTAATAGCTCTCTTACCTCAGTTACAGGTAGTGGATAATCTATGCAACTCTTACCTCACAATTATAGCCAGGCAGTGTCCCTTGCCATGCCAGACATGGTGTGTAAGGAGACCCACAAAGCAGGGTTGAGTGGTGTTGCCCTTGTAATTCCACATTCATAATGCTGATTTGAGGAGAGTGTTGAGTGTGGTTCCCCTTGTTTCAGAACTACTTTCAGAACCCTAAGTCACAAAGCATGGTTGAGTGGCTTGCATCGTAAGTGCCATGTTCATAACACTGAATTGCAAAGGGCCACATCAGGCCACATTTTTGAAGTAAATATCTTTGGAACAAAGCTACTAGTGGTGAAACAAAATACGCATCCTGAATATACAGTATAGTACACTGGACAAATAAGTTGAAGTTGGTTTTTACTAAATACGATCCCCTCTGAAAGAATTGGAATGGCAAGGCCAACTCTTTTGTTTTTGCTATATACTTAAAAAGGATGACATGAAGACCAGAAGAGCTGTCTATGGAAGAAAAGCAAGCCATTTTGAAGCTGAGAGAAGAGGGAAAATCAATCACAGCCATTGCACATGCATTGGGTATAGCCAATACAACAATTTGGAATGTCTTGAAAAAGAAAGAAACCACTACTGTACTAACATCAATCGGCCAAGGAAAACAACAGCAGTTGATGATGGAAACATTGTGAGAGCTGTGAAGAAAAATCCAAAGACAACAGTCAGTGACATTACCAACCAACTTCCACAGGGCAAGGGTGAAGGTATCACAATCCACCGGTCAAAGAAGACTTCAAGAGCAGAAATACCACACGATGCAAAACTACTCATCAGCAGTAAGAATTGGAAGGCCAGATTGGAAATCACAGAGAAATGCAGAAAATAGCCACAAAAGTTCTGGATCCAGAGAAATGCATCGAATCTAATAGGGAAGAATTTCATCATGCAGCAAGACAATGACCCAAAACACACTGCCAACGCAGCAAAGTGTTCAGGGGAAAAAAGTGGAAGACTGGTCAAATCAAAACAAACAACAGAAAGAAGCTGCAGTACAAGCCTGGAAAAGCCACACAAAAGAAGAATGCAACAGTCTGGTGATGTCAGTGGGATGCTGGCTTTATGCAGTTATTTCAAGCATCCAAATACTAGGTATTATTACTTTAAGACTGTTCCAATACATTTGATCACCTAAAATTACACAGTCTGCCAATAAAAGTCCTATATTCTAAGTTGTTTAACACATCTATATATAAATATCAGGAAATGAAAGCTGAAAGTTTGATCTGTCATTTCATTCATATTTTGATCTCAAACCCAAATGTCTTCAGTGTACAGAAAAAACAAAATAATTGCCATTCCAATACTTTTGGAGGGGGCTGTAGCTTCAGTTCTGAGAAATCCCAAGTCATACTAGAGAATGGTGTGATAGGGATACCATGATAGGGACTGCCCATCACTATAATCCTGTGTTTCTAGCTCACTGTCCTTTATTGTGTTTCTAGGCCTTTGTGATGATCACTCATCCCATAGCCCAACATTCTGCTAAGACAAACATTGTCATTGTCTTATCTGTTGCTCATTATGGTGCTCACTTTTCAGTCCATTGCTGAATGCCATTTTCCCTTAGCATTCCAAGTTTTTTTCACATTTCCCACTGTCTTACAAATGATTTTTATGTCGGTTAGCATAAAAAAAAAAGATTGATGTATTACTACCACCTACTGGTACAGATGGTGGATCAGGATGTTTCCTGAAAATAACAGATTGGGGTTGAAGCCAAGATTTTCTTTGCTACTCCATTGTTTTTGCCATCAAGCCACTTCGATTCTCAATCACAAATTACATGACAAGCAATTACAAATGCTCGTCATGGATAACCACAAGGTTAGCTGGTTTCCACTATACACTCAGCTTCTGTTCTGAGTTATTTCAAGACATTCAGTAAGATTCACACTCATACAGCCAATGTCTAAACTTTTGAAGCCGAGGATGAACACCAGCTATGTGCCTTGGCATTGACTATTTCAGAGAAACTGTCTTCAGTTTGGACATCCCCTGCACTAATTATGCAGTAATGCCAATGCCAACATGCCACGCTAGCAGAATTAGATCCTCACTCCAAGGATCTACAGACTGTGTGTAGTCACGTATGAATTTTTCCCAGCTGGCAATGAACTGACAGTTGAACCACAATGTTCAACTCTAGCTTCAGCAGCACCAGGAAGTGAATCTGATTTAGCATTTACTGACTCAAATGCACTGCTGGCAGGCTCTAAACAGCCTGACATGTGCCACCTTCAAAATGATTGTGGCCCATATTGGATGGGATTGCTGTTCTGGACAGTGTCAGTCACAATGGATTTCACTGTGCCACTGTATAAGGACTGTATTGAGAGCATTGAAGGAGGTGTCTACTGCAATGCATTGATACTTGGAGCACATAACTGGTGCATTCATTGAATGAAGCTCTATGTTCAGACCTGCACTAAATGCAGCATTTTGGTGAGTTCTTATGACAATGCCTTACTCATGGCATGTACAGATAAAACCCTAACAATTTTGCTGCTCACTTTGGAGCCACCATTTAAATCTGCAGCTACTGACCCCTCTGTGACAGAGCTGATCAAAACCTCACTCCTGGCAGTGGGCCATGATGCAAGACATGTTTGATACTGACAAAATAAAATGTTTAAATATTACACTAGTCCAATATTATGAAACTAGACTTTTTAAAAAATATACGGTGGTCAAGGCTTGGGGTGGCAGAAAATTCATAATGGCCATTTGAGATTGTTTGCCTAAAATTTTAGAACCCCTGGTGTAGCCAATCCACCTACGGGCCTATTGGATTTTTATTCAAATGCCAAACCCCATTTAATTTAGAGACTTACTGTAACATAATGTGTAATCTCATATACATAGTATTAGGTCAAAGGCAACGGCAACAATTTCTAGATATTGAGGGCAAAATAAAACTACAATTTTTTGGATGACAATCAGTTTGCATTGTGATGTCAATCACTTTTAGCATGTATGTTTTTTATTTTTATATAAAATTATTATTAAAAAAAAATTCTGTTTATAATGATTTTTGTTGAAAAACCTGATTCTTGCACTGTAACTTTTGAATCTTTGGGCCTCATTTTCAATCTGAGTCATAAAACAAAAGTCATAAATTGTTCATACTAGTACTGTATTTACACAAGAAATTTGGTATTCAAGAAAATCCACAAATTTTGGAAAAACGTTCTTATCCTACTTAAGTGTGTGTAAATTTACACATAAAAAAACCAACTAATGTAAACCTCAACTTAATTGACTTCAAATCATATACACTATATGGCCAAAGGTTTGTGGACACCTGAACACAACTATTTGCTTTTTGAGCTTCCCATTCCAGATTTACTCCCCCTTTTGATGTTATAATAACTTCAAATCTTCTGGTAAGGCTATCCACTAGTGGGGATTTGCCCATTCAGCCACAAGAGAATTAGTGAGCTCAGGCACTGATGTCAATCAAGGAGGCCTGGGGAGCAGTTTGTGTTCTAGTTCATTGCAGAGGTGTTCAGTGGGGTTCACTTGAGTTCCTCCACACCAACCTCGGCAAACCATTTCTTCATGGGCCTTGCTTTGTGCATGGGGCATTGTCATGCTGGAACAGCTTTGGGCTTGGCACTTTAGTTCCAGTGAAAGGAAAATTGTGTTGTTTCTAACTTTGTGGTAACAGTTTGGGGAAGGCCCATATATGGGTGTTGTAATGTATTGTTGTACCACACACTAGTTGGAGTTGATAAGTAGCTGCACGACAATACATTGTTACATTTGCTAATGTAACTACACTCATTGCCACAGAGAACTTCTGGGAGGTCTGTTAATAAAGAACACAGCTCCAAATACATAGCTTTTTCCAGTATTTTACATAGTGCAGGGACCAACCAAAAGTTTCAACAACTTTGTTAAGGACTTGAGGCTATTGCTAATGGGCTGTGAATACACTAACTCAGACACTATGTTGATTGAGGCTATAATAGCAGGAGTCAGGGAAAACATGTCCAGAAAAGACTGCTGGACAAAGGAGAAGAACAACCGCTAGCCAAAGCTATAGAAATCTCTCAGCAACTTGAAATGTCACAAACACAGATGAAAATATTTGTGGAATATGACTCGCAGGTTTCAGCAATGTTAGCAAAAACAAAGTAGACGACCACAAACAGTAAGACTTATCATTTGTGGAAAGAGAAAAAAAAGTATTAGTACCATATGTGGGTCATCTGATAACAGCTGAAGGTCTGAAGCCTTACCCAGGAAAAAATGAGGCAGTCCAACGCATGCCGCTTCTGACTGATAAAGATGGCATGCCCTGTTTCTTAGGCTTTGTAACCTACTTGTCTAGATTCAGACCAAACCTCAGTGAAGTGGAAGGTCCATTGCGCCAGCTCCTCAAGAGTGATGTAGAATTCACATGGCAGCCAGTACAGCAGCAGCTCAAAAGCCTGTGCACATCCTCCAGTTCAGATAATTTGACCCTAAAAAAAGCCTGTTGAAATATTTTGTGATGCCAGCAGGTATGGGCTAGGAGCTGCTCTGCTGCTGGAGACCCAGCCAGTAGCCTTCTCATGCAGGTCACTCACTGATGTAGAAGCATGCTATGCACAAATAGAAAAGGAAATCTCCTTCGTACATTCTCCATCGTACATTCCTGCAAAAATTCCACAACTACAGATTCGGAGCACAAGTTACTATTTACAATGACCAAAAACCTCTAGAAGGCATCTTCAAGAAGCCCCTAATGCCCACCCCCATGCCTTCATCTTCAATGGTATGACATTACGGTGAAGTACAGGAGAGGTAAGGACATGGAGCTGCCAGTCACATTATCCAGGGCACACCTTTCACAGAGCACACCAGAAATAACCAGCCTAGAGTTTGTTTCCATGCACAGCTTTGTTTCAGGTAGCAACCAGGAATACAACACACTGCAAGAAAGCACTAAAGAACAATTGAGCTGTCTCCAACAAACAATTCCGCAGGCGAGACTCCAATACAGCCATACTGGGGCTCATGAAGTCAGCTCGTCTTGTCTGATGGAGTCATATACAAAGGGATACGTACACTGATATCCCCAAGTATGCACGAACACACGTTAAAGCTTATATATCAATCTCATCTAGGGATGACGAAGAGCAAGCAATGGGCCTGTAAAGTGCTTTACTGGACAGGCATAAATGCAAAATCAAGGAATCAGTCAGAAACTGCAACAGATGTGCAGAACAAGCTCCCCCAACAGCCACTGCGACCAAGACACCATAGCTTCCATTTGAAGAAGTAGCATCAGATCGCTTCAGCAGACACAGTATTCCCACCACCCTGAGAATGGACAATGGACAACAAGCCATTGGACTGTCACCAGCCCAACTGCTCATGGGCAGAAGACCACAGCATCACGTACCTGCTGGATAGAAACAAAGGCATCCAAAAGTACTACCACCACCATAAAAGTGCAGGTAACCTTCACACAGCCCTGAAGCCTGGAGATGAAGTTAGGATGCAAATGTACCCCGGGCAACCAACTGTGGTTACCAGGAGTCGTGGCAAAGACATGGTCATACTTTGTGCTGTGTGGAAACAAGGAATATTGCCACAATATTCAGCACCTTCAAACAAGCACAGCAGCCACCAACCAGGCACCACGCTGTGTGTAATGAGCCCTGGGCTAAACAAGCAGAACCACCAGCAGATGAAGCCATTCCCGAACTGCCTTCCTCAGATCTCCCCGCACAAAGTATTTTACAGGTGTGATGGCTAGGTGTCCACAAACTTTTGGTCATATAGTGTAATTTGCATGGACTACTGCACTTTTGTATATGCATTGTTTATATATGTGTTGCCCTTTCTCTCTCTTCCTGCGTGCTCACTAGCCTCTAGCACCGCCGCTGCTACTCTGCGCCGTGTTGTGTTCGTGAGTGGTGGTAGAAAAGAGACGCGGACACAGGGGTTCGGGATCGTGGCTTGGCCGTTTATTCCACAGCACGGCATCTATAGTGTTGATAATATAAACTCAAGTTAATCTAACTGAACTAATCTGTTTAATCTAGTAAAGTACATTTTAATGCACATTCAATTTAATAACAAACTCTTGCTGCTTATCATACAGTTTTGCATCAGCCACCCGTATTAATCACACTCAAAAGAAAGAACAAAAAAATATTTAACTCTCCATACTACTCTGCATTTAAGTCTTTAGCAGTTTAGAACACAAAATACCTCAGTAGACAGAACTTTAGAGCGATAACAACAAAGATTTACACTGAAATTTCCACTACCGTTAACACGACTTACCTACAGTGTTGATAACATAAACTGAAGAAAAAATGGCGCACTACACACGTATCAACACTACGATACATCAAGAGGCTCAAACAGCACTAAAGATACTTAAATCTGCCCTAACACAACACTGTCATAGCGACATCTTGTGGACAACACAATACACTTCCCTACATATGGATCAAGTTTAAGGTTTAAAGTTTGGTTATTTTTTATAACATTTGCAGCATTTAGCAGGCGCCCTTACAGCAACTTTTGATAGAGACTGCAAAAACCAACCTGTTCTCACTCCCAGAGACTTCCACAAAGAAGTAATCAGCTATTGCCTACTGTTAAATATAATAATGAAAATATTATGACCCTATGTATATTCAGCACTGAAGAACAATAAAAAAAAAATCACGAAAGTGTTATTATGTTATTATGGACTGTGCTTTGTTAATTCATTCGCCTTTTGCATCGGACCTTTGAAGCACAAGATTCATCCTCAAGATTCATCCTTACTTTTTGTACGGGAGCGCTGAAGCAAATAGGCTTTCATTGATAACCACAGGATACCTGAGCGCGCAAGTATAGTGAAGCCAAATGCGCCCTTTGGTGTTTGTGCAATGACGCTACTTCTGTTCCTTCTTCAATATTCTACACACTGGGGGTGAGAACGGGTTGCAAAAACATATCCTCATACTAGTTCACTACGTCAGGGAATAATACCATCGTTTTATATTATTGCCATTAATTAAATAATATAAAAAAGTAAGCCAACGCAAACCCATAAAATAAGACAAATAAAACTAATCAGAATAAATGATGCCTTATAAACCGAGGACGGGCTGGTCTGCCTGCGCATATACCAAATCGTATTTAAATACCTCAGCTGACGGAGGATTTGGCGCTCACTTATGAGGAAAAGAATGTTTAAAGACTGGTATGATTTTCGGTTCCGTTTTGCCACAGCATCTTTTTTTTTTTTTTTTTTTTTTTTTTTTTTTTTAACGCTGTACACTTAAAATAATTTAAAAATAGACATGCTTAGTGTCCATGGGTGCAATATAGATCTTTTTTTCTTTTTTCCATTTCCATTGTCACAGCATTTTCTTGTCACTTCACATAACTGACACCTGATTCGTCTTATCTGTAATTTGTCTCTAGATTTTGACCTTTGCATTTCTGCCTTTACCCTTATCATTCCTTATGTGACACAGCCTTCTATGCACTTGAACTTTTATGGGTGGCAGTACATGCAAATAAGTTGTGTCAGGAACATGCTTTGCACTTAACGAGAGCTCAACATACTCACACTAGTACGAAAAAAATCAGCATTTACAACGTTTGTAAATCCAGTGGAAAATTTTTGTTTAGTTTGGCTTACGCAAACATTTACAAACATTTACAGACTGATAAATGAGTCCCAGTGTGTTTAATGTTTTTACACAACAGTTTCTTGCTGTTCCCCTTGATGGATTAAAATTTTATGAAGCCATTTAAATCTTACTATTCCTTTGTTTCCATCACATATTTGTAGAACTGGTCATCATCGTAATCCTTATTGGTCATATAAACACAGGCCCTGGGACCACGCCGAACATAAAACAAATTGTGATTGGACGATGTTATGAGTACATTACCCTGGTAAACCCTAGTTATAGGTGAGTTGTTGCATATGCAGTCCCTCTGATCTGAATTGAATCTGTCTTTTTCTAAGAATTAAAAATCTAAAAATATTTGGAACAGAAACAGCAAAGTGCATAGCCTAGTACCTCTCTAGCAACAAATTGTGTGTTGGCCTATATACTGTATATGTACGCAGATATAAATGCGAGGAGATATGGCACAAGTTTGAGGAAGCAGTGGTTCGGAGAACACCATGCAGTGTGAGAGAGAAAGACTATGAGAGAATGTTTCATGCTGCTCTTCAGACTCATCCCTGTGACAAAGTAAGAATCTCCATTAGAAATGCCAAATCTTGTGAAGAGAGAATTGTCACGTCTGTTTCTGCAACTCCTGATGATCCTCTGCCCACAGTCAAGCTCCTATGGTCTTTCACAGTCATCTAATTACTAATGAAACTCTTTAGTCTTTACTCTTTACTGATTTAGTCATGTCTACTGTTTGTCCTTTTTCCTGCCTTGCATTTCTGAGTATTGCCTAGCCCTTTTATCAGCTACATAGTTTTTAATTAAAAAAACAAAACAAAAAAAAAACAGGAAACAACTTGTACTTGTGTCTGCCTGTCCATGACAAAATGTGTATTGACTACTTTATCAGGTAGGTTTTTTTTTTATTTTTACCAGGTAGGTTTGTGAGAGAGGGAAACAAAATTTGGAATACATCAACACAATTTATTTAAATTTTCCTGGTCATTTGCACTGATATCCCAAAGTACTATTGAATATCCCCACTTTCTGTACACAACCATGGGTGGCTGGTATAAATAGGCCCATAATCATGATTGAATGCAGAAAGCATTTATTCAGCTTTCTGGTAATTTTACATTGACTTTTTTCTGTGAAACAACTGCTGTGATACAGCCCAGGACTGGCTTTATTTGATTCAAATATATCTCAAATATCCTTGCTTAATGGTGAATTCATTACTGCCTCTGCATCTTGTGTTGCATGGTTGGTCCCATTCCCCTCCTGAAGTTAATGAACTCCTGTATCCATAATTCTCACTAAGAAATTAATTATACATACAGCTTATTGCTCCATTCCTGCTGTGCTGTGCCTTGGTTATGCTGGCTCATGGTCATCAAGATTACTATGAGAACCAACAGCTATACTGGTGTCCAGTTGTGGATGGCTTGGTTAACACTCAAATCACAACCTATAATTTATGCTGGGCTTCTCATTAGCTCATCTTTATGTATTGAAAGAGGCTGCATGGAATTGCTGCTGTGCACTTACATTGATTATCATGGCCAGAAGTTGCTTCACTGCATATTCACTTGTTCATATGAATATCACACAAATGCAAACTTACTCAACTCTATTCTGTTTACCTTTAATCTTCTTATTTGGCATTGCTTTCATTTTCTTGCAATGTTTCACTAAGTGACCTTGCTTTCCATGGTCATAGTCTTCTTTGTTTTATACACCTCTCTGTGGAAACTGTATTTTGATAGATGCATTTGTATGATAGTATCATAGATACTCCAATCATAACTAATGTTTGCCAATAAGACCCAAAAGAATAACACTACAAATATTCGTTATTTATCAGTGAGTGAGTTAATGATTAGCCAGTGAGTTATTGATTAACAGAATGCCATTGTGCATTTTACCTTGGGTCTAGCTATGTATCATGGATGTAAACTTGCACCAAACCTTTCTCTGAAATACTGACTTTACTTTGATTTAGTGATTATCTGCTACAGTAAATTTATAGCATTTAGTGTAGCTTCATAGTTGTCAAGTTAGTAATTAGCACTTCCTCTCTTGCCATAAGCACTGCTGTTAAAGCTCTATTTCAGGTTATTACTATTTCAGATTGTATGGGATGCCCTCAGCAGACAGAAAAGTAGCAGGACAGCTTTATGAACACTTTCATTTTTCTGTAAAGAACAAACATTCCCACTATCTGTTTGTGAAACCAATTGACTATAGCTTCTTCCTATTCTTTCTTCAGGAATGACACACAAGGAGTCACTCGAATTTAATGTGTTATTTGTTGGTTTATTTGAAAAAAAGGTCTATTATCGCTTTTCTAACATACGGACCATCAGCCAGCTTTAATTACTACTGCCTTCAGCTTTCCAAGCCATAAGTGGTAAAATGGTTGCTATTTAGAGGAAATACAGCATGAACCCCATAGTTAATTACAGACCTGAAACACCCATATTCTAAAATGATTGCATTACCCCTATTCAATATCTAAAAGCTGCTGTTCTGGAGCAAGACACGAGAGCTAATGCAGAGCTATCTAGCTATCACAGGAAGTTTTTGGACCTTGGAGGATACACTGGTGGGATTCATGTTCAAGGACCTCATCTGGTGTGGTCAGCAGGAAAGAGACAGAGGTACAGCAATAGAAGGTGTTTATTTTATTAAAATCTTGTTAATAAATACAATGGTCTGTCTTTCCATTTTTCTTCTTTTTTTCTTTTCATTTACACAACCTCTTTCTTCCCATAGGCTTTGATTTTCATTCTTGTCCAGAATGGTTAACGTGTGTGAGCCATCCTGTGTACTCACTGTGGAAACGAGCATCACAAAATGTAAATCTTGTCCAGTAACTTAGTCCCATGTTGAATATTCATCTGGTCTCAACCCATCACTTAACAGAAGATTTGGGTTATTTTCAAAACTGTTTTTCTCAAGCTATTCAATATTTGTAAATGATAGTGCCAAAGTGGATAGATTACATAAGGTCACTACAAACAAGAAGAAAAATTCATACATCTTGAGTATCAGGATTATACACTATATGGCCAAATGTATGTAGACACTTTACCATCTTTCTATTACTTTAGCCACAGGGGCGTTATTAAGGGAGGGCACTGATGTCCAATTTATCCCAAAGCTGTTCAGTGGGGTTGAGGTCTGGCCACTCGAGTTCTTCCACACCACCCTAGGCAAACTATGTCTTTATGGACCTCTCTTTGTGTATAAGGGCATTGTCATGCTGGAACAGGTTTGGGCTAGGCCTCTTTAGGGAAATCTTAATGATACAGCATTCAAGGACATTCTAGACAATTGTGTACATCGACTTTATGGCAACAGTTTGGGTGTGATGGGTGTGATGTCAGGTGTCCATTTACCTTTTTGAAAAAGAAAATGCAAGTTTATGCACCCAAAAAACATCTGGAACAGACATAAATACAATCACTCCAACTTCAAATGGTCTGAGACATGTTTTAGCCAGTTGTTATACAAGAATGAATATATCCATCTTTCCAAGCCACATTTAACTACCAAAAACCTGCCTAATGCATTACATGTGAATGCAAATGGTCCATGACTGCCAATGTTGGCAACCTTTAGGAAAACAACATGCTGTATCATCATGATTTTTGATGAGACAACCATTCCTTATAGAGTATAAACAACTAAAAATGAAAAGACACAGGGAATTGGTGGCATGCAACAAGCAACGATAATTAACTATTAATTATAATTTTAATGGCATTGTTACAGTAGCAATCAGTTTTCCAACTGTCTAACTGGAAGCATATTTACAAGTGTAAAAGCATGTACAATTATGTACATAATCAAGACATGTGAAACAACCAGGTGTAAAATGGGTCTTAGTCAGTAGATCTAATTAAATTTCATTTCACCCACTTTGAAGAAGACACTTTATCATTCAAATGGTCTGAGACACATTTTAGCCAGTTGTTATACAAGAATGAATATATCCATCTTTCCAAGCCACATTTAACTACCAAAAACCTGCCTAATGCATTACATGTGAATGCAAATGGTCCATGACTGCCAATGTTGGCAACCTTTAGGAAAACAACATGCTGTATCATCATGATTTTTGATGAGACAACCATTCCTTATAGAGTATAAACAACTAAAAATGAAAAGACACAGGGAATTGGTGGCATGCAACAAGCAACGATAATTAACTATTAATTATAATTTTAATGGCATTGTTACAGTAGCAATCAGTTTTCCAACTGTCTAACTGGAAGCATATTTACAAGTGTAAAAGCATGTACAATTATGTACATAATCAAGACATGTGAAACAACCAGGTGTAAAATGGGTCTTAGTCAGTAGATCTAATTAAATTTCATTTCACCCACTTTGAAGAAGACACTTTATCATAATTATACTTACAAATTGTATACTTTGATTCTGAATCAGTTTTGTCCTCTTGGTTGGTCACATTATTTGTTTTTACAGTTTGCTGCAGCAGCCTGTGGAAATATTACAGTGCTCTTAAATGGATCCATTGAAAATGCATTCAACAGGAACAGGTCAGAAATAGTAATAATTCTTATTCTTATTAACTGTCATAAATGTATTGTTGAGATTATGATGCATATTTTGAAACAAGACTGTACAGTATATGGCCAGTAATATACTATTTACGACGGTTCTCATAAATGTGAGAATGAATGAATGAATGAATGAATGAATGAATGAATGAAGAGATAGACTAACAAATAAAGATGGTGTTAACTGAATAGGTCCTATTACATAAACTGTGGTAGCAGTAAAACATTTTGCACTTTAGATTGTAACAATAGTTTTCCTTGTTTTGCATCTTACCTCTAGCATGTTTGGGAGTGTGGAGCTGGAAAATCTGAACCCTAGGATGGTGTCCCATGTCCACATTAAAGTTGTTCCGAACTTAGAAGGTCCATTTGTGTAAGAGACAATGAAAAAAGTAGCTTGGATACAAAGCTATGTAATCTATTTTAATGCCCCATTTAGTCAGATCTCTCCCTGTCTTTGTGAAGAGGTGTAAATAATTTGTTACAAGCTATGTGCAGTAGGCTATGTTTGACATCCTGCAGTAGGCTGTAGTTTCCTTTTTGTTTGCTGTATGAGATACATTACTTTTTTTCAATAAGTTGCATGTGAGTTCCATAATGGGAGTTATTAACAGAAGCTGCTCTGATTAAATGGTCATTACTCAGAATCCTTTAAATTAAACTGATAATTTCAGTTGTGTTGAGATCTGAATTCACATTTCTGAAGTTAACAAATTCTTTATGTTTCTAGAGAGTCCTGTTCCAAGGGTTCCATTCTCAGACTGATCGGTGTTCTGCAGACCCGAGGGTTCCACTGGTCCTGCACAGACAGCGGTGTGTATTTATATCAACAAACAACCATTATAGCTATCATTGTTTCTGTGAGTAACCAATAAATAAATATATATATATATATATATATATATATGTAGCCCAGTTAGGGTTATTACTAAGTACAGCAACACCTATTTACTTAGCCCTCTAAGCCCTAATCTTGAAATCACAGCTGGAAAAAAAATAAATTACCTTATATTTTAAGTGTATTTAAGGCTAAAATAATTTTCCAAAATTTGTTTTCTACATTTGACCTTTGACTTTTTTTTTAGGGTGCCATCAATTTAGGGTGCCATTAATAACTGACTTTGTCCCATTAGGGTAAATGCTTTTTGGCAAATTGTCTGAAACTTCCCACACATTCAAATGCATTTTATGGTCTAGAAATTATTGAAACAATGTATTAGTGTTTAAAAACATTAAAAACTTTATTCCATTTCACTTTGTCCTACCATATTTATTTTGTTTACAGTTGAAAGTTGACACATATTCAAATGCAATTTCACTGTCTGGAAAGTAATGAAACAATGTCATTCTATTTTGTTTTGTGCTACAATAATTGATTTGGAAGTCATGTGAAAATCAACAAGACAATTCCTTTTGGATGTGAAACACAGGTGTACCCCACACTTCCCAACCATAACTCGAGTTTTACCTGTGCAGTCATTATTTTTGCAGCATCCCTGCTTGTCAGTGAAGTGAGGACAATGGGCAATGGCACCTTTCCTGAACTCTGGTTGTGTTATGGATTCTCTTCTTTGTTTCTTCTTTTACACTGACTCTCCAGAGCTGGGTCGGCCATGTTTCACTTTGCCTGTGCCTTGCATACAGAGGACGTCTGCAACTGCTGTTTTGAACTCACTTAGGCCGAGTTCCTCACTTTGTTGAGGACAGGAATCATTGTCCCTATGGTACAGCAGCCACGCATTTACACACAGTACATCTAAGATGTGAAAGAAAATGCTAATGTACCATTTCTGTGACCAAATATTTGTTCGGTACAATGCAAGCAAGTAGTGCATCAGATCAAACCTCCCATGTTTTTGTTATACATCATGACAGTTGATGGACATTTCACATTGATGATCTGATTTGTCTTCCTGTCCCAAAACACTTAAAACACTTAAAATCCTGTCCCAGCATTGCAAAGTAGAAGCTGGGTAGGCTCCAGTGAATGGGCTCAGACAGGTGACATTGTGGCTTTCTTGCCATTTGCTGGTGATTATTTTCAAATTTTCACATATGGCTACCTTCTCATCAAAAGTGCCCCATACAACCTGTTTCATTTCCTTATCAGTTTTCAGTGTGCACCCTTTCAATCTGTTGGTTCTCAAACACCAGCTTTGGTTTCGGCACAGCTTTTTGTGCCTAGGCAGTAGATCTCTCTCTTTGTCATTTAATTTTCAAGGCCTATGCCTATGAATCAATTGTCATGGTACAGCTTGAAATTCTGATGTGGGGGTATGATGGATGTAGGACTATGTTGCTACTGGCTCGCAGGTCAGACATTCCGCTGACTGGTAGTATCCTGTCTTTTGAGTCACAAAGCATGTTCATATTGTACCCCCACTTATGGAGCTTGCTGGGGATACGCTGCTTCAATCGACTTTTTCCTTTTTATGAAATTATTTGCTCATCCACACTTAGGTGTTCATGCATTGGAATGCGTTTTATTTGCTCTACAGCAAAATTGAGGAAAGGTCTTATTTTGAATGGATTTTGTTTTGGGTCATCACTGCTGAGGTCTAAAGTGTTGTCATTGAAGTGGAGGCTGCTCTTGATTTGTTCTCATTTTTTCATTGGCATTGTATCAGCTATCTTGTCAATGTGTGTGTGGGTCTGCCAGCACATGCGTGTTGCAGGAACTTATTAAAGCAGTCCCAATGAACTGTTCAATTTCTTTGCGTCAGGTCGTGGACTGTATTCTGCCTTTTTTGAGGACTTTCTATTAGGCCTATCACTAGTTAATGTGTCTCACCTGTTTCTTGATTAGCCTGTGTATTTAAGTTGCCCTTCCTGTATTAGGCTGTATGTAAGTCTCTACCTTGCTTTCTTGGATTACTGTGCCTTTTGTGAACTACTGGAATTTTTGTGAGTTTTGGTATCTTTTAAGAGTTGTGTTCTTTTTTGAGGTTGTTACTAAAGATTTTTGCCTTGGAATTTTTTTGGTTCTTATTGCTTTGATTCACTGCCATTGATAAAATGAAGAGCCTTGCTGAGAAACTTTTAAATTTTGTGAACTCCTTCAATTAAATTACTTGATCATACTCCTGTGCCAGCCTCTGCTTTTGGGTCCTCATCATGTGCATAGCTCAATCAGTAAACTTGGGCTTGATACCTGCTTCAAACGTGACGCTCTCTGTCTGTGCAATTTAGGGGTGAGTTAACCTCTTTTTGCACTGAGTAAAGGTGTGTTTGCAGGACAATGTGTTTGAGACACTCTGAGGAAGACATTTACTTAAAGTAGTAACACAGAGAATGGAGCTTCTCTGCAGAGGCAAGACGCTTTTTTGCTGGCTGATTTTCTTCCCCACTGCCCTCATTCTCACAACTGCTATCTACTTGATCCTTTCTTACTATGACCTCATTGTGTGGCGCACTGTTGTCACTATCACTACCTTCTGGAATAGGAATTCTTTGCAATATAACAATTGTATATTTTTAAAATGGAATTTTAAACATGTGTTAATGTCTCCTTCACTTACTTGTTGCAAGAAATATGAGGTACATGGCAAATAGCTTTTACTTTTATTGGCTGAAGGGGATGTAATTAAAATTAAATTTTATTGGCTGCATATTGGTGTTTTTTTTTTAATGCAGACCTGCCAACATGTATGGATTCTGCGTAGCGGATACGCATTTTGACTTCCTTGTACGCTTGTACGATTTCATGCTCTAAAGTACGCATATCGTNTGCCTCCTTGCTGGTTCGCGCCTCAGTTCAGTTCAGTCAGTGAATCGCCTACAAGAAGAATACGGAGTTTAGTCAGTTTATGTACGCATAAAAATTGTTTAAGGTTGGCAGGTCTGTTAATGTGATTTTCTTGGTGTCATTTATAAATGACTGTCCCATAGAGGGTTATATGGGATTATTCCCAAGATTTATGATTCAAATAGTAATGTAGGAATATGACCTTATCTAGGGTTTTGCTTTTCCTTTCTTTTTGTGAAAGGAGGGTTATACCTAGGTACTTTTTTTTTTTTTTTTTTTTTTTTTTAAATAACAAAAGTTACGGTAAACTATAGCGCTTGTTTGAAATGCGCTTGCTCCTGCCCTTCTGGGCCCATATTCACAAATGTTCCTAAGCCTAAAAGTTGCTCCTAGTGACGAAATTCTAAGAAAATTCTTAGAATTATGACGTTTTCTTAGAATTTCCCCTTAAATTTAGGACTAAATCTTAGTAAAGATAAAAATGATTCATGAAACATCTTGGCCGTAAAAACAGCTCCTAAGGTAAAAATTGCTGAGAGTAGGACTTAAGAGGCTTGAGTTTCTATAGCAGAGGACAATGGCAGAAAGAAATAAACATCATCTTTAACACTGCTCTTCTGTCCACTTTGGTTTTCTTGTTCTTTTACTTCCTTAATGTATTATACACTGAGTGAATAAATTTCACACACCAGCACACAAACAGCAACAGGATCACTGAATTCGAGAAAAATCAGTTCCCTTTCGATACTACATTCGTACTGCGTCACTAGACGCTATGGGGGAAAACTCCTTTTTCTCCGATGACTGAAGTTTTACAATCACGCAGTGACACTGCACGGCCATTGGTTAATGAAGTGCAATAAAGCGAACCAATGGCTCGGCAGCGTAACTGCACGCACCTATAGCAAGGATGCCCGCCAGAATGGGAGGAGCCATTTGGCTATATAAGCGGGCATTGTGCCATAAAATCTCAGATCAATTCTCCTTCAGCGACGGAGAGCTTTCTACGCTGAGCTATGATACTGTGCAGCTCCGCTCTGCACGCTGACAACGGCCACTCGGAGTGCGTTTCCTGCTTGGGCCGTCCCCATGCGGAAGCCGCTCTGACGGAGATGGAATGCTCACATTGTGTGAGCATGAGTCTCTCCTCTCTGCACGCTCGCATCGCTTTCTTCTCGGAAAGCGATGCCGCTCCTCGCGTTTTCCTCCTCCCAGGGACCTGCAAGGAAAAAAATGACGGGGAAGAGAAGCGCCGCGAGCGAGCGCACGCCGGCTCTAACCCCGTGTGCTTCACTCTCACCGTGCAGAGGGGATTCCCCCGTCTTCTTTGAACACCTGGACCAGCGTCCCGCGGCTGACGTGAGCGACGCCGTTTCGTTTGGCGCGACAGAAGATGAGCCGTTAGACGACAGTATGTCTTTAGCGGCGTCAGACGCCGAGGATATTTTGGGCTCTCCCTGCGACCCCGCCCCCTTGCCGTCTATTGATTCCAGCATCACCAAGACGAGTACGGAGGCCGAGCTTCTCTGCGTCCTCTCTAAAGCAGTGGAAGAGCTGGGTTTAGAGTGGTCCATGCCAGAGGAGCCCACTCGGAGCCATCTGGATGAATGGTTCCTGCCGGGGCGTCGTCAGGCCCCTCGTCAGTGAGCCGCGTCTTTCTTTCCGGAGGTTCATGACGAGCTCGCTAAGTCATGGCGCGCTCCTTATTCGGCTCGCCTTCGCAAGTCCGTTTCTTCCGCTTTCTCTACAGTCGACGGCGCGGACGAAAAGGGCTATGAGAAGCTACCTCCGCTGGATGAGTCAGTGGCTACGCACCTCTGCCCGCCCACTGCCATCGGATGGAGAGCTAAGGTCGTGCATCCCTCTAAACCATGCAGAACTATGTCTGCCCTCACTGGACGAGCTTACTCTTCCGCTGGGCAGGCGGCTTCAGCTCTGCATTCCATGGCCATGCTTTTCAGGCGAAACTTCTCCAGGTTATGGACGAGTCAGTGCCTGATTCTGTGGCCTTCAAGGAGCTGCCTAGTGCAATGGATCTGGCCCTTCAAGCGACAAAAGCTACGGCTCAGGCCATCGGGAGGTCAATGGCCAATTTAGTGGTGTTGGAGCGCCACTTATGGCTAAACCTGACAGAGATCAAAGAGGAAGACAAAGTTCCTTTCCTCGATTCTCCAGTCTCTCCCACGGGGCTGTTCGGTCCTGCCGTCGAAGGGTTTGCTGAGCATTTTACTGCTGCACAGAAGTCGTCTCAGGCTCTGCGACACTTCTTGCCAAAGCGTTCAAGCACGGCGAGCACCACTAATCGCCCTAAACCTCCCCCAATGCAGCAGCCGGCTAGAGCTACACCTGTGCCCGCTCAGCCTACTCCACAGCCTGAGCCTCCGCAGCACTCTCGCTCGGCCAGACGCCACTATATTCTGAGATGCCAAGGACCTCACCCCAAAATTATGCTGGATCCTGCGCCTTGGGCGCCGTCCTGATTTACTGGTCAGGAAGAGGAGGGAGCTAGGTCTCGCTGTCACTGGACTGCCCCCAAAACGATCTCTGTTATGCCCCCAAGCACCCCACTCTGTTCCGGGTGCCGGTGGCGATGTGTATATAAATGTTGTTGTGGATACTGGGCCCATTCTGCAAGCGCCAACACCAACAGCTGATGTTATAGCAAAAACAATAAAACACAAACACCTTCACACAGAGAGCATTCTTCCTCTTCCACTTACAACGAGTGTCAGGTCTCCTCATGGCGACCTGCCACCCAAACCAATCCAACCCCTCATCACACGGGCAGAGGCCTGGCAGGCCATCCCCAGAGTGTCAGATTGGGTTGTGGGGATTATAAAGCGAGGTTACTCACTCCTCCAGTTCGCTCTAAGACCCCCGCGTTTCAGCGGTGTGGTTCCCACCTTAGTGCAGTGCAAGGACGCTCATGTCCTCTGCTCCGAGGTGATGACCCTACTGGCGAAGGGTGCCGTAGAGACGGTCCTGCCAGAGCAGAGCGAGTCAAGCTTCTACAGCCGCTACTTCCTCATCCCCAAGAAGGGTGGCGGGCTTCGGCCCATCCTTGATCTCAGACACCTGAACCGCGTGCTCATGAAGCGGCCGTTCAGGATGACTACTCTGAAACAGATCCTCTTGCAAATACGCCCAGGGGACTTGTTCTTTTCTCTGGAACTGAAAGACACATACTTTCACATCCAGATAGCCCCCCAACACAGGCGATTCTTGAGATTCACCTTCGAGGGAGTGGCTTATCAATACACGGTCCTGCCCTTTGGGCTGTCCCTGGCTCCTCACACTTTTCAAAGGATGCTGGGCCTCATGGCCTCTGCATCGCCAGTACTACGGTTGGGCCTGCTTTGTACGAGACCCCTCCAGTATTGGCTAAAACCACAGGTGCCACCCAGTACGTGGCGTCACGGTTGTCCTCGTATCAGGGTAACCCAGGATTGCATAGAGGCTCTGGCCCCTTGGACGGACCCCGAATGGTTCAAACAGGGTGTAAACATGGGCATTGTCCACAGAAGGAAGGTTGTCTCGACGGATGCTTCCAACATGGGTTGGGGAGCTCTGTGCGAGGGCTAACAGGCCTTCAGCTCATGGTTGGTCGCGGAAGGTCGGCTGCATATCAACTGCCTCGAGATGATGGCAGTATGTTGAGCTCTTCAGACCTTTTTGCCAGACTGAAGGGACACCACGTGCTAGTTTGTTCCGACAGCATGACAGTGGTTGCCTATATAAATCGCCAAGGCGGGCTCTCCTCGAAACACCTTTTCGAGATGGTAAAACGCCTCTTGGAGTGGGCACATCTCAATCTGCGATCGTTGAGGGCAGCACATGTTCCTGGCGTGCTGAACCAAGGAGCAGACATGCTATCTCGGAGCAACGTCCCCTCTGAGGAGTGGATGCTCCACCCACAAACGGTTCAGAGAATTTGGGAGGTCTTTGGCAGGGCAGAGGTCGACCTCTTCGCCTCAAAAGACAACTCTCATTACCCAATATATTTTTCAAAGAGCGAGGATGCGTTTGTCTACGATTAGCCCAATCTCCTACTGTATGCTTTTCCCCCGATCGCTCTGATCCCTCAGGTAATCAGACGAATCAGAGAACACAAACACAAAGTCCTCCTAGTGGCCCTGCTCTGGAGAAACCAGCTTTGGTTCTCAGAGCTATCTCAGCTGCTTACGGCGGCCCCGTGTCCAATTCCCCTGAGGCAGGACCTTCTCTCTCAGGCAAACAGGACAATTTGGCACCCCCATCCCGAGTTGTGGGCATTACA
>CM074966.1:8826147-8839192 GCA_037577455.1 Pangasius macronema | reverse complement strand
TACTTATTTTCCACCATAATTTGTAAATAAATTCTTTAAAAATGAGACAATGTGATTTCCTGGATTCTTTCCCCCATGCTGTCTCTCATAGTTGAAGTGTACCTATGATGAAAATTACAGGCCTCTCTCAGCTTTTTCAGTGGGAGAACTTGCACAATTGGTGGCTGACTAAATACTTTTTTGCCCCACTGTACAAGTAACCCTGCAAAAGATCAAACAAGCTGGCCTAACCTTAAATGTGGCAAAATGTGAATGGGCGAAGTTGGAGACAAATTACCTTGGGTACCGCCTGGGGAACGGAGAGCTGAAACCTCAAGTGCATAAGGTAGAGGCGGTGTGACACACCCCAAGACCAACCACAAAGAAGGAGGTTCGCTCATTCCTGGGACTGGTGGGGTGGTATAGGCGTTTCATCCCCACCGTTTCATCACTTCTCTACAACGGCTGTCCCATTGACCAACTTACTATGCAAAGCAGTGAGAAATCCGATTAACTGGACTGAGGAATGTGAAGTGGCTTTCAACACCCTGAAGGAGTGGATGTGTTCTGGCCCGGTCCTCAAAAGTCCAGATTTCACCAAGAGGTTCATTTTCCAGGTGGATGCTTCGGCTGTGGGAATTGGGGCAGTCCTGGCCCAGGAAGATGCAGGCGAAGAGAGGCCTATTGCCTTCCTGAGCAGGAAACTGCTACCAAGAGAAACCTGGTACTCCACAATAGAGAAAGAATGCCTAGCAATCAAGTGGGCACTGGAGAGCCTTATATATTACCTGCTCGGAAGGGAGTTCATCCTGGAAACTGATCATGGAGCCCTGACGTGGATCCATACCATGAAGGATCACAGCTCTCGGGTGACCAGATGGTACCTCTCCCTACAACCTTACAAATTTAAAATCAGACATTGGTCTGGTCCCCAAAACAAGATAGTCGACTACGTGTCTCGGTACCTGATCAGTTCGCGGCCTGGAGAGGAGGGAGGTGATGTGAGGAAGTGACCTGGCCCTGTTGATTAACTCTCTCTCTCTCTCACACACACACACACACACACACACACTCGCCGCAAATTACCTCATTCTTTCTCCGTAAACCCCTGCTGAGGCGATGTGGGTGCACATGTACGCTATTAGCATACTGGACTTCCATACACACAAACATATCCACTCCAGTTCATCCCCTAACAGTAATTCACGCTGCGCATGACAACACAAACACACATACATATTTAAGTTAATGGTTTGCAGTGTTTTGCTTTCTTCTCTTTATGTTGTAAATACACACCGGTGGTTTGTGCTTGGTATTGTCTGTGTGATGGGTTCTTCGTGTGGCGTTTCCTCCATAGGCCAGCCAAACCTGGGCGCCACCTGGTGGCCTGGCTATATACTGCCAGAATTGGCGCCAAGCAACCGGAACAGACTGGTCCACTGTGTCCCATGGGGCAATCACAAAATATTCTGTGTATGTTTTATTTGCTATTATTTGTGTAATGATTTATTGTATAGTGTAAAGATATTATGGAGTAGGTGATATCTTAAATGGGTCTGTATGATATGAGGATTATTTTATTATGTGTTTGTATTATGGTGCTTGGTTTAACCCAAAAAGGGGCGGGGCTTAGAGTTTAAAAGAGAGCCCCAAACCAGTATGTGGGGTGGTTGGTAGGTTGGTTGTTGTTTGAGCGAGCGTGCAACTGTGGTGCCGTGAGCAATATTTGTTAAGTATAAATTATTGTATATAGAGTCAAAGTTTTGTTTGTTTTGTTTTATTTTGTTTAGTTTAGTTTTTTTCCTTCCTTGTTTGTTTGTAACTTTGTATATAGCTTTTTGTTGGGTTCGGTTCTCTCCATTCTACGCCCAATTCCGCCTTGTCTTCCTCATGGTTCACCAGCTCTACTCTCGGTTCCTACGCCGCCGACCCGAGTTTAAGCTCCCGTCAAGCCAACGCTCAACTCCATTCTTCGTGGCGCATTGCGTGAACACTCATCTCTCACGCTGCTGACGGGTATTCGAATGCCATCCTCAACAAATACTGATTTCCAGCTCTGTTCCTTTTTTTCCTTTTAAATTTTATTGAGAAAATTTCTAAAATTTTACAGCACACTCACAATAAATCAATCAAATTAAGTAAGCTATAGTTAAATACAAATAGAGTCCCAAAACTGCATTCTTTAAATACTGACACGCTGTTTACATCTTCTCGGTTCTTTTGGAATATCTTTTTAAAAACATCACTGGAAATGAAAGTTAATAGTCATTCTGGCTCTTGCTATCCACATCTTAGATTTAGTCAGATTATAAACCACATGGAGTCATCCAGGGTTAAAGAGATGTTTTTTAAAGATACTATAAGAGACTGAATTCATATTTATTTTTATGTTAAAGCCAATAGTCTACAATTTCTCCCATGTTTGTTTTGAACGGTTGCATTCTAAAAGGAAATGTTCTTCACAGCCTGGCATCACTTGCTTGTTTTTACGTAACGTGTTTTTGCTTGTTTTTTTTTTTTTTTTAACCTAAGCTTTCTTATGGCAATTAACCATCTAGTATCTATGAGGTATTCACTTAAAGTTTTGTTTTTTAAATTTTTAAGACATTTAACATTTTGTTCCTTGTCCAATTTTTTGAAGGCTACAGTTACCATAAACTTGTTCAGAAATTAGAAAGTAGGCCTATATATCTGTGAATCTTTCAACCAGTCAACCATGTCTGTCTTTATATTTATTAGTAAAATCCGAAAACATTAAATTATAGTATGGAAACAATTTTCTTGAGGAAACTTTTTTTGAATTTCTAGTTGTTGTGATGTTTCCTATCCATTCAATTTGTCTTTCAATGCCACTCGCTATAATTTTACTTGCTGCTATTTTAGTTTTTAATGGTAAATCAATAGCTCCGAGGCCTCGTAATTCTCTTCTTTTAAACAACTTGCGTTTTGTGACTTCTCTAGTGGTATCCCATATAAAGTTACAACAAATTTTATTTAATTTATTTTTAACCCATACATCTATTGGAGGTAGAATATATGATAGAAACATTATTTTAGATAATATGAAAGTTTTTATAATATTAATTATAAATTTGTAACTTAAGTTGCATGATTTCCATTTACTGACTTCATCTTGGATGATTTTTGACCAATTTTAATCATCACAGCCATTATTGTCTATATAAAGTTCTGGGATGTCTGTTGGAAACTTATTCTTTACGTCACCAATCCAAACATTCGGTTTTACATCTATTTATCACTGGTCCACAAACTTGTACATACTTCTTAAAGGTTCAAAACAATATCAAGTTCTTCTTTACAAAAATGGTTATGTCATCAGCATATGCAGAGATCACAACTTTTTATTTCCCTAAATTAACTCCTGTAAGTCTAGAATGACTTTGTATATTACAGATTAGTGGATTTATGACTAAAACGTACAGGGCTGCACAGTGTTTGTGACGTATTCCTATTATTTCGAAATACAACACTGATGATACTTTAGTGCAAGAAGAAGAACCCAAGACAGAGATCCTACTGAACATTTTCCAAAGGTCTTTTACACAAAAGAAGATCCTTCTCTAAAGTGCCACCTCCAGCATCATACACTGCTCAAAAAAATTAAAGGAAGACTTTGAAAACACATCAGATCTCAATGGGGAAAAATATCATGTTGGATATCTATACCGATATGGACTGGGAAATGTGTTTGGAACGAAAGGATGCAACATAGGGCTGAATTCAAAGCCAACCCTGAAATTTCATTGCAGCAACTTAAAATGGTACTCAGTAGTTTGTATGGCCCCCACGTGTTTGTATGCATGCCTGCCAATGTCGGGGCATGCACCTAATGAGACAACGGCTGGTGTGATGGGATATTTCTTCCCAGATCTGGACCAGGGCATCACTGAGCACCTGGACAGTCTGAGGTGAAACCTGGCAGCATTGGATGGATCGAAACATAATGAGGTGTTCTATTGGATTTAGGTCAGGTGAGCATGGGGGCCATTCAATGGTATCAATTCCTTCATCCTCCAGAAACTGTCTGCATACTCTCACCACATGAGGCCAGGCATTGTCGTGCACCAGGAAGAACCCAGGACCCACTTCACCAGCGTAGGGTCTGACAATGGGTCCAAGGAGTTCATCCCAATACCTAATGGCAGTCAGGGTGCCATTGTCTAGCCTGTAGAGGTCAGTGTGTCCCTCCATCACCTACTCAACACCGAACCGGTCATGCTGAACGATGTTACAGGCAGCATAACATTCTCCACGGCTTCTCCAGACCCTTTCATGTCCATCACAAGCTCAGGGTGAACCTGTCCTGTCGGCCTCTGGAGGGAGCGCTGCAGGGGAGGCCACCACGTTGGCCTCCGGCTGGAGCTTGGCTGTGGAGGCTGACCTCTGCAGGGAAGGCTGCATCATCAGTTTAGGCTGGAGCTCAGCAGAGGAGGCTGCCTCATCGGCCTCTGAAGGGAGCTCAGCAGGGGAAGCTGCCATGTTGGCTGGAGCTTTGCTGGAGACTTCTGGTTTGCTTACTCTCCTCATAATAATAGGTGAAAGGCTGAGCTGGTTCGGCCATCAGGCTGGCCCTCCTAAAAAAAATGTTCAAGGTCGGGGTTCAACTCGGGACACACGAACACATTTCTTAATAAACTGACAAACTTGGCAATGTTGCTAAGGCCTCTGGTTCCCATGGTGATCAGGAGCTCCACCCACTGGCATGTTGAGGCACATGCAAGTCCAGTAAAAGTGTTTTATTAAAGACAAATCCAAAACCTCAAAATCATGAATGGTAAAAAGGCAATGGTCAGGTGATTTATGAGCAACAATGTTGGGGTAATCCTAAAGCCTAAACCAGGAAACTAAGCAAGATCGAGAATACAAAGCCTTAATATGTACAAGCAGCAAAACATTGAACAATACTTCATATAGGACAAAGACACACATGGGTTTAATTAGCTAACTAATCAAAGGGCAAATGGAAACAGGTGATACTAATCATGATTAAAATGAAAACATTCAGCACAAGGTTACACCATTCCATGTTATAAATAAGTCAGTACCTCTTTCTAGGTGAAAGGAATCTAAAACTGGAGGGCCATTTTGTAACTGACAAAATGAGGGTGCTTGTTTTCAGTGATAATTCTGACATCTCTACCTGTTGGACCCAAAGCGACATCCAAAGCGACATCCAAAGAAGTACTGTGACTGAGTGAGGTTGGGGAAAAAACAATGGCCATGTGACACAGGATCATCAGGTTGAGCAAGTGAGAAGCAGTCCAGTGATTATACAGGGGAGGAGACAGGACATGACTAGAAACAAAAACACACATGGCAATATAACCAAAGGCATGACAACACATAAACACAGCGTGTGCTGTAGGCTGTATGTGCGTGGGGCACTTCTGCACACAGCACTTGGCCTGAGGGGGAGATTCCTGACACTCCAAAACGATTTGTGCAATATCATGCACTAGAATATGGTATACCACTCACTTTATCTGTTACAGATTTTTAATTATTTATTTATTTTGGAAAAAAAAATCAGTAGATTCTGAACAGTTGAATATCACTCCAAACTAAACCATGCAACATTATGCAGTTTGTCTAGAATATACTATACTTTTGACTAAATGAGCTATTATGTAATTGTGGCAGCGGAGGCGTGGTTGAGCATCAGCTATGGATGTAGAGGAGGCAGCTCGAACTGACAGGTAAAGTGTGATTATTCTCATTTGTGTCTTTTTACTGATAGTCTATTAATTTGTGTCTCTTTGTGCTTTCAATGACTCCTGTAAACTATAGGATGGAGAAGGAAAGAGAGAGCGTGATTATAGCTGGTGGTGCTTGGAAGACACGCATGCACACACACACACACCCAAACACATGCCGTGCAATGTGAACTTGAACCCTATTAGAGCAAAAGCTATAAGTCCAAGACAGACCCATTTCTGTTGTTATCCTGTTTTGTTGAGGTTTTTGAAAGTGTGCTGAAAAGTGGGGACCAAATAAATATGAGCCTGAAGACTTAGCCTGAAGACTCAGAAACCTGGAAACCATGGAATCCTCCCCACTCAGCAAGATCGTCAAGTCCCTCGCCATACTCCACCAAGCACTCTTCAACCTGCACAATGAGCAGAAGCTGCCCTTCAACATCCTTGTACAGAAGCAGGCTGAGAGTCATTTGGCAATCCGAAAGTTGCTGCAGCCCACTTCATCTCCAACTGTGTCCCCTCCAAGCATGCAGCAGCTGTGTGGGAATGGCTGGAGGAGGAATGGGCACTGTGACTCTTCCCCTTGCTATCAGAGGAAGCCCAGCTTGCTGTCCAGCATCTGCTGCATGGACACAACTGGAGTTTTCCAGTGTCAAGAGGGCCATCCTGCAGCACACTGGCCAGACACCTGAGGAGCACCACCTATGCTTCCGGACACTGCAGCTACCTGAGTTTGGCAGCTCCTTCACCTATGTGCAGCAGCTGAAGGACACCTGTCACCAGTGGTTGATGGCAGAGAAGTGGGACACAGAAAAGATCATCGAGCTGGTGGTACTGGAGCAATTCATTGCTCAACTTCTGAAAGAAATGGCAGAGTGGGTCCAGTGCCACTGGCCCGCTTCACTGGACAAAGCCATGCAGTTGGTTGAGGATCACTTGATCACCACAGATGCAGGGGGGCCCAAAACTGGCCCCCAAACCTGGTTTCCTCCCTGTTTTTCCTCCCCTTTCTCCTTCACCTCTGATGTCTCCCTCCTCTCTCTCTACACAGGTGGCACCTTCTGCACTCACCAGGATTGGGGCAAAGCCTGGGCATGTTTGCAGGCACAGCGGGAAAGCCGGGCATTTTCACAATCAATGTTCCATCAGGGAAGCAGGAACACTTACCTGAATTCTTGACATGCCGAAGGCTTCCCCTGATCAAGCAGGAACATTCTGCATGTCAGTGAGGATGCATGTCAGTGAGCATACAAAGGAGTACACATTAGGCCTTGGTGGACTCAGAGTGTAGATGTGTGCACAGGGATGTTCATGAGTATCTGGTTATTAAATTCCAGGGGCAAAAGCATAAAATGGACATGGTGGCTAGTCCTCACCTCACCCATCCACCAATTCTTGGAAGAAAACAGGGTTTCAGACATTAGTGAGGGATTGCAGAGGCACTCTTCCATGTTATCTCCCAATTCAGGATACTGAAAGAGATCCTGACTGATTGGGCACATCCTTTATGTCAAGCACTCTTCGCGAACTGGATGAATTATTGGGGATTAAATCAATTTGCACCAGTGTTTACCATCCGCAGATGGATGGGCTGGTCGAAAGGTTTAATCAAACACTGGTGTGAGGGTATTCTGGGGCCCTGGAGAAGTTTTGACATGGCCCGACATTTGTGCATTTTTCATTTGTTTATAAAAATATAAATGGCTAAAGTCTGATTACACTGTAATCAGCACAAACTGGGCTACAATAATATGTGAGCAGCATATATGTACAAGTTTTTATTTTGTAGAAAATAACAGTTATGCATGGTTATTGAAAAAACAATAAAAAAAAAGTAATAAGGCCATAAAACTCATTCAAAACATTTGTCGACAAGACTTTTGAGAAATGATCTTGTAGCCTAGAGTTTTTGCTTCAAAATTATGTGAAAGTCATCCTACTCACCCATTCAGAGAAAACAATTTAAATTTTCTAAGACACTTTTTGTATAGAAAGTTCATATGCGAGGTGGTGTGAATGATCATGCATAATGCTGTGATTTACACCTGAGAAGACAAAGATCCAACTAATGAGCTGCATAATGAGCCTTTCAGTCAGGTATGTGAAATGCCAAAAACTAGGCAAAACAAAGTCTGAAAAATAATTTATCTTTTACATTATCAGAATTGGAATTATATAGGACTTACTCATCATAACAACTTGCAGGAAAATCCTCAGCTAGATCAATTCACTCTTCAAAATGCAACTGTTCGTCTCGACTATGAGATCAGGAGAATGGATAAGAGGCAATGCACATCAAATATACCACCTCAATCTCCAGAAACTGTGGAGGGAGGTGGTTCCTGTGGCTCTGGTTCCAGTGCTTCCAGAGAGAGAGAACTTGGGTAAGTCTAAAATGTGCAGCCCAGTTCACCACGGTCCCCTGTGGAGACTACCTCTCACCATCCCAGAGAGCACAGGTTGCCAGGTTGCAAGAGGAATTTTCCATTGTGTTTTCACATTTACCTGGTCACATGGACCTCATAGAGCACCACATTGACACTCCTTCAGGTGTGGTTGTATGCAGCCGCCCATACTGTTTACCTGAACACAAAAAATGTGGTTTGGGATGTACTCAAGGCTATGCTTAACATAGCCCCACAGCGATTGGAGCAGCACAGTGGTTTTTGGTGCCCAAGACTGGTCAGTCAGTTTTTATGTGGACTTTAGAAAAGTCAAAACGGTGTCTAAATTTGATATATACCCTAGACTTGAAGGCTTCTCACGCTTTTACATTTACATTTATAGCATTTGGCAGACACCCTTATCCAGAGCAACTTACAATAGTGCTTTGAAGTCTATCAAAAATGCATTCTGCTATTGGCTCACTAGGTCACAAACTAAGAATACCATTCTTTTTTTTCTTTTCCTTCTTTTCCTTGCTGCACAACAGACGATCAAACTTGTCATCTTGGAGAAGTTCTCGAAGCAACAGGGCAGCAACTTTCAAATCACCACAAAGCTGTCAATGATGTTCTTTATACTTTATACACCTCAGCAGCTGTTTCATGTTTTCGTACAAATGTTCTCTGCAATAAAAGACCAATAAATTACAGTTAGGTAATAATCTTTAGTCTCAAAGTGAAGATAAATTTGTAAACTTTCATATGGTACCATTTTCATTGTTCTACCATACTTTGTCAAGAAGTTACGAGGCGTTTTGATCATCAGACACCCCCCTACCTTGTAGGCAAATATACTCGCCTGTGTATATATAATTATAAATCTTTATCCTGAAATATCTTGTAAACTTTAGCCAACCAGCACCTTTATCACATGTTTTCTAATTCATCTAATCAAAATATGTGAGAATTAGTACATTTTATCTCGATAATTTCCCAAAATTTGTAGACCAGTGTCATTAAACTCATTCAGATTTGTATTATAATCTAGAGAAGGTGTACAACATTGTACCACTTGGATCAACACACTCATCCATTCTGAACATGTTGACATATTTGTCAAAGACAAATAGACAGATTGAAATATTTTCAAAATAATCACAAAAATTCAAAAATATATATGACCCAGCTAATAACTGTTGCACTGTAAAAACAATAAATAAATAAAAGTAAAAATGTGCTGAATTTACTTAAAAATATAGTGCATCATTTTTTGCAAGCCAATTTTTAAGCATACTCCATATGGAAGCTTAAGAATATTATGTTTTTAAAAAAAAAAAAAAAAAACTTAGTTGGCAATGCCCAAATTTATGTTTCCCCACCAAAGTTTTTTAAACCTAAATAAACTTAAGTTTACCCCACTATACATTTTTAAGCTCATTTAGTTAAATTATTTTAAGTGCAATCAACTTCAAAATCTAGGTAATATTCCTTTATTTCTAATTAACTTTAAATTAAAATGACTTGAAAAATTAAGACAACTGGTGAATATCAAAGGTTTTTATCCTTCCATCATAAGATTTACACACAGACAGGGTTATTGGTGATGAAAAAAGGTTCTGTTCAAATTACTGTGTAGCAACTAACATTAACCCTCAACTTTATAATGTGTGTCTGTACCATTTGTTTATATGTGTTAACAGTATGGTATTAACAGTATTGGTATCTGTGTAGGTATTGGAGGCAGTCTTGGCCTAATGGTTAGAGAGTCGGACTTGTAACCGAAGGTCATGGGTTTGAGTCTCAGGTCTGGTAGGGATTGTAGGTGGGTGGAGTGAATGACCAGTACTCTCTTCCACTCTCAGTAGGTGAGGTGAGACCCTTGAACAAGGCACCAAACTCCCAACTGCTCCCTGGGTGCTACAGCAAAAAAAAAAAGGCTGCCCACTTCTTTGTGTGTGTGTGTGTGTGTGTGTGTGTGTGCGAATTCTGAATATGGGTCACCATACTTGGCCACATGTCACTTCAATTCATTAACAGTTTGGTATAAAGTGGATAAAGTGCATTGAGTTTGATATATGGGTTCTGTGTGTATTATTTTTATTATATTTATTTGTATGTTGGAACATGCATGTTTGTGTGCATGTTGTCTTTATACGTGTTAGGTGTTTGTAGACTGTGCAATGTTGTGTGCTATATTCAACGTTGTGTGCTATAAACATCACAGCAGCCCAGCCAACTTCTGAACAGGCAAATGTGTGTAAGATATCAACCATAAGCATCATCTTGTCTGAAATGTGTGTGAGATTGGGGCTAATACATTTGTACGTGTGTGCATCACTATGTTTGATGCCTGTGGGTAGATTGTGGTGCTGTATGCTGTATGCTAGAATATGTGTGTTTTGTGGGCTTTGTAGTGGTCTGTGCTAAGGCATTTAGTATGCTTTTGCAATATCAATGTCAGGATATATGCATCAAACAATTAACAACAAATAACAATAACGAGCTACCAAAAGCATCAACTTGACTTTTAAATGAGAATCTTTCCTAACTTTAACTGAACAACTTGTCCTTCAAGGATAGAATCTTTGGTGAAAGTTTTTCACTGTCTAACTCAATCAGAATTTTCTGGAAAAATTCAAATGTATAAAATATACATGTATAGGTGTTTTGATGTAACTCACAGCATACATCAGAACAAATAAAAGATTGTCACTGAAGGGGGCAAATGTTTCCTGATTGGAGTCATTACAGTCCTTGTATTTGTGGCCATACTTAATATTATTTTGGGAATGAATGCAACTGCGAAAAACTCCATGGACAGTTTGAAGAATGTCGTCAATGAAAGATGTGAAACATACCTAAAAAAAAAACCATCAGCATGTGGTAAACTTTTTAAATTCTTCCTTTCTTTTAATAAACGTCAAGCTATTTATTTGTGCTATTTAGATGTGCCTTGTCCATATGGTTTACAACTCTTAATGGTGCACATTAAGCTCAGGAATGTTCATACATTTTGCTGTGAGATTTCGCTATTGAACGTCCACCAGCTCAACCATTTAACCAACCACTGGCCCAGTCATTCAGTGCATGGATACAGATATTGAAGTACCACTTAATGTCTCAGCTGCACCAATGGATAAGGCTAAACTTCTTCCTGTAAAGCTTACTGGTCTGGGATTTGCATATTGGCAGTCTCTCTCCCCTGTGGTGAAAGGTAACTATAATATGACTAAAGCCAGTTTGAGTACTGTTTTTGGACATGCAACATTTTTGGCCACATTTCAGGCATATTTGAATGCCTGTCCTTGTAAACTACAAGAACCTCTTGAAGCCTATGCTGTTGAGCTCACAAATGCATTGGCATGTAGCTGTGAAATTTTTGCACAAATTTTTGACCGGTTTAGACCCATCCCTCCAATTGAAAATTCATGAGTGAGGTTCTGTGACTTTGGACGGTGTATTAAAAGTGGCTACTCAATGTGAATGTGCAGTTGGCCATTAGTGTAGCAGCCCCTTCTGCCGTTATGCCAGTAACTGTGAATCCACAACCATTATCTAGCATGGCTAGGTATTGTAGCTACAAAGATATTGCCAGGGCAGTCCAGCTCCTGGCCGCTCACTTTCCTGAGAATGCAGATCTCATTCTGAGTTTCACAGTAGGCCCTAAACTACTCACTTGCCACTCACATCTATCCCACAATATAGAAGTTCCAATCACCACAGACATAGTTCTCTATCACTACTACTCCATGCCAAACATTCACACAGATATTACATGTCTCCAACACAACATGTACATTTCTCCCCATCTAGGAAGATAGCAGCCCTCTCTGCATCACATCAGGGAAATGATTAGAAGCTGACATTTTGGGCCAAATGCCTCATCTCCTCAGAGGGCCCATTCAGATGCTGTGGATTCCGAATCTACACCACCCACATCATTCATACAATTACTCTAGCTGTTCTTGAACTCCATGCTTTGGTTGATGCAGGTTCAGATCTTTCCCTTATCACTGATGACTGTTGCAGATCTATTCCAGCTCTATCCACTCAGTGAGTTAGCAATTACGGATGCTTCAATGAGGTCTACTTAGGTAGCTACCACTACCTCAGGTAGATGACACCCTTGACAGACTTTCTGGGGCCAGTGTGTTCAGCACTACTAATTCAATCTTACGGGCAGTTACTGGCAAATCCCACTTAATCCTCATGACAAGGAGAAGACAACTTTCTCCACTGGTACAGGACTATTCCAATGTATGATGCCAATGGGGATCTCAAATGCCCCGCCCAGTTTCCAAAGGTTGATTGAACTTGTACTTCCTGGTTTGCACTGGGGCATTTGCTTGATTTACTTAGACGATATCATCTTCTACAGCGCTGATTTTTCTCAGCACATGCAAAACTTGTGTGAAGTCTTTCAACAGTTCCTCACTGCTAGACAAAAGATTAAACCTTCCAAATTCCACCTTCCATTTTCCTCTATTACTTTCCTTGGTCACCGTGTCTCCAATGCCAGTGTTGATCCAGATCTGTCTAACATAGACAAAGCCAAAACATGTCCAACTCCCTGGTCAGCCACATAGGGCAGGACTTAACTTGGTCTCTGCTCTTATTATTTATTTTATTATTAGCTATTTTTGAATTGTTTTGCTGGTAGTTTCTTGCCTGCATTGGCATCTAAACTATACCGTTTCTTTCTTTTTTTTAAATAAATAATTTTGCACTATCGCTTTCATCTGTTGTATTTTGCACATTCTCTTCTACCGTATTTTAATTTTTTTCTCTCAGCGCTTTTGTATTTTGTCAAGACAGTGAGCGGAGGCCATCCACACCGGATCCATGCCATCTACAATAATAGCAACCTTCGACAAGGTGCGTTAAACAGCATGTCTAACATTCAGCTTGTTCAGTGTGTTGAGTGCAGGATGTTTAGTCACTCTTCCTCCATCATTAGTAATAGCT
>CM074966.1:8790139-8806301 GCA_037577455.1 Pangasius macronema | reverse complement strand
CATGAGCATGTCAGATTAGCAATGTGAGAGGAGAAGGACAGTTGATTGTCCATGGTTACCCCAAGGTTGCGTGCAGTCTCTGAAGGCGAGATCAGAGAATTGTCCAGGGAGATTGCAAGATCCTGAGATGGGGATGAATCACCTGGGATGAAGAGCAATTCAGTTTTGGTGGGATTAACTTTCAGCTGATGAGCTGTCATCCATGATGAAATGTCTGCTTTAGACATTTTAGAAGAGGTAGGTGTATCATTCTACATTGATTCTACTACAATCAAGAGACCCTTCATGAATGAATACAGACGGTTTACCTGAAGATGAAAACCACTGGTAACACTCAGGAACAGAAAGAAAACATCTAACAAAGCCTGCATAGTTCTGGAACAAGATTCTTTGGAGAGATGTAACCAAGATTTACTTGTACCAGAATTACAGAAAGAGAAGAGTATGGAGAAGAAATGACACATCATCTGTCAAACATGGAGGGCATTGGCATGTATGACTGCCAATGGAACTGGGTCACTGGTGTTTATTGATGATGTGACTGCTGATAGAAGTAGCAGGACCTACTAACATGACCTACTAACCACTGCATACTGGGATCACCAAACAAAACCTGCTGTTTTGGAGATGCTCTGAGCCAGTCATCTAGCCATCACAATTTGGTTCTTGTCAAAGTCAGATCCTTACATTTGCCTATTTTTCCTACTTCCAAAACATCAACTTCGAGAACGGACTGTTCACATGCTGCATAATATATTCCACCCCTTGGCAGGTGCCATTGTAACGAGATAATCAATGTTTTTCCACTTCTGTTATGCCTGATCGATGTGTATATACAGTCAGGTCCATAAGTATTTGGTCAGTGACACAATTTTCATAATTTCTTCTCTGTAAACCACCACAATGAAATGAAGCAGTCAAGATGTGAAGAGTGTAGATTTTCAGATTTAATTCAAGGGGTTTAACAAAAAATGTTGCATTAACTGTTTAGGAATTACAGCCATTTTTTACATAGTTCCTCAATTGTCACAGGCTCAAAAGTAATTGGACAAACTAACAATCATAAATATTAGGATTATTTTTAATACTTGGATGCAAATCCTTTGGAGGCAATGGCTACCTCAAGTCTGGAACCCATGGACATCACCAAATGTGGAGTTTCCTCCCTTCAGATGCTTTGCCAGGCCTTTACTGCAGCCACCTTCAGCTGCTGCTTGTTTGTGGCTCTTTCTGCCTTCAGCTGTGTCTTCAGTAAGTGAAAAGCATGCTCAGTTGGGTTGAGGTCATGTGATTGACTCAGCCATTTAAGAACATTCCATTTCATTGCCTTTACCCTGATCTTTTGTGCTCCCAGCAATTTGTGCACTTTTATTTTTTAGTTTTGTGGTTGTCACTAAATGCAAATAAACTGTGTCGGGAAAGCGCTTTGTACTTTATCGATGATCAACATACGCATGCGTGTATGAAGAAAATCAGCCATTCCAAAACTTTTATAAATCCAGCCGATTTCTTGCCGCCTGACAGAAGGTACAGGACCATCCTTGCCACCATTAGCAGACTCCAAAAGTTTATTCCCTGAGGCAGTCAGATATATAATAATAATAATAAACTTTATTTTATATAGCGCCTTTAAAGTAGCATCTCAAAGCGCTTTACATAAATTAAGATACAATTCAGTTTTATTTGTATAGCGCTTTTAACAATGGACATTGTCGCAAAGCAGCTTTACAGAAATAAATGGATTAACAAAATATAAATATTTGAATTTATCACTGTGAATTTATCCCTAATGAGCAAGCCAGTGGCGACGGTGGCAAGTTTGAAATTTTGGGATCAGCATAGAAATTCTGTCATCCAGTCCATCTGATGGAGACATACAGCTTAAGGAAGAGGCAATAAAATCAGATAAATTAGTGGGTGCAATAAATCTCCATTTATGATATGTAATAATTCGAGAAGAGGAAAATATTTTGCCCGGAAGTTTCATATTAAAAAAGATAGCCCGGTGATCAGACAGTCCTAAATCAGTGGTTGACAGCTGAGACACAAATGAACCAATAACAAGTCTCTTGTTATTGTTGAGTCTTTTATGTCCATGTGGATGTTAAAATCCCCCAAAATAAGGATTCTGTCAAATTTAAAGCACAGGAAAGACTGCAAATTCTGATAAAAAGTCTTTATTTGTCTTAGGAGGCCTGTAAACTGTCGCTTTGGCAGAGAGGGGCCCAGAAACACTCAAAACCAGGCATTCGAATGAATTAAACTGAGGAACAGCCACGGAGCTCATGTTGTATTGTTGATTATGCAACACAATGATACCCCTACCTCTACCTGAGTATTGCGAGTAATCAAATAATCCATAGCCATCGGGAGTCAGTTCATTAAAAAGAAGACCATCGGAGTCTTTGTGCCATGTTTCTGTCAAGCACACAATGTCCAGTTTTTGTTTTGTAATGATGTCCGATAAAATCGCAGCTTTGTTGTTGACAAAGTGCGCATTAAACAGTGCCAATTTCAGCAGACGCGAGGGAGCAGGTGAGTCTGAAACAACCTCCACACGCTTGAGTGCTGACAAATTGTTAAAATTGATCCCCGTAGGTTTACACAGCAGTCTCTGAGGTTTGCGCAGAAATGTTGGATATGCAAGAGGTTTAGATGGTGAGCACACAAAACGTCTCAAGGTTACGCATGTAACCATGGGTCCTGTAAGGGAACAAGATGCTGCGTCAGAACGCTTTGGGAACGCCCTGGCGAGACCACGTTCTGAAGCACGTGTGAAATCAGTTCAGTGGAGAAGTGAGAAGTCAAGAGCAGGGTGATGTGAGCAACCAGGAAGCATAAAGGCGCACCCGGCAAAAGCATGTTAGCTTCTGCTGAAACGAGCGCCTGCAGGGATGCAGGGAGTATGGCAGAGAGATGCAGTGTCTCATTCCCTTCGAGAAACCATGGTTACATGTGTAACCTTGAGATGTACCCCTTCAGGAACTCAAGCTGCGTCAAAATGCTTTGGGAACAAGAATACTAACTGTGCCATATGAGCAATTCCCTGCCTGGTGTGTATCTGGTGAACACATCAAGACGAGAGAATTTGGGACCCTGGGGTAGATGTCCGGTCCAAATTGTAGAAACGGACAAATGTGTGCAGAGAGGACCAGCCTGCCACAGCACAAATGTCCTTTTCTAGGCGTTTAGCCATAACCCCAGCTCTTTCATATGGGCGAGGATGACATCTCGAAGCCGAGCCACCATCTGCTCTGACTGAGCTAGAATCAATCAATCATCGATGCAATTCAGTATGCGGATGCCCTGGAGTTGCAACGGAGCCAGGGCAGCATCCACTCACTTGGTGAAAGTGCGATCAGACACAAACCCCCATGCTTCTTCGGAACAATGAAGTCGCGGCTGTAGAACTTGAACTCTCTCTCGAGAGGAGGAACACGTTCTATGGCCTCCTTCCTCAAGAGAATGTCTACTCCTTGTTCCAATACCAGAGCCTGCTCAGGGCCCACTAGTGTAGGCATGACCCTGTTGAAGCGAGGCAGACGAGAACCAGACTGAATTCTGTAACCTCCTTCTACAGTCTGCAGGACCCATTGTGAGACATTTGCCAGAAATTTCCACGCTGCCAGAAAGTCTACTAAGGGAACCAGCCTCTGGAGACTGGCCTCTGGTGCAGCTAGTGGAGCCACTTAGGTGCCCTGAAGTGGATGACCGGCAGGAAACAACTGACCTGACTGCTCTAGCGCCCTCACTCAGCTTTCCCGTGCCATACCGCTGCTGGGCGGCAGTTGGGAATTTCACTTGTTGGAGCCCACTGAGCCACTGGGGGTGGCAGGGGTGTCAGCTGGCCTAAGGACGCCAGCCCCTCGGGACTGGCATCTGCTAGAGATTTTAATTCGGTGTCCTGAAATGACAGACAGGAAGCGACTGATTTATTAATTCTAGCACCCTCACTTGAGGGAATGAGCTTTCCCGTGCCGTAAAGTTGCTGGGCGGCAGCTGGGAAATTAGCCCTGAAGCACCGGGGGTGGCACTGAGGAGGATCGGGCACTGTATACTGAGGTGTTTACCTCTCCTCCCAGGGCCTTGATGAGCTAGACAGCCAAAGACCTGGAAGCGGCAAGGGAGGAAGCGCTGGAATGCCGCCGCCTGCTTCTTCGCCCAGGTCTTTTAGCAGGTCAGCCTGGTATAGCCGCTGTATAAGCTTTTCCAACCAGACTGGATGTCAGTCTTACTAGCCTGGTGGGAAGCCTTGGGGTCTTCAGGGATGATGCTGAAGGCAGGGAGAGATAGCTCGCAAGCGTCTGCTCCACCGCCGGCATCGCCCTGTATCCGTTCCCATTCAGCACTGTGATGTTTGAATAGTTTGAAACTGTAGGGCTGAAGAATCAGAATGAATACGGTTTCTCCCACGATCCCATGAGATCGGGGAAAAATGGAAGGCCCCATCATGAAGGATGTGATCTAGCTCCTAGGAAGCGCTCATCCAGTTTGCTTTTGGGACAAGTGTCCTGCTTCTCATCCGGCCAGTCGATGTTGAGCTTGGCTACAGCACGAGTCACAACCTCCACGAGCTCCTCATACATGTCGATGCTCATCGTCAACCCCCTCGGAGGAAGACAGATGAAATGCCTGGTTCTCTCTCTGGGGGGAAGAAACCATGGGGTGGGCTTCCGATCCCTGAGAGGGAGCCATGGATCCAGCAGGTGAAGACCAAGATAAGGATGAGGCCGTCTCGGATCCCTCTTCTAAATCCACTTGCGATCCCCACAATAAAAGTCTCCGCTGTGCCTCGTCAACAGTGGGACTGGAACCAGAGGGATCGCGAACATGGCCACTTCATTGAGGAGCGGAAGAAGCTCACAATCGTAACAGTTAGCCCCCCAAGAGCTAATCGTGCATGCTCCACTCCCAAACATACGACGATTTGAAGCGCCATCTGCTCGCCACAGACTAGATTTTTGCTTTGACATTGCACACACATACACAGACGTGCTCGCTGAAGATCGGAAAGCTAATGTGTGGACTGATTTCACTGATTTCTGACGCGTTCCCAAAGCGTTTTGACACAGCTCGAGTTCCTGAAGGGGAACTACGCCTTGACGAGCGATGTATATAACGCTTAGGTCGCAGAACTTCAACATAGTTTTTATCGACGTTCTACATATGTCAAAAAACCATACGGTCATTGTAATGAAATGTTGCTTAAAGGACCTAATTTTTTACTTGCAGAAATACTGCTAGTTTGTCCCAGCTGCAGATTCAGATAGTGTGTACAGCAAATTTTTCTGATCTTTCTGGAGTGTAACAAGCCCAAAAACGGAAGTAAATCTGATAAAATATTATTAGATGGCTATTTTTGTCAAGTGTAGCCTAAATAATGTTAGGCAAAATTAAGCTTTCTGAAGCAGTGACGCTTTCCCAAATTAATTTTTCAATTGGTTCATTACTAGAAGCTTTTCAACACAGTGAGTTCTAGTGGCATCTAGTGGTCAAAATAATGAAGTGCAGCTCTTGGTGGCTCTTGCAGCAGCATTTTGGGCTCCATTTTGAAAACATTATTTATTTTTTAACTACAACTGGTAACCTTAGGTTGTATATTACGTAATAAACAAAAAGCAGTTCTCTTTTTTTGTTTGTTTGTTTGTTTGTTTTATGGTACTATATTTAGCTGTGCTGTATTAGGTTTTGATTTGTTAGGTCCTTGGTGTGTAAAGCACATTGGTCAACATGGTTTTAAATGTGCTATATAAATAAATGTGTTGTTATTATAGACAATGCTAAACTCTTAGACATTATTAATACATGTTTCTTATAAATAGATAACCTTAGTTGTTGATGAGTTAAAAATTTTCCTTAAATGACTTTCGAAATGCATGCCAGGGTTTGTGGTTCTTTTGGATCAATTTCCAAAGCAGTCACATTCTTGTGTTCCAAAAAGAAGCTTACTGTCTTTTTGGCAAAACTAATTAAGCACACTGTTACAAAGCAAAGGGTTTTGTTTTTTTTGACAGATTTCAGAGCGTCAATATCAAGGGTGACATCACTACTAAATACCAGTTTCTTGATTTGGGAAAGATCTCAAAATACCATTGCTTTGAAACAGTTTGCTTACTCAGGCACATTAGATAGAAGATAGAAAGTCTGCCAGAAAATTCCATAGGGCTTCTGGTTCAAAAGATATGTTCTTCAAATTGCTGTTTGTTGTTATAACTGGTAGATGAAAAAAGCAGCCCTGTTTTTCAGGGTTTCTAGTGTTTCCAGGGCATAGTGTTGGCATTAACACTTCTTGATCATGCCCACGTCTGGATTAAATCAAAATACGAAACCAGACATGAATATTTTGAGCACTAAACAGATACAGATAAGGGCATTGCTTTATACCCCTTTTGAACATTGCATAAAATCATAGATACATTAAAATACTCTTATTTATGTTAAACATATCTATATCGTAGGTTTGAACAGAAATACACTATTGAGCTAAATAAATTAAAGCAGCTTTCTTCTCTAATTCTCAGCTACTGTGGTGGTTCCAGCCCCGCCTCATTCTGAGTGGCCACACCCACAGCAGCTGTGAGGTTTTACATGAGAATCGTTTCCTGGAGATCAGTGTCCCATCTTTCAGCTGGAGGAACCGCAACAATCCCAGCTTCATCCTGGTAACCATAAAATTACACACAATATACACTCACTGTCCACTTTATTAGGAACTCCTGTACACCTGCACATTCATGCAGTTATCCAATCAGCCAATCATGTGGCAGCAGCGCAGTGCAAAAAAAAAAAAAATCAGCTTCAGTTATTGTTCACATCCAACATCAGAATGAAGAAAAAATGTGATGTATGTGACTTTAATCATGGTTGTTAATGTCAGAATGGTTGGTGTGAGTATTTCAGAAACTGCTAAACTCCTTGGAATTTCCCACACAACAGTCTCAAGAGCTTAAACAGGATTTCTGAGATGCCAGTGATCCTGACCCCTTTTGGTCCCCGGACTTGCCTGACCCATTCTGATGCCCTACTTCTGGTTGGAGTTCTCATAGTTTGAGTTTGCTCGCTGCTGCTGGGGGTGGCCCCATATGGATGACCTGAAGAACTGTTGAATTGCTGGGGATGGTTCCACCTGGGGGCTGTGAAGATGGTTTGGGGATCTCATATGGGGAGCGGTACTGTGGTGGCTTTGGGGCTGCAGATGCCATGAGTGCCTTCATACTCAGGACTCCATCAATGGACAAGTGGATAGATTTTAACCAATCAGACTTTGGTTAAAAACTGTGATGAATTTACTGGTTGCACATTGGAACTATTTGTCCATATATACACAATAATAGAAGGGATTTATTTATAATTGCACTATCCGTTGCACCCAGATGAGGATAGGTTCCCTTTTGAGCCTGGTTCCTCTCAAGGTTTCTTCCTCATATTGTCTCCGGGAGTTTTTCCTTGCCATCGTTGCCTCTGGCTTGCTCATTAGGATTCACATATTTATAATATATTTCTTGAATTCCATTTATTTCTGTAAAGCTGCTTTGTGACAATGTCCATTGTTAAAAGTGCTATACAAATTGAAATGAATTGAATTGAATTGTGTGGAAAACAAAAAAAAAATACTGATTGAGCGACAGTTCTGTGGCTGGAAAAGAGAGGTCAGAGGAAAATGACCAGATTGTTTTTTTTCCTGCCAGTATATAGTAACTCAAATAATCAGTTTTTACAACCATGGTGAGCAGAAAAGCATCTCAGTGTGCACAAAACATCAAACCTTGAGGTGAATGGGCCACAACAGCAATAGAACACATTGGGCTCCAGTCAGCCAAGAACAGGAATCTGAAGTTATCATGGGTATAAGCTCACCAAAAACTTTACAGTTGAAGATTAGAAAAAAAAAATTACCTGGTCTTTTTCCAGTCTTCAAATGTCCAGTTTCAGTGAGTCTGTGCCCATGAAAGCCTCGGATGCTTGTTCTTGGCTGACAGGAGTGGAACCTGATGTGGTCTTCTGCTGTTGTAGCCCATCCACCACAAAGTTTGATGCATTCTGAGATGCCTTTCTACTCACCATGGTTTTAAAGAGTGATTATTTGAGTTACGCTAGACTTCCTGTCAGCTCAGTCCAGTCTGGTCATTTTCCTCTGACCTCTCTCATCAGCAAGGCTTTCAGCCTACAGACACTCTGCACACAGGATTTTTTTGTTTTTGGCACTATTCTGTTCAGAGACTGTTGTGGGTGAAATTCCCAGGAGAGCAGCAGTTTCTGAAATACTCAAGCCAAGTCTGTCTGGCACCAACAACCATGCCACAGTTCAAGTCACAGAGATCACACCTTTTCTTCATTCTAATGTTTGCTGTGAACATTAACTGAAGCTCTTGATCTGCATCTGCATGATTTTATGCACTGTGCTGCTGCTACATGATTGGCTGGTTTGATAATTGTATGAATGTGCACAGGTGTTCCTAATAAATTGGTTGGTCATTACATGTGACCAAAGTTTTGCCAAGTTTTTGCTAGCATTATTTGTTTCTTCAGTCTGAAAGATTAGTAAATGAGGACAGCCCCTTTGTATTTGTTGCCAATAGTAATGTTCATTTAAACAAATACATTGGGACACAATACTGCTTTTGAAGGAACTTAATCATGAATATTTCCATTTCTCCTAAATCAACTCACATAAGAAATTGTGACACTAATTAAATTGTGACCTGTCACTAATTTAAAACACAGCACGGGTGTGCACTGCAATGCAAAAGAAAAACAATCATAATGAAGCACCCTTTACATTATAGCTTTTTGATGTACAAAACAAACGTCGGGGAAAAGTGCAGACATTTACACTTAAGAAAATCAGCAGTCTTTGAAATATTTTTGTTTCTGATTGTCTTTATTTTCCTTTCTGCATTATATGTATTTTTTATGGGTATGTGTGTATAGGGCACCTTCTCCCCATCTGATTTCGCACTGTCTAAGTGTTTCCTGCCAGAGGAGAGCGGTATTATAGCAGTATACTGCAGCAGTGCGGTTGTGATTGTGCTGGTCACACTTGGGCATCTGCGTCTCTTCCAAGGAGCACTGCATGTAGCAAACAGCCTTCTGGGCAAGAAAAAGTCTTTGTGACACACACACACACACACACACACACACACACACACACACACACGACACACACAACCTTATGTGTTATGCATGGTCAGATTGTCTAATTATGTGTGCATAGACAATTTACAATTTTTTTTTTTAAATTTACAAGCACTGATGTCCATAGTCTCAGGAAACTGAGCACCCAATTTTAGATACTGCCAATACTGTTATGCTACATTTATGCTTGTATATTTTATTTATATATGCATTTTATTGTACTGTGAAGAATCATGTCCACCTGAATTAACTGATTATTGTGTTGATGTTTTACATTAATTTGTCTACTTAAAATTCCATTTTGCCCTAATTACACACGAAGTTATTTGCTTTTTTTTTTTTTTTTTTTTTTTTTTTTTTTAAATAAACAAAGAAGGTAAGACTGGAGTCTTACCTGGAAAAAAGGAAATAAAATAAAACATCTACTGTATATCTGACTAATAATGGGGGTTATTCTTCGTTTGAGTGCTAGTTGAATAATAAAACACAATAATAATTTTAGAGGTATTTTATTTGCAAAATTACATTTCTTCTGACATTTCCATTCTAAACAAAGATGATGGGTGTCTAATGTGCCTCTTTATTAAAATTAAAAATTAAGAAATCAACAAAAACGTTAAGTCCTTGAAGACCAGACACGGAGTTTTGTATGTTCATTTCTCAGTCAGTTATCAATCAATATTTGAACATGGAGAAACCTCAGTGGAAAGAGAATTATCTTATCTACCAGTGATGCAACTTCACCATACACCTTTTGAGCATCCACATGGCCTGTCTCAGTCATCTGCACAGTCATTTCTGAGGCTGTAATATTGGGTTGATTTGGGGGAACTGTATATAGTTTTCTGTCTTCAAGCTCATTCAACAGACACTCCCAGCAGACTTTTCTCTGCTATGGTAAAATGTGCCATGAACAAAATAAAATAAACCTGTGGGCTGACGATTGTAGATGGTGTCAGGTTTTTTTTTTCCCTTAACAAATTTAAACATGTGGCAGAATTACAAATTAAGCTTATATCTGATCAGGTGAGGATTAAGTGGCCTATATAAGGGCCCATCAGTGGCTTTCTGGCAGGTCTGGGCTTTGAGCTTACAACCTGACAATCACAAGCATCCACTCTTTGAAAATAAGGTTAAATCTAGAACTCTTAAGGGTACTTTTGTTATGCCTCTTGGGGTTCTATGTAAAACCCATCAACTGTTTCCATATCAGAGAGGATTTTCAGCAGAATCCTTTTAGAAAGCTAAGAACTCTTATCTACCCAAAGAACTATTAAAAGGTCCTTTTTATGGGTCCCTGTTAAACTGCCTCTGACAAAAAGATTAAAAAGAAAATAAAAGGTTGTTGCATTTTAACAATAAAGTATCAAGGTATGATGATCAGTTAGATGAATGTGTGGTTACATTTTAGAAGTAATGAGGACATGGTCTTTCTCCCACACAAATGAAATAATCCCATTTTGATTGACCGCATTATCTCTTGGTATCGTTTCACATTTTACTGTGCAAAAATGCCAGTTAAGGCTCTGCGATACCCCGTGAGCTCTGAGGATGGCCAATCAGTGCCTGCATGTTACTGAAGGTTAAGGGACAGTCAAACCTTCTACAGTACACCCTACCTAGATCCATAGCTATGCATACAACCTCACTAGACATTCATAAATATGTATACGCATAGGCACACACATTTCTATGTAGAATTGTACATATAGGTTTATACAATATAATTTCTGTTTTAACCTTATAAATGTATATGTACACATATATAAATATAAAAATGCTGATGTACAACTTGGGTTGAACACAACGGGGGATGTGGGTATACACATGCATGCAGGCACATACACATGCATACACACATTTACAGCTGTAACCCTGTGTTACACACCTCACACACACATTTCATGTCTGAAAATATGCATCCTACTATGTCAGCAGGCTCTGAGTTCGGACACTTAAAGTGTTTTCCAATGGTTTTTAAAGCTATAAAGAGTTCTAGAAAGGGAAATTGAGCTCAATGAAAGAAAAAAAGAAAAAAGCATGTATTCAATTTTCAACTTTGCAATCGGTAAGTGGTTTCTTTTGCATATTTTATACAAGATTTTTTTTGCCTAATTTCCATTTTGTACTAAAGACCATATGATTCCATTTTCTTTATAAACTAGAGAGAAATGCATTTCTACAGAGAGAGCGAACGAGCGAGCAAGCGAGAGAGAGAGAGAGAGAGAGAGAGAGAGAGAGAGAGAGAGAGATATTCCCCATCAGCAGGCTGTGCTGCACTTAAGATTTGACATCAAGCTGTACAGTGCCATCAAAAATGTATTATATCTAAATCCTCATTTACAGGTACAGCTGTAATCAAAGGCACAAGGAGCTTCTACAAGTTTTTTTTTTTTCTCTTTTTCAATTAAGATGTACAAAATAACATTACATTTTGCAGGCATATGCAAGATAAAGCAACCTTGCATGTTCCTTAGCATAATAAAATAACCCCAAGTATATAGTGTGTGTGTATTTAAAGTACAGTATACACATACTATCCCCACATCAAGAAACTCTCTATGCAAAGAGAGGTATTAATTACCAGTTGGCCACTCAGTCTTCTTGTGCAGAAAGTACTGACGTGCAGAAGACTTCAAGTCCAACGATCCAACATGTCTACACTTTACTCTTTAAGCAATTTAAAACCCCTGCATATTCCTGCAACATTGCACCTCTGACAGAAAACTAATTAAAGAAAAGCAAAACACAATAAAAAGATACTAAAGAGAAAAGTGACAAGTAATAAATATAGCGGTGCTACATAGTGAATTGCGCTTCCCGGTCATCATTTGAGGAACCTGATGAAAAGTGCCTTATCCACCCCTATGCCAAGTACTCCTGAATGACCTTCAGAAGACTGCAAAGGACAGGCTTCATTGCCTACAGTTACCACAGATTTCCACTGGGTTGGCTGGTCCACATCCAACCACAGCAAGTAGAAAATCAAACTTAAAAGTCTCAAGAATGAAGAGATATAGGAAACACACACATACATACACACACCTCACTCTCGTATAAATAAGGAAATAAAGTGGAGGAAAACATGAAAAGTAGAGAAAAAAAAAAGAGAAAAAAAAATCACATAAATTTGTCACTTGTCAGTAGTTCACATAGTCCTGCTGAAATCTGGGAGTGGAGAAGAAGTGATCTGATTGGAGAATGGACAGATTCTGGCAGCCAATCACAAAAGCTCATATTGGCGGAGATGCATCCTTTGGATGATGTCACGACAGTCATTGAAGACACGACGGATATTCTCTGTGTCCACGGCACAGGTGAAATGCGGGTAGCAGTAGTGTTTGTCTGAACCACTTGCGGTGCTGATCCTCTGCAGAAATGCATACACAGATCCTAGGTTACTTAAAGAGTTTGGAAAGTGGCCAAACAAATATTTAAATATCATTAGTAACTTAGCGTATATGAAGGTATACTCAGACACACAAGGCTAAAATGCAATAGAAAAATTTTAAATACATACCAAAGACAAGGCAAATACTCTAATAGTTAAAATAAACAAGCCATCATACAGCTCACACATACTGAATTACACAAAAAAATGACATGAATCATTTTTTTTGATATACACTGCTGAAAAAACAAATGAGCAAACATTTTTGGAAGTATATGATATATTTTACCAAAAATTCGTCCCGGATGAAGAACTTGGCCCTGGTTACTTTTGGATCTTCCCCAGCATCAGGGGTCACTGTAGATAAGAACGTGCATATATCAACATCTGTCCTTTAACTTTAGGATCACGCATGATCCAAGCATTTTCATCCTTTAACCTCTCCCAGTTTCAAAGCTGCAATAACATATCTGAAGTTGAAGCACATTTTATTTGTTTTACATGAACCACTCACATTGTTGCAGAGACTGTATGTCTCACAAGTAGAGTGATAATCGTGTCCCTGTATTGTAGCTTGGCTATACATTTTGTATTTCTCAAAGGTCCAACAGACAGGAGTTCCAAGCCCATGTCTGGTGATTTATTTGCTACATGATTTCTGACTATTACACTTGAAATGTTTAATATAAATATATGTCCTTTAGCAATAATAACAATAACAATAACAATAATAAATGTTAAATAAAAGTAAACGTTTTCTGTAACAATGCTGTATGCGCCTTATACATTACTTTAAAGCCCAATATTAAGAGTATTGTTACAAATGTAACATTCAAAGGTAACATTAGAAAGTACTTTTTCAAGTAGTATTAAAAATACACCTTTTCCCAAAAGAGTTTAATGTAATCAAGGTGCTAAACTGTCTTGTTAGCCTACATACAGTGGGGTCCAACAGACTCAGACCGCCAGTTAATACAACAATTTTCATTACAAATTATATTATTGACAACAACAGTGAAAAGTAAAATCTTTGAAATATTTGCATGAATTTCAGAGTTTCTTAAAATTTGGTATGTCCCCTTTTTGTGTTATTGACAGTGTGCACTTGAGCTGGCATGGACTCCACAAGTTTGTGCAAAAACCTATGATCCTTTTTAGATAAAATCCATCAGAACGTCATCTAAACACATGCTTCGATACAAGAGATTAGACATGAGGAAAATCTGATCTTTTGTATAAACCATTTAACATGGTCAATATCACAAATTTGCTTAAATTTAAATAGGGAATGGGAAATAGTGCAGAACATTGAACATTTACTTTCTTTGTTTTAAATATTATAGCTTGATTCAAACTGGCCATATACATCAAATATGGTTTGAGTGAACAGATCACAATGTGTCTCGGAGACCTATATAACCCTGTTTACACTTCACACCGACCACATCACACTGATTACTTATGCAATCACTTGAGACACATTTACACGCAGGTGTAAAAGGGCCTCAGATTAACTGTTTATGTCCAGACATCATCAAAAAAACACAAGAGACACTCAGATTATGAATTAAGATTCATTGTGCTCCCTGCATTTATTGTTAGTGTTTGTGTTTTGGACAAATTTGGGCATAATGTTTCATTTATTATTTAGTGATCTAGCTGTATGCCTTATAAAGTTTTTGACACAATCCAAATTCTCTCAAATTAGATGGTAAAACAATCTTTTAGAAGACTGAAAAGGTGCTACCATCAGGTGGGACTGTATAGCGAGTGTACTCGGGGAAGTAATCTTCAAGTTTTGATTTTCCAGCCAAGATCTTTTCTGCCAGCATGTCCTGTTTGTTCAGGAAGAGGATCACCGAGATGGTCCGTAAAAACCTGCAGGAGTCACAGAGAGAGAGGGGCACAGTCAAGTACTTGCACCCACCCATAATCTTTCTTTTCACTGCTTTTACACCAGATGATGTGATACAGCATATTAATTTGAATCCATTTCTAACTTTACCTTGATAAGTTTCAAATTGAGTAATGGTACCCGTAAAAGTAGGAGGAGCTCTTTGGAGGTTGTAGAGTGGTGACATCAACAACACACTACACACCTTCTAAATGCCAGTACCAATATGGCTTAGTCGTGATTTGATACTGCATGTTGAAATATTCCCTTCTGAAACAGGAAGTCAGGAAGGGAACATGTCAGAGATGGAGAATTGAATTATTACCCGAGTTGTACTTGAATAGAACACTGACTGACTTGTGACTTGACTCAGGCTTTAACTATACTTGACTTACTACATTACTGGTACCCAAGACTGAAGACTCACAAAATTTCAGCCTGGATAAAAACATGAATAAAAATACTAATAAATTAGTTCCTTTTCTGTCCTTATAATCAGCTTTGTCTTTCAGTTCCATGACGGCCATGCTCAATAATTCACTGCAGTGCTATTCACATGCAGCTTGCAGTGGTAATGCGCAACTCTAGTAAAGCAGCAGGGTCATTATCAATATAAGGTTTCCTCAGTATATCAATACTATCAATATAAGAGTCCTCAGTACAATCACTCAATTTTCATGAAAATATTGCAAAACAATTAATTTTTTCAGTGTTTTCACGAATACATCAGTATAATGACATTCACCTTAAAGGGACACTCTGGTACAACAGTAGCATCTAATATTGTTTGTCATACTAAAAAGTACTGAACTACACTGCCTCGCCATTTTTGTTTCAGAACAAAGCTCAGTTACTTTACTACCCAGTAGTAAATACAAAAGAAGAAATGGGGATTCCCTCTTACAACCCCCTTCCCCAATGCATCTTTCCTTCATGCCCACTGACCTTTACACGCAGTAACTGCATGCATACAAAACATGTACTTAGTCCATTTGAGAGAATTTCAGTGAAAGTCTGAAAGTCAAGACAGTGTGAAAATGCCTTCAGAAAAAACAACAAAAAAATTTTTTTACTTTAAATGATGTGGACCTCTACAGAAAATGGTTAGCAGCTTTTGTCAATACAAGGGGAAAAAAATTAGCCTTTTGTGGTGTGTAGCCAATGTTTCAAACCAGAACACTATAAGAGGGACAAATGAGCAGAGCTGATGAAAATCCCATCATGGAAAGTTCTGAAAAAAGTCATTCCAGCAATATTAAAAAAAGAAAGAAAGAAAAAAAGAAAGAAAGAAAGAAAAGAACAGAATCTCCTAAATTGCCTTCGCAACCACAAGCAAAGAGGAGCTGAATTGATATGAGCCTGTTAGCTAACATAACTAGACATTTTATCAAGTATTGCTGTATGTAACTGCACTTCTTCTTCTTCTTGTTGCTCCTCTTTCGGCTGCTCGGTGACGACCCCTTGGTCTGCGTATTTTGATTTAGCACAGTTTTCATGCCGGATGCCCTTCCTGACGCAACCCTCCTGGCACTGAGAGTGCACTGTTGGATGGGGTTGGTTCCCTGGCCGGGAATTGAACACAGGACGCAGTGTGTGTGCAACTGCACTTATTGTACATTTTACACACACATTATATATATATATATATATATATATATATATATATATATATATATATATATATATATATAGATACAGACACAGACACACAAAGACACCCACACACACACACCCACACACAC
>CM074966.1:8767704-8780632 GCA_037577455.1 Pangasius macronema | reverse complement strand
TAGGAATGGGATGGCACTTAAGTTCATATGTGAGTCAAGGCAGGTGACCGAATACTTTTGGTAATATAGTGTATTTCAGGGTGGGTGATGAGGAGATTAAGTGAGCCCAGTCAGAGCTTTAAAAACAACTCTGCACGGGGAAACAATGTGAAGGAGGTGAGCAGTAGAATGAGAACCATCACCGGCTACAAACAGGCTGGAAACCAAATGGTGGAGGGGAGTTTAAAGAGTGCTAATGAGCTGAATCTGTTTTATATATATAATCAAATCCATTGTGCTGGTGTATAAAGGCAAAATCACAAAAACTCTGTCATTGTCCAAATACTTCACTCTCACACACACACACACACACATATATGTATGTATGTATGTATATATATATATATATATATATATGGCAGCATGACTTAGTTTTGCAAAATTGCTGAACAAACCACAAAAGTTCTGGAACAAAATCCTTTGGACTGAAGAGACCAAGATCGAGATTTCTGGCCATCATGCACAGCACCATATTAAATGAATAAAAGCCAAACAGCATATCACCATAAACACCTCATAACAACTGTTAAGCATGGTGGTAGAGGGGTGATGATTTGGGCTTGTTTTGCAGTCACAGGACCTGGGAAACTTGTAGTCATTGAGACAACGATGAATTCCACCTTATATCAGAATATTCTTGAGACAAATGTGAGGCCATCTGTCCAGCAGCTTACGCTGGGCCAAAATTGGGTCACGTAACAGGACAATTATCCCAAGCACACCAGCAAATTGACATCTGAATAGCTAAAGAAAAAAAAATCAATGTGAATGGCCAAGTCAAGACCTCAACCCCACCGAGATGCTGTGGCGGGATCTTATGAGAGCTGTACTTCACTGTAACAGATACCCTTAAACATCAATGGATTAAAGCAATATTGTAAAGAGTGGGTCAAAATTTCTCCAAAATGACGTGAGAGACTGATAAACTCCCAAAGAAAACATTTACTTCAAGTTATTGTTGAGTTTCAAATTGTTTGGAGTTTAGATAGCCTTATCTTATAACCCTTCCCAGACTGATGAGCAGCAACAATTGCTTCTCTGAGGTCATGAATGTTGTCCTTTCTTCCTGACATGATGTAGACACACACCTTAGTGATCCAGAACACCAAACTGCCAAAGTTCTGCTTTTTTTCTCGGTAGTCACACTTCTTGATGGTTAAGTAATCTTGTGCATTTCATTAGCAACACCTGGCTGCTAATAACTCTCTTAATGATTGTGGAAGTAAGAAGTGTGTACTTATTTTTTCCCACTTGGTTTCTGAATGTTGATTTATTTTATGTTTTTTGTTTGCTAACAGAAGTTGGTGAGGACCACACAATTGTTATGTAGGCCCTGGCAAATAAAAACCTAGAATTGAAGGAGGTTGTACTTTTTTCTCCTTGACTGTACACACAGTCAGGTACATAAATATTTGGACATTGACAACGTTATTGTTATTTTAGCTGTCTACCACAGTATATTGGAGTTGAAATTAAATAATGAATATGAATAATGGCATTTACATCTAAATCAGGTAAATGGTTTAGGGATTACAGCAATTTGTGTGTGTGATACCTGACCACCCCCCCTTAAAAGAATAAAAGTTATTGGACAAACAAACAATCATAAACTAAATTGGCATTTTTAAAACTTGTTTGCAGCTGCCAGGTCTTTACTGCAGCTGTCTTCAGTTCCTGCTTGGTCTTGGGGTATTTTGACTTCAGCAAGGGAAATGCATGCTCAATTGGATTCAAGTCAGGTGACTGACTTGGCCATTACAGAACAATCAACTTCTTTTTCTTAAAAAAGTCTTGATGTTATTTCAAAGTATACTTTCAATCACTGACCATCCACATTGCCATCCAATGAGTTCTGAAACATTTGGCTGAATCAGAACAATAGCATAGCCCTATAAACTTCAGAATTAAGCCTACTGCTTTTGTCAGCAGTCACATCCTCAATAAATGATGCGCACCAGTTCCATTTGCAGACATATTGTACATGCCCATGCCACAAGATAAGGCAGATACTCCCCATCTCCATACTCTTCTTCAATCATTCTAGTACAAGTTTGATTTTTTTTCTCATCTTTCCATAGAATATTTCAGTTCCCATGGTTTCTGCTCACCAAGGAAAGAATTCTTGTCATCCACCACAGTTGTTTTCCCTGGTCTTCCGGGCCTTTTGGTGTTCCTCAGCTCACCAGTACATTCATTCTTTTTATGAATGTCTAGTTTATTTGGCCACACATAATGTTTCTGTTATCGCTCTGATGGGTTTGCTTTGATTTTCAACTGTCCAATTTCAGTGAGCCTGTGCCTACTGCCTTAGATACCTGTTCTTGGTTAACAGAAGTTGAACACGATGTGACCTTCTGCTGTTGTAGGCCATCCGTTTCAAGGTTGGATGTATTGTAATAGTAACACATGAGAATATGGAAATTGTAACAGCCTTTTTTTTTTTTTTTTTTTTTTTTTTTTTTTAAATAAAGCTTTGACTTGGAAAAAAAAAAAGGACAAATAAGAGGGTATGCCTCTGGGCAACCAATCGGAAGGCTGTGAGTTTCAATCCTGGGACTACTATTCTGTCACGGTTGGGCCCCTGAGAATGGCCCTTAACCCTCAACTGCACAGCTCAATTGTATGTTGCTTTTGTTAAAGGGGCTGAGGTTTTGGGTCAGGCATGGCATGGCATTATGTGGCAACAGAAATACATAAGTCAATGGAAATGCTTCAGAATGGAACCACAAACTGACTTGTCACAATATTAAATATGATTATGATCACATGAATCCCAGAGGGCTTCTGTTCATAAACCCACAGGCTAGTTTTCCCATGTGCACTCCCCGTGTCCAACAAAGCTTTCAGCTCCTTTCCATTAACAGTCACTGGGATGAGTTGGGGGTTTCATACAGCTCACTGTACCATCCTCCTTCCTTGGGACATAACAAAACCCTGTCAGCTTGGCTTTTCTTGCTGGGCACACAGTTGTTTTGTGTCCTTGCTGTTGAAAATAGTAGCAAGTCAGTTTCTGTTCCCTTGTGACCTTTTCCCCCTTACTGGCTCGAATATCACAGTGGGATTCTCCAGCGCCCCATTCACTGGTATAACTCCTCTGGTTGTGTTTCATCAGTCGAGGACGACGACCTTCCTGGTGAGCATTCTGATACTGCTGGGCGAGTTTGGCAGCAGCTAACCCAGTTCTCGGCTCCTAATCCTTTACCCATATCCAGATCTCGTATGGCAGGACACGGAGAAACTGCTCCAGGATGACCATCTCACCAATCTCCTCCTTGGTGTGCAGTTCTGGTTGCACCCAATGGTGGTACAAGTGCCTCAGCCGATTATAAGCCTCTGATGGCGTCTCTCCAACCGGGGTTGTGGTTACACAAAACCGCTGATGATAGGTCTCTGGAGAGACGTTAAACTTCTCCAACAGTGCCTCCTTGAGTCTGATGTACACCGCTGCTTGGTACTCATTAATTGCAGGGAGGCTTCCAGCACTTGCCCGGAACCAGCTGGTAGCTCCATTCTTCCTCTGGCCACCTCCAGGTTCTGGCGAGCCACTCGAACCAATGCAAACAGTTCTCTATGTCGTCCCCCTGCTGGAAGCTTGGCAACTTTGGCTCGGTACTGAGCATCGGCTGGCCGGTGAGTGTCGGTGTACTCAGCGTAGTGTTACCTCTTCTAGGGGCTGGTGTGGGCAGCTCCATTCATGTACTCTCTAGACCTAGAGCTGAAATAGCTGGTTGGACGGCCTGCCACATGGCCTCCTGCAGAGTCTGCAGCGCTTGGATGTAGCGTTCCTCTCGCTGCTCCTGTGCATGCATGAACTGCCGGAACACCTCAACCATTCTTCCTTCGAATGTGGTAGCGGGAAGCCCTGCTCCAGTCCTGGATGCCATACCCTTGGGTCTTACCGGAGGGAACCACTCCTCCACTCTCTCTTCCTCTGTGGAATCTACTGTTTCCCAGGCTCCATTTTCCTCAGTGGCTGCCTGGGCCTGGGAACGAAGCACCATCTTGGCCTTCCACCCTCTTGGCACAGTCCACTGAGTAGCCATCTCACTTCTGACACCAAATGTGGTAGAGTGGCCTTACGGATTCTCCTGCTACCAAAATGATGGCAATACTCGCTGAGTTGTTAAAGTGTAAAGTGATGTTTATTTACAGTGCACCAGTGAGAAGTCCAAAGTATTTACAAGTCTCAGGGAAAAGAGAAAAAAAAATACTAAAAAAAAAAAAAAAAAAAAAAAAAGGTTAGCCTAAATAAAGAAACTATATACAAGGCTTGCAGCACCTACAAATGTGCATTACAACTATTACAACTATTACAACTCCCACAACTCCCACGCCGAACTGACGTAGGAGACTGGGCTTTAAAAGCCGAAGCCCCTCCCCTTGGACTCAAACATAGCTTAACGAGGGGGAGGCTACAGCACAAAATATACAAATTCTAATAGGAAGTCATAATAATTCAAGGAATTACGGGTGGCAGTGACAATAACTAGGATAACATCAATAATAATAATAATAAAAAGAATATCAACAATATGACATATCAACATTTATCCCTCTGACACAATTCAACACCCCTGCTGTTATCGATTTTCTGCGCATATTCGGTGCAGCGATGATGCTTAAAAGCCAGCTCTTATCCAGCGCTCCAGTTGCCTGCCATCCAAATTCAACCCGGAAGATTGACGCAACAAACAGGCGAGTGATAACTTTTTATCACTTTTTATCAAAAAAAAAAAAAAAAAAAAAAAAAAAAAAAAAAAAAACACACACACACACACATATATATATATACATACATACATACAGACATGGAAACGCTAACAAAATAAAGAATTAATTGGAAGTCCTTGTGAGGGTATTATACTGTTCAGGATGCGAAAGTGACGTGAGTGTGTGTGCGGCATGTATGTGAGCGCCGTGCAATCCAGCGTGTGTGTGCCCCCACCGCGCCGTAGCGGTAGACGGAGGAGAAAGTGAGAATGTAAAGTCTGCATGTTTATCGGGATGCTGAGCAAAAGGACAGGTCACTCTGTCACATGCACACATAATGTGTCCCCCTAACAGACTGATGTAAAGCACAGTATACTTGGTTATGCTTAATTAACTTGCTTTTAATTAACTATGACTAACTTAATTTTATTTTAAATCCTTGCATATTGTTGGTAAATGACATTAGGTGTGAGTGATCTGGCAAAAATATCACATCACAATTTTTTTTCAGGCTGGATCACAATCCATGATATGACCATTTTCATTTAATTATTTTTCAAGTTGGTTTTTCTATTTTGCAAGTTACTGAACAGAGCAACCATATTAATTTTACTACTAATGATAATGAAGCATAATCTAAAATAAAAAAGAATAAAAAGAATAACAGACACCTCATGCCTAAGTACATTTTTAATAAAATGGACTTCTCAACAAAATGTAAACAATTTTTCTAAAATGAAAAGGTCAAGCATAGATAGCATATTTAATGTTCAAGAAAAGTACATCACCTCTACTCATGTCTTCAAGTACAATAAATGAAAAGGTGATTGACAGGCGAACAAGTATTTAAATATGGAATATATTAGCAGAATTTTTCATTTCTGTTTTAGGATAAGCTATTCATGTTTCATTGTTTTGTTTTTTTATTGAACGTCTCTCAGCATTCAGCTCAGGAATGAGGTGTTAGAAAAAAATTTTTGCAACTAGGATCAACTAGCTAGGATCAATTATTTTTAAGTTGCTTAAACTCCTCAGTTTCTCCCGTTTTGATGGGCATTATATCCTTCACCAGATAAAAACGTCATGACATCAGTGATATTTTTCCAGCACTTACTGTTTTCTCATAAAGAGTGCCTTTTTAAAGGCATTTATTATTGTTATTTGTTTATATTTAGTATAACCGCACTGGGATATTTCTCTGTTTGTATCACTCTGCTTATCAGTGTTCGCCATGCAATATTCCAATTCTAGAAATAATCCCACTGAAACGGTAACTACAATAGGGTTAGTGACACCAACAATACATTTTTCATGAATATAACTCCTCCGTTATGATAAGAAAGCTCTTCAGTTGAGATGAAAGGCAGCCAATTACACCAGATGCACCTTTAACGGGAATATACAAAAACTGTGACAGTGCGACAGGCTATCAGTCAGTGTGGCTTCTTCAGGATCTACTTCTATTATTATTATTATTATTATTATTATTATTACTTAATTCTGACAAGACAGAAGTACATGTACTAGGACCACATGCAGCTAGAAGTAAGCTTTCTGATTACATAATAACTCTGGATAGCCTCTCTGTTTCATCATGTGCAGCACTAAAAGACCTTGGTGTGATTATTGACTCCGGGGTTTCATTCGAAGCTTATGATTACTAGGATAGCTTTCTTTCATCTTAGAAATATTGCTAAGATAAGAAATATAATGTCACTAAATGATGCAGAAAAAATAGTTCATGCCTTTGTTACCTCTAGGTTGGATTATTGTAATGCCTTGCTGTCTGGACGTTCCTGTAGATGCATAAACAAGCTCCAGTTAGTCCAGAATGCAGCAGCAAGAGTCATTACTAAAACCAAAAGACATGACCATATCACCCCTATCTTATCCACACTGCATTGGCTCCCAATCAAATTTCATATTGATTATAAAATACGACTATTAACCTATAAAGCACTGAATGGTCTCGTGCCACAGTACCTGAGCAAACTTCTGGTCCGCATGATCTGCCACTCCTACTTCGATCATAAGTGAAAGTGAAGTGACGTGTGGCCAAGTATGGTGACCCATACTCGGAATTTGTGCTCTGCATTTAACCCATCCAAGTGCANCCAAGTGCACACACAGTAGTGAACACACACACACACCGTGAACACACACCCAGAGCAGTGGGCAGCCTTTTTTGCTGTGGCGGCCGGGGAGCAGTTGGGAGTTCAGTGCCTTGCTCAAGGGTCTCACCTCATTCATGGGATTGAGGGTGGAAGAGAGCACTGGTCATTCACTACAATCCCTGCCGGACCTGAGACTCGAACCCAGGTTCACCTTCGGGTTACAAGTCCGACTCTCTAACCATTAACCGTCCATGTAGGAAATATGTGGAAATTGTATTATGTGTTCATTTCCACGTCCAGTCTCAAAGTTGTACGCTCAAAGTTGTAAGCTGTAAGTTCTTTCCTTGAGGTATGAACAGGAATACAAGCAGAAATGGCAGTTTTGTTCCTTCTTGCCTTAGCAGGAGTCCCAGGCAGATGCTGGAGGCACTGAACATGCAGCAATCGTCTGATGCAAGGAGTCAGGCGGAGGAGTCTTGGAAAACTTGAGTTTCCTTGGCCTAAAAACATTCCTTGTTTCAAATGCTGGTTTAATTGTTACTGTTGGGTGGTGTATGCCAATACTAGAGATTTGTACTTCACTAATGGCTACAGGGTTACTTAGCGAATGCCTCATGGACTTTTGTCTTTTTACTGTTAAAAAACAGTAAAAGTAAAAGTAGATCAAGCAACCTGATCAGAACTGGGGAGAAACCCTCCAGCATCTACAACCCACAAGATTTCTGAGAATAAACTATTCTTAAGAGCAGATGTGTGGTAGATGTGTTCTCATCTGATAGCAAAATTATCAGGTAGGACATTACAAACTCAAATGAAACTACAGCAATTTTTTATACATCATATTCAGTCCCCTCCTGAAGTATTGGCAAGGCCAATTCTTTTGTTTTTTGCTATACGCTGAAGCTATTTGGATTTGAGATCAAATGATTAGACAATAGGTCAGAATTTCAGCTTTAATTTCCTGATATGTACATCTAGATGTGTTAAAGAACATAGCACATTTTATTTGAACCCACCCATTTTTAAACTATAAACATCTCTGAATGTCTACCCTTTGTTTGAGCCCTAGTTTCACCTGTGAAGACTGCATTTGTTATTAAAAAGAACAAACCAACACGAAGACCACAAAGCCTGCCATTTTGAAGCTGAGAAAAGAGGAAAAATCCACCGGAGCCATTGAGCATAGCCAATACAACAATTCCTAAAAAAAGAAAGAAGCCACCATTGTACTAACAACTGGACATCAAACAGGCTGGCCAAGGAAAACAACAGCAGTTGCTGACAGAATTATTGTGAGAGCTATGAAGAAAAACCCAAAAACAACAGTTAGTGACATCAATAACCTTCACAGGGATGGGGTGAGGGTATCACAATCCACCATTCAAAGAAGACTTCGTGAGCAGAAATATAGAGGCAACACCATAAGGTGCAAACCATTCATCAGCAGTAAGAATTGGAAGGCCAGATTGGAATGCGCAGACAATACAGTGATGAGCCACCTGAGGTTATTTGTTTGTCTGTAAAAGTTTGTGAAGCTCATTTTTGCTTAGTTAGCTGCAACCCACCATATTTCCATGCATTTTTCTGCTTTCTTTCTCTATCTTTTCACCCCCACCACTTCTTCCTATTCCACATCACGTCCTTCCCTTCTTCAAGTCAAGTGGCTTTACTGTCATTTCAACCATATTTAGCGGGTACAATACACAGTGAAATGAAACAACATTCCTCCAGGACCATAGTGCTACAAAAAACAACACAGAACTACATGAGACCATGGAGAACTAAATAAGACTACACAGACCTACACAGGACTACATAAAGTGCATGTGCACAAAAGTGTGCAAACAGTCCAAGACAGTACAATAATTACTAAAACAGGACAATTTGCACAGTAAAAGTGCCAGATGTAACAGGTTGTGCAAATAGATCTAACAGTATGATAATAAAATGCTGTAAATGTAAATATAACACAATATGACAGTATTCAGCAGATAAGACATATAAAATATATGGATAGTTATTGGGGTAGCAGCCAGGTAGAAACTATAGTAGTGACACAAAAAAAAAAATGCAGGTGGTCAATACATTATTTTGTTTACAGTGTTGTAGCAGCAATTTGTAGCAGAAATTGCAAAGGGAGTCGAATAGTGTTCAATTGAGTGTGTGTGTGTGTGTGTGTGTGTGTGTGTGTCTGGGGGGGATGGGGTTGTCAGGCCAGTCTCTGGGTGTTGAGGAGTCTGACGGCCTGGCGGAAGAAACTGTTACCAAAGGTGAGGACGGAGGGGGAAGAGTTTGTGTAAGGGGGCATAGGGGCATCCACAATGTTGGTGAATTTGCAGGTACAAGTGTAAATGTCTGGGATGGAGGGAAGAGAGTCTCAGCTGTCCTCACTATCCACTGGAGGGTCTTGGAATCCGATACAGTGCAATTTTGAAACTGGCAGTGATGCAGCTGCTCAGGGTACTCTCTATAGACCCTCTGTAGATTGTGGTGAGAACAGGGTTTTTTTCTCAGCCTTCGCAGAAAGTAGAGACACTGTTGGGCTCTTAACAATCTCCATGGAACAGCCGCTGATGTTCAGCGGAGAGTGGGCGCACTGTTCTCTCCTGAAGTCAACAACCATATCTTTTGTTTTGTCCACGTTCAAAGACAGGCTGTTCACTGCACCAGTTGATTAGCCTCTGCACCTCCCTCTTTGTGTGCTCGTCGTCGTTCTTGCTTATGAGACCCACCACAGTCATGTCATCAGCAAACATGATGATGTGATTCGAGCTGTGCATTGCTGCACAGTCATGAGTCAGCAGCATGAACAGCAGTGGACTGAGCACACAGCCCTGGGAGGCCCCAGTGCTCAGTGTGGTGGTGTTGGAGATGCTACTCCCGATCCAGACTGAGATCTTCTTTCTTTCCTTCAGTCCTCATTTCTTTTTCCCCCTTTTCTCTCCATTCCCCCTACCCATTCCTTTCCAATTCACTCTGAGTCTTTTTTTTTTTAACTTTGCCTTTCTCTCCTGGCAGAGCAACGAAGGTTTATGTGAGAGGAGACAAGACCATTTCTCATCCTGACAGCTAAAATAAACAGATGCATCTGAGCACCTCCAAAAAGTACAGCCTTCCTCTCTCTTTCTGTCTGTTTATTTGTCCCTTTCTGGTCATCTGTCTGTCGTTATTTCTGAGTCACACACACGCACACACGCATACACACATGCATGCACACATGCATACACAGCTGCAGGAGCTAAAAATAGGTCTAGGAATGGAGCCTCTCACACCAGTTCACAGGATATAAACAGACAAGTGAAGTACCTGCCCAAGATGGCCGCCAACTGCCAGTCTCTCGGCCCCCATCCTCATCGGCTGCCAAAACGGTCCCATATTTTGCTTTGAGGAACAGCTGAATGGTTTTTAGATTTGGACTTTAGATTGAACCAATATTTCTGTCCTATGCTTGATGCTTCTTGTATACAAAGTCATGCTAAAAATTTTGGCAAAAGCGGGCCTCAAGAGATACCCAAAAAGGGCTGTAACGAAATATATTTTTAATTGATTAATATAACAATCTTTTAAACAAATCTAACTAGTCTAATCTAGTTTTACCATTCTGGTTTCAACAAAAAGTCAGCAAATTACAAACAAGAACAAGTAACAAGTAAGATTTTAACAAGTAAGTCTAACTTAAATAATCAGATTTCATTATTTATTTTAAATAAATACAATCCCTTATTTTAAAAAAACTAAATAGAGTGAATTTAGTGAATTTAGTGTTAGATTTGTAATTTCTTACTTGTAATTTGTTAAAATTAGCCTGCTAATAAGCAACTAGCAAGCAATTTCAGAGCTATACAGCTAAAAAAATCAAATCCCTTAAACCAACAAACACTGAATTATTTAATATGTAACAGAGCACTGAATTGGGTAATATTCCAATACTTAAACTAATGTCTAAAAATGTCCCCTTTTTCTCCTTCTTTAATCTGACCTCAGTAAAAAAAAAATTGCTGCATAGTCGACGTTCAAAAATGGCCAACAATATTCTCACTCTTGTGGAGGCAGAGAACAAACTGTAATCAAATCAAAACATTTAAACTTCTGCCGAAGGAGTTGTTCAGAAATGCCTGTCACTGGCATTCAGCAACTAAAATTTTTAACTATTGGATGACAAAGTAGTGAGAAAAACAGGTAAACCAATACTGTGAAACTTTTAGAACTGAGATGCATATTTTGCATCCCCAGGTTTTCCGAAAGTAACACACACCCCAAGCATAAAAAAAACAACAAACAGACTTTAGTTAAAGTTTTATGACCCTTATAATCTCCACATCAAAGCTAAAGAAGGCAGTGTGTGACAACTAGGAGACTAACAAGAAATGGACAAAAAATGTTAGAACAAGTGTCGGTGTTCAAAAGACGTATTTTTCTTCTTTTTCTGTGTCTTCACAGCGGTGTGCGTTTCTGATTTGCAGTATGCTTTTAATCCAAAGAACATTATCCCACCTGTCAATCATGGGTGTGGCAGCATCACGTTGTTCATATTTAAATACACATATTCTGCATTTTCTCCTAATGTTCACTTATAATGCTACGTGTTTTTAAGTACAGTCATAATTTATTTTTGCATAACCATATTCCAATCTCTCTTTATCCTTTAGATTTAAATAGGCTGGGTTTTTTTTCCCAACATAAATGTTGTCAAAATGTGTCAAAACTGTTATGGACTGAATAGTGTTGATATATAACTGTGAGTGACAAATATGAATAATGAAGTGGCTGTTTTCACTGCTTACCTTGGATTTTCTGAATTGGAGGTGAAAGAAATTTGTACAATGCTTAAATGGTACATCAATGTCTTATTTAAAAAAAAAAAGGCAAGAAAACATGTGCATTTCAACCTTCTGTTCTTCTCTATTATAAATCATCCATTTAAAATGGGCTATTTACAATCTAAATCACGTCATGACATTGTGCGCTATTATTTTAGCTATCAAGAAGAAAAGAGCTGGGAAAGATCATATTGTATTTTCAGCTGACCTGCCAAAGACAGAGAGAAAGAAACAGAGAGAAGTGGAGGAAATGTATCCACAAGTTATATGGAGAGAAAAAAATGGTTAAGACAGGGTTAGATTTTACACCTGCATTGAAGTTTTCTGTACATTTTTATGGGTTAAAAAACAAGACTGTAAAGTGTACGAACAGGGAGGCATTGCCATTATAGTATATAAGTATAAGGTCATGACTAGAGAAATCGAAAAATAATGCATGCATGTTTTTTCTACAGATGTTACTGTACTTGTAATACTTTGTCAGAGTATTAAGCATATTAAGGAAATTCTGTATATTATTTAGATTGTAAATCAGGGTCAAACCACATGATCATTTTTAAGACAATGGCCAAATGAATGTTGATGAAACAGTGCTAAATTTATAAAATTGTATGTTTTTATATTAATGTGTGTGTACACAACATGCAAAAGGTTTCCACAATTGCCAAATATATGCTCGATTTTTCTATTTTAAAATTTGTCCTTTCAAAATCCTTTGAAGATGGTTATAAATGGAAAAAAGGACATACTAATTATAAAAAATATTTATCACAGTTAAAAAGTGAAATGGAAACATTTAAATAGTAAAGAAAATATCAGTTTAAGTCGTAACATACAATATTTGACCATTATTACTACTTGTAATAATGAAGAAACATCTGTAAAAGGTGACTTTATTTTTAAATGCAAAATAAATTTAATTGTCCTAAACATATGCAACATCTGTACTTGGCTGTATAAGGTTTCACAATAAATATATCCACTGTATTTATGCATTACATACAGTATGTCACAAAAGTGAGTACACCCCTCACATTTCAGCAACCATTTTCGTATATCTTCTCAATGGACAATACTATAGAAATGAAATTTGGATATATTTTAGAGTAGTCTGGATGTCCAGGTGGTGCTCTGAAAACAATGTGGGCTTTATAGATAACTGGACTATCTTTGAGGGCAAGGCTGGCCTGTTAGGGCGGGAAGGTGTCCATCCCACTCGGGAAGGTGCTGCTCTCATTTCTTGCA
>CM074966.1:8754315-8767604 GCA_037577455.1 Pangasius macronema | reverse complement strand
TGGCCAGGCCAAGTGATTAGGACACCTGATTCTGATCATTTGGATGGGTGAGCGAATACTTTTGGTAATATAGTGTACGTGTGTGTGTGTGTGTGTGTGTGTGTGTGTGTGTGTGTGTGTGTGAGAGAGAGAAAGAAAGAGAGGGAGAGAGAGAAAGAGATGGAGGCAGGATGCAAGCAGACTGCTCATAGACTATAAATGGCTCTTCCTGTGCCAGGGCAGAGATATTAGATACAGTATCTGTTACAATCTATGCTCACTAAGCCAACTGTGAACAAAATGTAGACAGAGGTATAAGAATATATGAGGATGCAGAAGACAGGGATAGGTGGAGAGTGATGATACGCTGTGGCCACCCCTGAAGGGAAAAGCCGAAGAAGAAAGAGAAACAGAATAAGGGATAGAAAGAGATAGATAGAAAAAGAAAAAAGACCTTGCAGTTAGGGCCCACAGCTGGATCACCATGGTAACTCTAACTGGCAGGTCGATAGATAGGGCTCCTCCTCTTCCTCTCTCTAACTGGGCAAGACAGCAGTCGTTACACAAACTTGCACAGACAGCATCCGGTTTGAGGAACTCTTATAAGTGCGCTACATGAATCAGTACTTCAGACAGCATGTGACTTGTGTTTTGTTGTAAAGATACGCATGACCAGTATTCTAGCAAGCTGCTTGTTGATAAAGTACATCCAATAAACATATAATATCCCTAAAACCTGGCAACTCAGTGCAATCTTACATATAAACATATAACTGCATCTATGTATAAGTTTAGTTTCCTCTTATTCTGACTTCTTATCTCCTCATCTGAACCATCATTCTGAGAAGCTATCAATACACACAGAAATTCACATATCACACATGTTGCCTAAGACATTTTAGATAGTGATGAAATGCCTCAAGTGTGTGAATTCGTGTGTGTGGGTTTGAACGTACAGTCAGCTGCCAGCTGTTCAATAGGAAAGTATTATCTTATGGATGTGCAGTTCATTTAATCAGGATTGAACTCATATGATACATATAGCACATGGTACATTTGTAAGTTACATTTATATTACATCTGTAAGCAATATTTTGAGGTGTGTGACATTTTCTCTCAGAGCCAGCCGTGTGTGTGTGTGTGTGTGTGTGTGTGTGTGTGTGTGTGTGTGTCAGTATGTGTGTGGCTGTGTATCTTCATGTAAACACAAGACTCACATATGAACAAATATGTGGTTACAAGCCAGAAGCTAGTACAAAAACAAAAATGCACCTATGTGTTGAGTCTTTCAGTCTTTCACTTTTTCACTCGCTTTCTCTAACCCTCTCGTCTCTTTCTGTACCTTCTGCTGCTGACCTTCCTTTGTTTACTGGCCATTGCCCAGATTCTCCCTTTGATTGGACCAAGACCATGTGATCGAAGACTGGGTAGAGCTCCACAAAGAGGCACTAAAATTAGCAACAGTCTAGCCCAGCACAACAGCTAGTTTACATATGCTTACAGGAGGAGGAAAGAAGAGACAGAGAGAAATGAAGAGGAAGGGCAAAGGGAGAGGGAGAGCCATCCTAAATTCAACCTAAAGTAGATGCTCACTTTTTCCTCTGCATCAGATGACTCAAGTGGGTCTCTGTGTGTAGCCACGTCCCATTCTCTACCCCATTGCTTGTCCCTCTTCTTATTCCTTTATATGTGCCACAAATCAGTAGCTTACATACACAAACAGACCTCGTTGTTTTCGGATATGTGGGATGGACTGTGTGGGTGGTAAACTAAGGGATGTCTGATTCCAACAGGCTCTGCAAATAATTTGACGCCTTGAAATGTTCACAATGGCTGTATTAAGTGAAACTTTTTATATCATTTGATCTCTCACTGAAAGGCAGATTCAAACTGGAAACCAGAAAATCAATTGCTCAAACTTGGGAAGGTTCTTATAGTTTTCTCATAAATAGAAATTCAGGGTTTTTAATTGATCTTGACTAGTACTATTTTTAAAAAAAATAATTATAAAGGATGTTAATTTTATTGTGGGCAGCACGGTGGCAGAGTGTAGCCACAGGTAGCATTGCCACCTCATAGCTCCAGGGTCCTGGGATTGATCCTGAGCTCAGGTTATGTCTGTATGGCGTATTACATGTTCTCCCCATGTTAACATGGGTTTCTTCTGTTTTTCCTTCCACTGTCCAAAAACATGCTGGTAGGTAGACTGGTTACGCTAAATTGCCAGTCGGTGTGAATGTGTATGCGAATGGTGCCCTGCGATGGACTGGCGTCCCATCCAGGCTGGATTCTCCCACCTTGTCAACACTGTTACCTGAATAGGCTCTGAATCCACCATGACCCTGACCGGGACAAAGTAGTTATTGAAGATGAATGAAGTAACTTTATTTATTTAAAATTTTAGTTTCTTGGGGCTTACTTGACAAGAGAATTTCAATATACATCCCATGTTTTAAATTGTTTTTTTTTAATTCTCATACTTTTCCAGATCGGTTTTCCAGATACATTTCTAGACCAGTACAACAGCTTTAAAGTAGAGCCACTAAGATCCAAATGGTAATTGTGAGTGCAGATCATGCCTTCAACTGATGGTGGTATGGGGACTGGGGAGAAGGATTGAGGGACTGTAAAGGCAGGAGAATGCAGAGTGGTTTCTGGTTTAAGCTATGGCTTTGTCAGTCTGGAAGAGACCACTCCTAATAGCATAGAAATGTTCCAACATTAGTTAAAGGTGATTAGCCAGAGCAACCCCAAGAGACTAGTGTACCCAAACTATGGCAATAAAATGCCTCCTCAGCATTAGAACCAACTCTATAGCTAGACGGATCAACAGATAGATAAAACTGACTGATTGCTTATTGGTATAATTTTTCTAATGCTACACTGATGTATGAATGGACATTTCCACTTAACGTGCCTTGTGAGAATGGTAAAGTACACACACTGCTGTTATCAATGTAGATATTGAATGCAGTGGCTAATGTGATTCACTGTTACTGTTTGTAAGTTTAGAATTAATGCACATTAATGCCATTTTTTATTGACTTTGCATTACTTCTCACGTACAACATTTGTTTACAATTTAGGGAACTTTTTAATTATTGAAAATCTCCCTCTACAAATTCCAATCTATTCAAACAGGCCTATCCTCTGCACCTCTAGTTTGTGTGTATCTATGGCAGCTAGCTATGTGTTTATTCTGTGTCTCACAGTCTGGAGAACACTGTGCTCTCTGTAGTCAGGGTGAGCAGGACCAGGCCCTTATCAGTCTTTACAATCTACAATACTTCCTACTGAAGGGAGCTGGAGGAAAAAAACAGAGTTTTGTGCTGTACTATTATTCAGAAAGTTAGAAAGAAATACTTGAATCAAACCTTCAAAGGTTTCACAACTATACTGCAATATTTATGGTTGACAAATTGTATGCAGTTATCCAAGTTATAGAAGCAAGTAAAAGCAAGAGGTCAACCAGGAAATCAGGAAGACATAAAGAAAGTCAAGTACTGACATGATCAAACATGAATTGTGTGAAGAAAAATGTAGCTCACTAACAAGCAGATGTTTTTTTCTATTGCATTAGAGCACATTTAACTTTGTACTCTGCATGTTCCAATAGCCTGGAATGTGTTGCCAGATATAGAACTCAATCAATTCAAACACAGACATATTCATAGCCCTAAGAGACACAGAGAGAGTAAGCAAGTGAGGGGGAGAGAGTGCATTAATATCCTGTATTGGTCACTACGGAGTGCCTGTGGGCTAGTTCAATACTGATATTGCCATGTTCTTTGACACAGCAACTTGAAATAATCAGGAAGTATTTATGTCCAGGTTTCAGAAATTTATCACACTACAAAAATTTAAGTTCTAGGTCTGGCCATTTAATGACTCAAGCAAGCTTGACTGAAAAATATTTTAGTTCAGCTTTTTTAGTTCACACAACTCCATCAGGCATGCTGAAAACAGCCTGTATCTTTAAACATTTAGATGTCATTGCGGTATAGGGAGTGATGGTGGGACAGGGAGAAAAACTATTTAAGAACACGTTCTTAACTTTTCTTATATTACTTGCAAGTTCCCTGTGGAACATGGGAGCTAAAAGCTTAGGAGTGGGGTTATCTTTTTTTTAAATTCTTTTTACATTAAAATAAATTGTATGTATGAAGAGCAAGCAAGACTATTAGGCAGTCTCTGACTAGTAATGATTGTGGTATTAATAGAAATTTTTATGGATATTAACTCGATGTTTTATAGTTAATAAAGTTAGTATGCACAGAAATGAGACTGGCTGAATTAGTAGCCAAAAAGTATTTTTTTTTTCCATAGAGTAATAGGACTAGAATTAATTTTTAGTACAGTACAATTCACCTATCATGATACTCATGTACACATTAAAATTACTTTGTAGCAGTGTTGTTAATGTACGAAAATTTTACAATATTCATCTCAAACAATATGCTCATGAAGTCTATTAATGAGGCTTCATTGCTGCACTTTTGTTCCCTTTACATCTGATTCTCTGGGACAAACATCATCAGATCTGATGTAAGCGAGTCCCTCCTGGGAGGGATATAAACAAACAACAACTCAGTTGTGAACCAAGTGCTCAAATCACTATAGCCCTCATGAGCCTACTTAGATTACAACTAAGCTAAAATATCCTATCATTTATCAGTCAAATAAACAAGTATCTTTAAAATCATAATTTAGTCATAAAATGTTAATTTACAATCTAACTGTATTTATTGATTAATTAGTACAATAATCCCATTCTCAAATTGCCTGAATGAAATCTGAAATCAGGAATGAAAAATGAAATCAGGAAATTTTTAAATACACATTTTAGATGAATTCTGTTGTGAGTTAAGATATTCATTCATTCATCTTCACTAAGCGTTTATCATGGTCAGGGTCATGGTGGATCCATTCTTTTAGACATTCCTGAATTTTTGCGCAGGCTCTGTAATGCATATTATTTTTCTTGTTTTCCCTTTTCATTTCCTTAACAGTTAAAGATCTTTGAAAAATAAAGAAAATTGAACATAAAAACACAAACCTCTATAGTACACTGACTAGCAAACACTGCTCTAGATCACACAGCCTATCTTGATTTAGCCAAAGCTAAAATTTTTACCAACTTCCTTCAATATAGCTTGGCATATACACAGTATCTTCTCAAAGACGCCGATTGTAGAACAATGTCTGACATACACTGATTAGCCATAACATTAAAACCACTGACAGATGAAGTGAATAACATTGATTATCTTGTTACAATGGCACCTGTCAAGGAGTGGAATATATTAGGCAGCAAGTGAACAATCAGTTCTCAAAGCTGAAGTGTTGAAAACAGGAAAAATAGGCAAGCGTAAGGATCTGAGCGACTTTGACAAAGGCCAAATTGTGATGACTTGGAGATGGTGTGACCCAGTTGTCCAAACAGCAGCCCTTATGGGGTGTTCCCAGTATGCAGTGGTTAGTACCCACCAAAAGTGGTCCAAGGAAGAACAACCAGTGAACCGGCAACTCCCACAGAAGATCCCACAGAAGAGCTACTGTAGCGCAAATTGCTGAAAAACATGAGCATCAGAACCAGACCATGGAAAGATGGAAGAAGGTGAACTGGTCTGATGAATCACGTTTTCTTTTATATACATTTATAGATGGCACCAGGATGCACTATAGGAAGAAGGCCAGCCGGCAGAGGCAATGTGATGCTCTGGACAATGTTCTGCTGGGAAACCTTGGGCCCTGGCATTCATAGTGATGTTATTTTGACACTTACCACCTACCTAAACACTATTGCAGCCAAGTACACCCCTTCATGGCAACGGTATTCACTAATAGCAGTGGCCTCTTTCAGAAGGATAATGCGACACAGAAAAAGTTGTTCAGGAATGGTTTGAGGAACATGATAAAGAGTTCAAGGTGTTGACTTGGCCTCCAAATTTCCCAGATCTCAATCCGCTCGAGCATCTGTGGGATGTGCTGGATAAACAAGTCCGATCCACGGCGGCCCCACCTTGCAACGTACAAGACTTAAAGGATCAACTGTTAACGTCTTGGTGCCAGATACCACAGCACACCTTCAGAGGTCTTGTGGAGTCCATGCCTCGAAAAGTCAGAGCTATTTTGGCAGCGCAAGGGGGGCCTACACAATATTAGACAGATGGTTTTAATGTTATGGCTGATCGGTGTACAGTAGCACATAGGCTGGAGCTAACACACCTTCTATATTTCTTAGATACAAAGCCTCTAAGCCTGGCTATAGTGTAAGATAGTGAAAAATAGATAATTAGGTAATTTCTCTCAATTAGTTTGACGAATTTTCCAAAACAGTTAGCTGGAAAACTGGAATATATCTTCAGAATAGGATTGGTGTTCTGCTAAAAGACTAATTTTCCATGCTACTTTAATTTTTGGAAGGTTTCCAGAATTGGGTGTACACGAGCACACCCCCCCATATGTGTGTACGCACACGCACACAAGCATTGAGGGGATCCACAACATCTAAATAGATTTTGTGTATTTTTCATACATACTGCATATAACCATAATGAACATCAAATAATTAAGATAACATAAGATATATATTGGGTAACTTAACTCAATATCTCAGCTTATTATTTATTTATTAATCTTAATTCACATTATTTGAATTATACAGGATGATGATGTGGAGGTTAAAATAAAAGTTAATTGCATTGCTATATAAGCATAGTTTTGGACAAGAGTCTTTTATTCTCCTTTAATCATTCAGGTAATCAATAAGTTAGTCATCAAGCATGTAAGGAATATGAACACTGATCCAAAGATTCTTACTTAAATTAATCTGAATATGCTTTGAGTGACTTTATATGTCCACTGTATGCAAATCTGTCTCCTGAAATTTCACTCCCATTAATTTCCAGCGAGAGGTAGCTGAAAAAAAATGTGTGAGGAATTATGGGATAGTAAGTGGTGAGAACTTCAATCACGGTGTGCCAAAAAAAGTTGAGGTGGTTTCACTATATGCAAATTACAAGCAGCAGCCACATAGTGGTGACCAAAAGGACAGAAGACATCTTTCCATCGTCTGTATGCAACCGCATTCATTCACATTGTACTGCCTACATATAGTTCCATCTGAACAACATGGACAAAAAATAAACAACTGGTTTTCCCATCCTCTATGACCCAACACTTAAAGAATACAAACACAAAAATAAAAGAAATACTGCAAGGCAGAAAGTCTCTAGAAAGTTTCTATATACAGTACAACAGCTGCCACAACCCTCTTTTTCCTGTGATGCACATTGCCACTAATTTTGAGCATCAACTCTGTATTTATAGATGACTACTTTTTTTTTTTAAATAGCACATTTGAGTCGGAATGCATGTCACTGGATGCCACTGTAATAGACAAAAATAAATAAGGAATGCTTTAACTTCATAAGCCTACCATAATTCATATTCAATATTTCACTCAGAATGCCTTTTTTGAACAAAGTTTACAAAGAGCAGCCTACTAGAATGAGAAGACAATTTGTCTGAAAGCCACGATTTCATGACTGACAGGTTCATTCACATCCCTTTTTTTAGACAGACATGTCCATCAAGCAGCGAGGCAATGATGAGGATAGCAAGGGAGATATTTGTACAGCATGCAGTAGACATGCACACTAAGTGTGCAGTTTTTTACGACTGAATACTGTAAAGTTTCCCTACACACCTTCTGTCAAACTGTGATTAACTGCTACAACTCTAATTCTCAATGTAAACATACATATGTACCTTCTTCTTTATCTAAAACCACTGATCCACTGTATATACAGTAACCATCATTAAAACTCACATATACTGTATTTCTTATCTGTTTATTTGTGATTCTTACAATGCCATGAAAAAGTACTGCCATTTCTAGATGTACAAAGCAAAACTATGCTGAGATAAAGAAAATGTTATGTATTGATTTGATTAATTTCAGTCATGTCCAGTGTGTACAACTTATATAAATAAAGGTCACAGAAGAGGAGGAAGTACTCACTATTGTGCACAGTCAATAAGCTGGTACTCGTTGGACCGTTCAAAGCAGGCCTTCACACCTTCATCATCCCAAAGTTGTTTTGCATGCTCAAAAAACTCCTGTGAAAAGAGAGGGGAAAAAAGTCGTCATTTACTTTATTGCAACAAAATGTGTTATTTTCCTATTTACTGACTTTGACTGGTTTGTGGACATTCTTTTCATCACACTGAAAATATTATCAAAAAGGAAATAGAAAAAAATCAAGTTAAACTAAGAAAAGTGAAACACGAGAAAAAGAAAAGCTACTACTTGGACCAATGCAATACACTTGGAGAGGATATTTTCTTACAATATAAGCATATTATAACAGAGGCCTATACATGTGAATTTCAAAGTACAGCCTTCATTTACATTTTACAGCCCATGCAGTTGGTAAAATGATGAAAAGAACAATTAAGATTGTGGATAAAGAGATTTTTGTAATAATTACTCAGGTTTTCACTGCTCTGAATGAAAATTCTGAATTGCACTTGATACATATGTAAAACACGTTTATTAATCAGATTATGAATTAGCATGAGGTCTCCTTTCTGTTTGCTGGATTCATTTTACAGAGTGAGGTTTTCAACAAGGGCTCAGATAAAGAAAGAGTAATGCATGAAGCAGGACAAATAAAAAGTGCTCATGCACTCTTGCACGTGCATATAAGATGAAATACAAACATAGCAAAATGTTCATGTTTGCATCTGCTTACACAGTACTGTGCAAAAGACTTAGGCACTCTAATTTTTTATACGGATTTTGTCTTAGATGTTTATTTTTAACTTTTGCATTATTGGGTCAGTAAAAAAAAACATTTTAGTTTTCCAAACATGACTTTTCCAACCAAAATTAAATTAAAAATGTTTGTATGTCAGTGAAGACGGTACAATATTACATAAAAGAAAAAAATAAATGTATCCTTTTCTCCATCAGCAATAATTGCTCATCATATCCTACAGAGTACTTTAAAACATCTGCTAATATCAATGCAGTCCTGAGACTGTGTCTAATTTAAGCTTAAATAGTTATTCTGGATAAGCTAAATGGTTGACAAAGCATCCTAAAGTTAAGTAGTGCATTTTATCCAAAATTCAAACAAAACTCATCTTTAAACTCCTCAGTGGAGTCCCGCAAGGGAAGCAAACACACAGGAAAAGAGTGAGGGAGGGGAAACACAGGGGAGGATGAGGCCTTTCAGAACAAGACTTGTTTTTCCGTATCGCTTCCTTGGAGAGTAAAGACAGCTATACAGTAATTAGGCCCCAAGTGAGGTCCTATCATATAATCACCACAATACAGCAAAACAAATGGCTACAAAGAAAGAAAACAAACCAACAGGAGAATGTACCACACCCCCAAAAAAAACTTCTCACCCTTTACTGTCTCTAGTATACTTACTATCAAGCAGTTAATATCTAGATTTCTGTTAAACATTATTTATAAATTAATGAATTAATTTAGATGGTATCAATATCTTCATATATCAACATCTTCATACAAAAATACATGTATATTTATAATTTAAATATATATTTAATATAATAGCTTTATAGTACAGTTTACTATTCAAGAACTCTCAGGTAATATGTTAAAGAGGAAAATCTTATAAAACTATTACACCCCCTATAAAACTAATGTAGCCCACACTTTCACTTTTTGGCACTGTCTCCAGGTGAAATTCATTAGTCTAAAACATGCCAAAAAAGAGAACATGGCTTAGTTATTGTCAAAGCAATAGTCATAATAGAGCTCTATAGTTCAAATAGTTCATAGAAAGCCATTGATTATGATTAACATATGATGCTGTGGCTGATTTGATTATGTCATTGAACTCTGTGAAAAAGGACATTTAATTTGCCTAAGCATTGACAATCAACATGTTGTATACTTTTATGAAAACATGTGGTTGTGGAATAATCAATCATGATTAGCTCATATAATTATGATAAACTCAAATTGTGATTAGGTGATTATGTAACAATTGTAACACGCCTCTTCAACCTTAGAGCTTAGCAAATATGTAAACAGATGATGACAGTAAGTCTCACACTAAGACTAATTCTATTAAATACTTCCTTTCAAAAACCTCACCCTGGCACTAGCAACCTGCACTGTGAAAAATGCAAAGACATGGTGAAAGGGCAGTTTTTGTTTGCTAGCAACATCAAGGAGGGCAAGAGGGACATGCTTCACTCCTCTCAGACATTTCTTGCATGCAGAGAGATGAGGTGATCCCATTGGAAAACTCTGTGTGACAAGCCAAGATGTCGGGGGAGCCAAATGAATGAAAAACATGAAAACAAAACCTTAACAGCCATTAATGGCCTTTCATTCGGTAGCACCACACTCTACCTGAGCCTTCATTAGTAAAGAGGAGAAGGCAAAAGAGTCATTAGAAGTGAAGTAAGCAGGGCCACCAGAGCACTCAAGAGACAGTGTTAATGACTGCCACTGCTGCTGAGGGCCTCCCTCATGCTCTACTATGTTGTCCCCACTATAAACTCTACTGGAGTTCAGGGACACTGACATATCTAGATCCACGCAAGGAGAGAAAGATACTTATACACACACATGTGCACACAAACACAACCATACCAAGGGCAATACAGAGACATACAGATATGTGCCATATTGACCACTCAATTTTTCTCATGGACCCATATAAATCACATTTATATACAAGACTAAACTGTTCAGGCTGACTTCTGAAGTAAATATCTTTCAGAAAAAAATGGAGATCATTTTACAATAGATAAGATTTATTTTACTACCTTTATAGTCACTGTACAAGTACAATGAGATATCATTGGGAACAAGCCAGTAGATGCCATTAGATAAAGAGTAAGACAATATATATTTTCTTATCTGATTTTATGAGAGATCACACCAGCGAGTCACTCACACTGAATATAACCACAGACACAAGCCTTAAAACTCTCTGTGCTAAACTACATGATTCTACACTAATTCCTGCAAAAGCCCTGGCTAATCACACTAATCTAACTTGTCTGTTGTAGACCATATTATATCTACTTACATACACATTTGTGTAACAATAACAGTGGTGACATTACTGAAGTGCATTTTAAATGGTCATTATTTTCAACATCTCACTAAGGGTGGAGGTTACAAGTCCACACTTTCTGACATTGCAAAGAAACTGCATACCTGTATGCACGTAAAGGAGTGCCTCCAGTTAAACAATATGCATTGTATTTAGATGGGCATTTGATAACACTGTAAAAAAATAAATAAATAAAAGTATGTATTCATAAGCATAAAAAAGATAAGTTAAAAATTGATAGGGAAAAAGTATTCGGGCATTATATTTTTAAAAATGGTTCAATAATATGCAACTGGAAAGTTAATAGAACTCTCAGACTAATGATAAGAAAGGTAAGAGAGAAACCAGTAGTCACTTGAAAAGAGTTGCAGGATGACCTGAAAGCAGCACGAACAACAGAGAACAATAACCTGCACAATAATCTTCACTGCAATGAACAATGAACTGCACTGCAATCATCTCCGTTCCTTACACAAAATTCATAGAGAAGCATATCTAAAAGCATTCAGATAAATCAGAACTCTTCTGGAAAAATGTACTCTGATCAGACAGATGGTAGGTATAGTCTAAGTCTAACTTATAGGTATACACATCAAGAGCAAATGCTGAAGACTGTGGTTATCCATAATTTCCTTTAACAACCTTTAAAAACCTACTCGTTGTTATCATGTATATACTACTATACTAAAATAGTGTATGCAAAATGCAATCAGTGCTAGCTAGATGCAATATCTATCAAGAGGCTGAGTTAGCAGGAAAGAAATCATTTTTGTTTCTGTGATTGGTACACTATATACAGCTGTCATCTATGAAATTATTAACCCCAAATAAAGACCAGCTGTTTCTGTAGAATATTCTTGACATCATCTTGGTTTCATCTGACTACTAAAGCCATAGTCTGCAAAGAACTGACAAAGCCTGTACAGGGTCTCACTGTCGAAAGAAATTGATCAGGAAAGGGGTACAAAAAAATGTCCAAAACATTACATGTACCATGAAACACTGTGAAGGCCATCAGCAAGTGGAGAAAATGGAGCACCAATGGAGGCTGCCAAGAGACCAATGGCAACATTAAAAGAGCTGCAGGAATATCTGACAAGTACTGATTACTCTCTGCATGTGACAACAATCTCTCATATTCTTCACATCTGGACTATGGGGCAGGGTGTCTAGACGAAAGCCCTTTTTATTTTATTTTTTTATTATTTTTTTTTTTACAAAAAACATCCAAGTCCCATTAAATCACCCCAAATCATGTGGCAAAATATGTTATGGTCTGATGAGACCAATTCCAAAATTATAATAATTCCATAATTACAAAAGGTACATTTGGCAAAAAAAAAAAAGCACATCACCAAAAGAACACCATATCCACAGTGCATCATGGTGGTGGCAGCATCATGCTTTGGGGCTGCTTTTCTTCAGCTGGAACTGGGGCTTTAATCAAGGTGCATGAAATAATGAATAGCTCCAAATATCAGTCAATTTTAGTGCAAAAACTTAAGGCTTCTTCTAAAACAATTAAAATGAAGAGGAATTTCACCTTTCAGCATGACAATGACCTGAAGCACAAATCAACAAAGGAATGGCTTCACTAAAACAAGATCAAGGTTTTGGAATGGCCTAACCAGATCTAAATTCAATCGAAAATCTATGTGGTGACCTGAAGTGGGCTGTGCACAGAAGATGCCCAGCCAATTTTTCAGAATGCTTTTACCCAAAAAGACTGAATGCCATGATAAAATCTAAAGGTGCTTCAACTAAGCATTAGTATAAGCATTATTACACTTATGCAACCAGGTTATTATACAGTATTTATTTTTCTTTTTTTTCCCAAAAATTTCTTTCTGTTACAATTTGACAATAAAGGTAGAAAAGGTTTGACAGGATTTATTTGTTTTGTTTTTTTTTTAATTCCAGAAACCTGCCATTTTAACAGTTTTTACCTTCGATCTTGATTGTTGACAAATCCATTGTGGTGGTGTATGAAGGCAAAATCACAAAAACTCCATTATTGTCCAAATACTTCCGGACCTAACTGTGTGTGTGTGTGTGTGTATCTATCTATCTATATATATATATATATATATATATATATATATACATACATACATACATACATACATACAGTCGTGGCCAAAAGTTTTGAGAATGACACAAATATTAGTTTTCACAAAGTTTGCTGCTAAACTGCTTTTA